>LPNX010645160.1:72823-191748 GCA_001517045.1 Pseudotsuga menziesii
CCATCCAGTTGAACCTCTTATTCAAGTGAAGTAGTAGGAACTTCTTCATGCGGGGGAGTTGGTGCTTCATATGGAAATTCCAAAGGTTGTTCCAAAATAGGAATCCCCCCTTCAAGGTTTGGAATTTCATATTCATTTTCAGAATATGTCTTTGGATGAGGATAATTTTCCAAATGATCAAGCTGTCTCTCAATGGACTGGTCATTTTTATTAGTTTCAAGAAAAATGACATCTCTGGAAATAACAAATTTCTTGTTTACCTCATCATACAAACGGTATGCCTTGGAGTATTCTTCGTACCCCAGGAAAATGTATCTTCTGCTTCGAGCACCAAGCTTGTTTCTTTGCTCCTTCGGAATCAAGGCATAACAGGTGGAACCAAAAACTCTGAGATGCCTGACTGAAGGGAGATGGCCAAACCACATTTCATGTGGAGTCTTGTCCTCAAGATCTTTTGAGGGATTTCTATTTCTCAAATATGCTGCACATTTTACTGCATCACCCCAAAACATTAGTTTTACATTCTTGAAAAACATCATTGAGCGAACCATATTCATTATGGTTCTATTCATTCTTTTTGCTACCCCATTTTGTTGAGGATTGTAGGGAACGGTGGTCTGATGTGCAATTCCATGTTGGCGAAGATAAGCTTCAAAAGCATTTGAAGTGTACTCTTCCCATTATCAGTACGAAGTGTACCAATTTTTGATTGTGCTTGTTTTTCAATCAATGCATGAAAGTCTTTGAATGTTTGAAATGATTCTGACTTTGTCTTTAAACAGTAAATCCAACACATTCATGAGTAGTCATCAACAAATGTCATAAAGTACTTATTCCCATTTGCGGAAGGAGTTTTCATTGGGCCACACAAATCAGAATGCACTAGTTCTAATTTCCTACTTGCTCTGAAATTAGACTCATGGAATGGCAGCTTACTATGTTTCCCTAATATACATGCATCACATTTATTCTTTTCTTTAGGAATGGTGGGAAAGCCAAATACACCATTCTTTTTCAACAACTGAAGACTGTTATAATTTAGATGACCAAATCTTGCATGCCACAATGAGCTAGATGAAATATTACCTTCTCCATGCTGAGAGAGGTAGGCATAGTTCTGAAATCTTGCGGATGAACCCTTGAGCTTCAGCAGCTTTCCATCTTCGTATCCAGTCATGATGACTTGGTTGTCAGAGGAATTTCTTATTTCAACGATTCCATCAAACATGTGGATGGAATGGCCTTGCTGTCGAATTTCCACCATGGACAGCAGGATTCTCTGCAACTCAGGAAGATAGAGAACGTTCTTCAACAAGAAATCAGGGAATCCAGGCATCTTCAGTCGAATGGTGCCCATTCCCTTTGGTTTAATACTTGATTTATCTGCAAAGTAAACTATGCCATCTATTGTTTCATTCAGTTCTTCAAAACAGTCTTTTCTAAATGTCATGTGTGGTGTTGCACCAGTATCAAGCAGCCAACAATCTTTATAAGAGGAAAGAGAAGTCATTTCATTAAATCCAAGATTACAATGTGCAACAATACAATGAGAAAAATCAGAAGATTTACTAGCATCTTGATGTTTATTATCATCTTTCTTTTGGCTGTGCTTGTCTTTGATGGATTCCCATGAAGCCCAACACTTATCTGATGTGTGCCCAGTCTTTCCACAACGCTTGTACTGCAAATCTAATCTTTTGGTGAAGTTATTTCTGCCGCCTCTGCCTCTGAAGTTTCTTCTTCCTCGTCCTCTTTTGCTTCTTTCTCCTTTGGCATGATCTTTGGATTGGTATTTGGCGTGGTTCTTTGCTTTTTGAGCAAAGCAAAGCGATTCTCTAGTAGGCTCGGTTGTCTTCTTACCAAAGGCTTTCTCTCTGTCAGCTATCTTTTCTACCAAGGTGTCAAATGTTAGAGATTTGAACTTGTCACTAGCTTGCAATGACTCAAGATAGTTGGAGTGAGTAGGATACAAATATTTTACAAATGCTGCAAGAGGAAGATCTGGTTTCATACCAAAGGCTTGAATCTTGTGCATGATGGCTTTGATTTCAGAGGCAACTAACATAGGATCATTGTCTTTTACTTCAAGACTGAATAATTTTAACATTAGTTGAATAACTTCCATTTCACTGTGTGAATCATACAGTTATTTTAATGTTTTTAATGCTTCAAAACATGATTTTGCAGGCAATATGTGCTGGCTCACCTCTTCACTGATAGTGGCAGTGATTACAGCTAAGGCTTTCTTGTCTTTTGTTCTCCAAATGGCCTTCTCTTTCTTTGATTCTGGAGGTCCAGGGTCTGTGGTTATGGTCTTTCGGACTGCTGTCTCTATTGTGGTGCCTTCACAAATGCCGTCCCAAAGGTCATTGTAGATGAAGGCAGATTTGATATTCCTCCACCATTCTGAATAGGTGTCTTTTCCGGTGAGAGTGGCACCGACTATAGATGCTATAGATTGCATTATTACAACTGTAAGTGTAATTTTCAAAGAGAAAAATAAAAAATTAATAACCTTGCAGGTCTACAGTCTCTGCCAAGGTGAATACAATGCAAGTTTATAGCAAATATATCAGTAGATACAAAATATATCATTGTCAGTTATACAACATTCAACATTTTCACATATCGGTCTGCAATATATCAATCTCAGCCCAATCCAGACTTTGCAAGAAAAATTAGGGTTTACTTCAACAAAAAATAGGGTTCAAAATTCAGGCAGCATATATATGATCAACGCATATATATATCTGATAGCAATACTAGATACCAATCCAAGCACCATTTTTCAGGCGTCCTTCAACGCAGGCACCGGTTTTTAGGCACCATACAACATATCATAGAGTCTCCACGCTCACCGCACCAGGCAGTCTCCAGGTCGCAACAATAATTCTAGGAGGAATCTTTACCAAAACACTGCAAATAATCAGTTTTCATCGTCAAATCACCAGTTTTCTCCCATCAAATCACCAGCTTACACCTTTACAAGGCTCGAAATCACCATCTTTATACCGGTCTGCAAAAAATTAGGGTTCACCGATATTTCATATAAATACGAGCTTTATATCGGTCTGCAAAAATTAGGGTTCAGCTCGCAGCAGTTCCAGCATTCTAGCAATATACATTGCACTGTGCTGTGTAGGAGACATGCAGCACAATCACCAGTATATTATCAAACTCCACACAGTATGCAATCACCAGTATATATTAGCAGTATATTATCAGACTCCACGCAGTATGCAATCACCAGTATATATCAGCAGTATATTATCAGACTCCATGCATAACTGAGGTAGAAACTAGGGTTTCTGTAGTTCCCAAAATATTGCAGCACTAAACAAAAAAACGTTTTACCTCCATGCAGCCTATCAACACTTCAACGCAGGCTCCAGCATTCACGTCCTCGGCCTCGACAATGCCGGGAAAACCACGATTCTCTATCGGCTGCATATGGGAGAAGTGGTTTCCACTGTTCCAACAATTGGATTTAATGTTGAAATGGTCCAGTATAACAATATCAAGAGTACGTTGCCATCCTGTGTGATGTATTTCCGTAATGGAGAGTGGAATGATTTTTCTGAAAATATAACTGCTTCTCTAAGGGATGTATTTCAATCTGGAAAATCAGCTGTGGAGATGTCAATTGACAGCTCCTTGAATCTGCTTGATTTTCTACGGATGATTCAGATTGATCTGGCTACTGGAACGGAGCGGTCGATTGCTCAACGCAGATATAATAATAATACTGCTTCTATGCTGCTGTAGCAACATCCAGAGCTCCAAAATCTGGTTCTAAGACAAGGGGGTGTGAAAGGAAACCCTAATAAACTGTAAGTGGCATATACAACACAATGTACAGTCTCCTCACTCAGGATATGCATGAGTCTCCAACAAAACACCAAAGAGCAAGCTATACACATACAAAACACGTCCGGATTAGGGTTTGTAGCACACAAACTCAATTATGAAGGAATTGTAACGCAGACAATGCATGCGACTCGACTGGCAGACTGATGGAGCAGTCTGGCAATGGACTGGCAAGCAGAATGCCAGGAATGGGCAGAAATGCAGCAGGAGTTATGGCAGACAGCCCTGCTCTGATACCACATGTTGGTAATAACTCCCGATCAATTATTCTATTCATGGCTAAGCATTCATTTATACATTCATGTGACGGTTGTGTTTCACCTTCCGTCTAGCCTTTTCGGCTTCCAACTATTCCTATTTATTTATTTACAATATTATAATCCCTAACGGATTATATTCTAACATTTTGCTTTTTGTATCTCTTTATTTTCAAAAAATCCAAAAACATTTGCTTACATCATGCATTGCATTTTGCATTTTGCATTGTACTTGCACTAGATCTAGATTTGCTTTGGAGTAATAGTTAGGACTTCATATAGGGAAATTTGCATTCAGCATTTGAAGAAGAAATTGTGCATTACACGTAGTACGCATACCCTGTTTTCATGGACACAATGCATTTGCATTGATTGTTAGGTGTGCATTTTGCTTCTTGTTGTGTCATAACACCATTATTTGCACGACCATATCCTATTTTTGAGTAATAAAGCCAACTAAAATCAATGCTAATTAAAATGAATTACACTCTTTTCTTTTCTAGGGTGCACCAACAAGCTTAGGTTTTAGGATCTTGGAATAGTTCATTGAAAGTTAATTCTCCAAGATCACTAAACGACAACAACTAGGTGTCTGTCTAGGGAGTGTGTGAAATCCTTGGTATAACCGGTGTTCTCAAGAAGCTCCTCTCAAAAGGGAGTCAAGCACTAGGCAGTATGAGCGGTTGTTGATTGGGATAACCCCTGGTCGCTAACTGTGTAGCACCGGTGATATAGCCAGGATTGTATTCGTATCTGGGGGCTCTTTCAGGAGTTTCGGGCTTTGCTACCCTGCCCATACGGTCAATCCCGCCTATGACTGTCTTCCTGAGCATTGATTATATTGAGGTGACCTTAGTGACCTTACCTAGGATATCAAGGGGGTACGTGTAGAGGTTATTCTACATGTGTCCCGGCTAGGTTGGGGTCGGACAGCACAGTCGCTTTACGCGTTGAAGCTGAGGGCCACAATAATTGGTTTCGAACCTCCGCTTGTGGTGACAAGGGCCGTCGCAAAGGAAGGATTTGCTTTCCGCTCTTGGTGTGAATGGTGATGATTCTTCCTCAATGATCAAATTTGAAACCACAGGACATTAGCCTCGCTTGCCCTACTATGTGTCCCTTTTGGTGTATATAGAATGTCTTAATATGATCGTCAAGCACACTGTGATTGATGAGGGCGCTGCTGCTTCTGTGATATCTTTGTCTTGTTGGAAGGGTCTCGGTTCTCCTGAGTTGTCAAAATCTACGACCATGTTAACTGATTTTGATGGGAGATCGTTTAGGCCGCACGGTATCCTTCCTTCCCTTAAAGTCCGTTTGGGAGGGAAGATCATTGCGATAGAGGTTGAGGTGGTTGATGCACCCCTTGATAAAATATCTTACTGGGAAGGAACTGGATGTATGGTATGCAAGCCGTTTCGTCTTCCGTGTTTCGCGTTGTATGCTTTCCTCATAATGGGAAGATTGTAACGATTGATCAAATGGCATTCAAGAATCTGCCTGTTACTGCATCTTCGAAAGCTTCGGTTCTGAAAGTTGAACATTCCCAGCCGGCAACTGGGAGTGTGGGTGTAGGCATGTATCCATCCCTCATGGGAACCTTTAGTTGTCCTGCACCTGTCCTCATGATAGGATCTAGTTTCTATGGTGCTTCGACGTCTATGAGATCGGTGCCTTTTTGCACAAGTCATATGGGAGATCCTTGGATTCTTCCTTCATCGAGTCCTTCGAGTGAGGCCATTGAGACGAGTGTGTCGTTGCCTGCAGTCATGATAGCTTACCAAGCTAATCTCCAATCTGCTGCAAAGCATTTTTCTTCCTCTTCACGGACGGAGGAGGAAGACCCCTATGTGCTGCCGGCATGGGTAGTACAGTATTCTCATGCCCACGACCACCTTGATACGATTTTCCCTTCAGATGAAGTGATTATTGAGGCTATGTCGGGAGTTGAGCCACCATGGGAGGAACTTCATCATAGATCATACTTCCTTCCAGAGCTTGACCTTTTGGAGCATGAGGATTATAGGGAGATTCTTAGTCAGAATTTGGTAGACCCATGGTTCCATTAAGCTCTCCTGGTCAGATGGCTGATGGAAACATGGAGAACATATCGTCAACTATTCCTATCAACATTTCTCGCAATCCTGGTACAATTGAGAATGTCTACATTGGGGCGGATTGTTCCTAAGATGAGATTCAGGAGTATACCAAGCTGGTCAAGGAATTCCATGATATTTTTGCTTGGTCTTACGATGAGATGCTAGGGATCGACCCTTGGATTGTCGAACATGAGATTAAGACTTACCCCAATGCTAAGCCTGTTCGACAACGTTTAGCACGGTAAATCCTAGGAAAGCACCCGCCATAAAGGCAGAGATAGAGAAGCTATTGAAAGCTGGTTTCATCTATCCCGTTCCCTTGATGGAGTGGGTTTCAAACCCCATTCTGGTGGATAAGAAGCAGGGAGCGATCTGTATATGCACTGATTTCCATGATTTAAATCATTCCTGTCCTAAGGATAACTTCCCCACACCATTTATAGATCATATTTTGGATGAGTGTGCGGGTAGCGAGGTATTCTCCTTAATGGACAGCTTTTCTGGGTATAATCAGATTAGAATTAAACCCAAGGACCAACATAAGACCGCATTTATTTGTCCTTTGGGAAAATTTGCGTATCGGAAAATGCCTTTTGGCCTTAAAAACACCGAAGCTACATTTCAGCGGGCGATGACCTTGATCTTCCACGATCTCAAGTCCATTATTGAAGTATTTTTGGATGACCTCGCTGCTCATTCTCACATGAGGATGCGTCATTCTTATCACTTGAGATTGGTGTTCGAAAGATTCTTGCACTATGCTGTTAGACTAAACCCTCATAAGTGCATCTTTTGCGTGAAATCAGGTCGTTTGTTAGGATTTATAATTTCGAAAGAGGGTATAAGAGTCAACCCTTTGAAGGTTGAGGCAATACTTCAGTTGTCTCCCCCATGAAATATTCGTCATCTTCAGTGTTTGCAAGGCATGGCAAACTTCCTACGAATATTTGTTGTCAATTTTGCCAATTTGACTAGAGGTTTCATGTGTCTCCTGAAGAAGGATACTCCCTTTGAATGGGATGAGTGAGCCCAGGAGTCCTTCGATGCACTTAAGCGAGCCCTAGCATCGGCCCCGGTGATTAGTCCTCCGGATTATAGCCGTGATTTCCTATTATATGTGGCCGCGTCTTTAGAGACGATTGGTATGGTTTTGGTTCAAGAGGATGAGGAGCTCCAGGAGCATGTCATATATTATCTGAGCCGAAACCTTATTGACGCAGAGATTCGGTATTCTCATGTCGAGAAGCTTTCCTTAGCTACCGTACATGCGGTGCAACATTTTAGACATTATATTCTCCTTCGCCAAACCTTGGTTGTTGCCCATGTCAATTCGTTTCAATTCGTCCTCACATGTAGGATGATTGGGGGAAAATCTAATAAATGGATTGTCATCCTACAAGAGTTTGATCTCGAATTTGTTTTGGCAAAATCGAAGAAATCTTTAATCTTTGTAGAGCTCATATCGGATTTTCTGAGCGAGGCTGAGGAGTTGGTATGTGAAGATACGTTCGTTGATGAACACATTTTCTTAATCTCAACGGCTGACCCATGGTATGGGGATATCATAGTATATCTACAAACGCAGAGTACCCTTACTCACCTCTCACGAGATGAACGATGACGATTACGTCACGTCTCCAAGAACTACCTCATAGTGGACAATACTTTGTACCGCCGTGGAGTAGATTCCCTTTTACGATGTTGTTTAATTCATGATGAGGTTGAGGTAGTGCTTAATGATTTCCATGGAGGGGCATGTGGTGGTCATTTATCTGGGCTTTTTACAGCTCAAAATATTTTGAGAGCGGGTTATTTCTGGCCGTCGATCTTCAAGGATTGTATTGAAGCGGTCAAGAGGTGCCACCCTTGCTAGGTGTTCGCATGTAATATGCACTCGAAGCATACCCCATTACACCCTATTATCACCGCTAGTCCCTTCACCAAATGGGGGCTCAATTTTATGGATTGCAACCCAGCTTCGGCTGGGGTGCACCATCATAACATAGTGGCTATTGATTACTTCACGAAATGGGCTGAGGCAATGCCTACAGTAAAATCCGACGGTGAGACAGTCGTTCACTTCGTATTCAACCAAATCATTTCTCGGTTCGGGATTCCGAGAGAGCTTGTCACTGACCATGGCTCGCACTTTCAGAACCATATGATGGAAGAGTTAGCATCCAAGTTAGGGTATAAGCAAGAGCACTCCTCTTCTTACTATCCTCAAGCGAATGGATAGGTTGAAGCAGTGAATAAATCACTTAAGTCCATTCTCCAACGAACCATCGCACAAAGCAAGACGAATTGGCATATTATGTTATACCCTGCTTTGTGGGCATATCGAACCGTAGTAAATACTGCCACTAGTTTTTCTCCATATCAGCTTGTGCATGGAGTGGAGTCGATATTGCCAATTGAATGCGAGATTCCTTCGTTGAAGTTAGCCATGGAACTCTTACCAGACACTTCACCTTTGGAGGAGCATTTGGTTCACCTTGAGCAACTCGATGAGCAGCGTAGAGATGCCTTGTTGACTCTAGAGGTTAATAAGCGTCGCGTAAAGGCCCAGTACGTAAGTCTGTCCATCCGAGAGTGTTTAGTGAGGGAGACTTGGTCCTTTTGTGGGATCAATCGAAAGAACCCTTGGGGGCAGGGAAGTTCAATCCTATGTGGCGTGGTCCTTACGTAGTCAAGCGTGTGTTAGAGAAGGGTGCCTACGAGTTAGTGGATTACGAAGGGACGGCCTTGGAAGAGCCTAGAAATGGGATCTATCTCAAAAAATACTATGCATGATCTTTAGCTAGGGCTACTTGTTGTATATTATTGTACATATTTTTTGCATAGTTAGGTATTGTTTATCGTGATCGGGTTTGTGATTAGTTTCCATTTCTTGTGGCAGATGTCAATGGAATCTTCCACCTACATAGGATTCGCGAATGGTGCAAGCCATCACACTCAGCACTCAGCCTCAGCTGCTTGGGTGATTTATACTCCTATGGGTCATGTACTGTCTTCAAGAGGTGTATGTCTACGACCATCTTCCAACAATGTTGCTGAATATAGTGCCGTTATCGAGCTTCTACAGTATGTCATTTCGCATGGTGTTCTCTCTCTTGAGGTACGTCTTGATTCAGAGTTAGTAGTGTCACAGCTCAATGGTTTGTACCATGTTAGAGATCCGACGTTATTGAGGAGATTCTTACGTGTGAGATTGTTAGAATGGCAATTTGAGAGTATAAGCTTCGATACCTGCGTGGGCCGCAACGCTCATGTAGAATTGGCCTTAATAAACTCATTTGACTATGAAAACTTGTAAAAATTATATTGAAATGCAAGCAGAGAACATGAGTAAATACCTGGAAGAAACGGTTGTGAATTTCGCCAGCTAGATCTCCTGGAATTTGTAGTTGAAAATCAGAGCTCCAATGGGTAAAAGTTTCAAATGATTTCTATTTTTTACTATTTATAGAAAAAATTTCAAATATTTGAAAATTTTTACCCCCTTTCCTATAGTTTTGACTGTTTCTAACCATTTTGGACAGTTTCTGACCTAATATGTGATGTAGAAGACCATTTTCAGCACCATTTCAGCCTTTGGATTGACTCGTTCGTACTGATCTCAGGTATAATGTCTACACTGGCATATAGGTTAGGTTCACCACCATTTGCATTTTTCATGACCTTATGACCATGTCACTATATCCTTAGGTACGAACCCACTCTATTATGTCACGGAACCTTCTTGCTGCTATAGAAGTGGCATGATATGAGTGGTAGAGCTTCACCTTACATGGGTACCCTAGTTAGCGCCTTATTTGCATTTGGTGCCCATGCCGATGTTTCTCCCTTTAGGGTGTGGGAGTCCGTTGTATAGTATTCCCATGACATTTAGCAAGAGCCTCATACTCCTCTTGATCTTATGCTGGCCATGACCCCCGAGACTCCCTTGTATCAAGTTGTGGATGCATTATCATGAGCTTTGCCTGTCTTATTGAGCTTTATGCCGGCTCCCACGACATTGCGTTTCAGCCATATAGCCCAAGCTTGTCTCATGTCTAGCCATGCAGAGCCTTTTCTTTATATCCTTCGCAGCTTGATTCCCTTTTTACCGGGAGGGGATTTTCCCCCGAGTGTCGATATCCTACACATGTATCCTTGCATTGAGCATAGGTATGTTCCACTACTTGGAACTAGTTTTTTTTCCCTCATGACACTCGTCTCCTCCTAGTTTGTAACTATAAAGCTAGTTACTTCTTTTTTTAAGCTTTTCAAACAACTGAAAAAGACCAAAAAAATAAAAAAACCAAAAAGCTGGACAAGAAAAGATATTATCTTTGGCAGCTGTCGAGTCTTGTCACCTTCAAACAGAGCACTGTATATCACATCCATTGGTTGTGTTATAGTTTGACTTTAGGAGCTTACTCGTTTATCTGAGTTTTATCTCCACCGACTGGTTATGCTTCCAGTCCCTATGGAGCCTTTATTGATGCCTCTTGTGTCATAGAGATGTCCCAGTTTGTATATCAAGTCTATGTTGCCTTCATTCAGTCACCATACGCCGTTATGCTCTTGTTCAAAGGAAGTTGAAACCTGAGTCGGCCATTCCTCAGTTATCTTGACTTTGCATGTCAGCCATTCCCGGTACAACTACTGGTTCGTGCACCTTATGATCGTATCCTTACACATTATACAACCTTGCTGAGTACCTCGTGTTGGATGATGGGGGATGCCCTAATGCCCTTCTTCCAGCGGATTTCATCCCATCAAATTCAGATCATTTATTCTGGGATTGGAGTCTAGAGTCATTTTGAGTGCCTTGAGACTTGCAGTCATCAGTGGCAGGTTCTCTTGCCATTGACAGTTTTGGGAATACATCAATGTCCCCTGATCCATGGATTCTCTCAAGTGTTTAACCTCAACACATTTATTCACACTGGTTAGTTTGCACTCTAGTACCTTGATTCCCATTTTCATTATTGGTGGGTGATCTCGCGTCTATTAACAGTATACATCAATGACTGGTAATCAGATGATGGACTACTATGTTCGACCTCGACACCTCTATTCGCATAGTAGGACATGTACTCGTAGCGGTGTGTGTATAAGACCTTCTATATTGGTGGCATCCACTATATGCTACCTCCTTGATCGTGCCAGTGTTCATGAGATTTCAGCTCTCGTGACTTGTTCCAGTATATGTCAGACATTTCCAGCCACTATGGAGATCTGGATCTATTATATATCTTCATCCTTTGTGGAGATCATGGTCCTTTGTATATCTTCATCATGGAGATTCTGATCTATGTATATTGTACGTGGCGATGACCACATATGTGTTATCATGTTTCATGCCTATTCATGGCCATTGTACTCTTATGTATCCGGGACTGCTATATGTATTTGCAATTATATGCAGAGTTGTATTATTGTACAATGCTGATTGGCTGGCTGGTCTTCCATTTGGGTACCTTCATCACTTCACTTTTGGGATGGACTTATAATGTATTTCAGCCATCGTATAACCCCTCTGATCTCATACATTAGGGGGCATCTGTTATAGCGGATCTCACCACGCTAGGTGAATCACACATTATATGGCCTTCCCCTGTCCCGCTGCAGACTCATTAGCCCCTATGGACCACTTTTTTTCTTTTGATGTATCCTTGACCATCCCTAAAAACATAAGAAAAGTGATATACGTGGCTTTTTCCCCGATAACCGTGTACATACACGGATATTCCCTCGATAGTCGCGTACATCTGGATGTGTACATAATCCAAATCCTTTTGGAGCGTTCCTTGACTTGGATCTGACTCATATGACTCCTGGCCTTCCATATGCCTTGAGATCGCACGGATTCGACCTTTCAGTATCCCTTTGAAAAGCTATATAAGGAACCCATTGAGACATTGAAAGCATAAGAGAGAATTGAGAGTAACGAAACTATAGTCCATTGTTGCCAAAACTTATGCTTGAGTCTGCATCCCTTTGTCCCTTGGAGCACTATTGTGTTCTTCCCAAGCTTGAATTTTGCTAATAAGCTTGCTATCGAAGTGATGGAGGATTGAGGTGGTGGAGGCCCAAGTGGGGGATTCAGTTTCTTCGGTTCGCAGACGTGCCGTCAGAGGTTGTCACTTGTAATCTCTGATTCATATTAATAGAAATATATTTTCCTGTCCAGTAATGTGTATTTGAATGATTATTGTATCCATTGGAATATGTCAAATGCTTATACATTATTGATTATATATGCTAGAATAGATATAACACCATGAAATATAGTATGCTTGTATTGTTTACTTGTTGTTGAGGACGTGCTATAACAATTCAAGCTGAAGATTGGAAAGCTCAACAAGGATCTACTTCAACTGTCCGGAATAAGGTACAAGGTTCGATCCTTTAGTGTTAGATATTTTATTTCTATTGCATATTGGGAAAGATTGATTTCTGGAGTCTAGCTGTCTGTTGTGGTACCCCAAGCCATAGGAATTTCTCTCCGTAACACCCCCTGTATGGAAGGAGGGGTAGTGTAGGTGGAGGGGCCACTGACCCCATGTGTTGCAGATGGACCAGCTTGGTTGGTCACTATGGGTGGTGGCAACTGACTGATGACAGTTTGCATGACTGTGCTTGGGCCACCTACAGGGTTGTTGGTGACAAGTTGTGGTGTTGACATGGGTCTACTTGCTATGGCTATGCCAGAAAATGGATAGGTTTGCGCTAGCCATGGGGCTTGATGGTGTAGTATGGAGGTTAGGTTCAGACTGATACGGGTCTAAATTTGAATCAGAGGTTGTGTGTCCTTTTGATGGTGTCTCAGGTCGTCACGAATAGGCTCGATGGTGTCAATTCAACATTCAGAATGGTGGTGGTTCGCCTCTTAGGCGTGAGGAAGAGCATGGGGGATCAATTGTGTTAAATGTTTATCAAAATGATGGGAATGATGTTTGGACCTTGGTTTCAGTGGCTTCCTATTGGCTGTAGGTGGTCACTCATCCACCAAGACTTCCAGAAGACAGTGCTTGTCTTTTTCCTCATAGGTGTTTCTACTTAATCAGAAGGGGTCATTGCCTATTTCGCTTGGTAATTCCTCTCAGCATCCAGCTACTTTGGGGTTCCTATGGTACTCCTCACAATGAGTTTATGGGCAGAGCCCAAGTACTTCCCACAGTTGAAGTAGTTAGGGACTTATGTCCTCAAAGACTGCAGATTTGTTTGTACTTAGTGTAAATTGATAAATTTTAAGGCTCTCTCAACGTCATGAACTGAGTTGGGTTGATTACCTGGTATGGTGTGTTTGTTTGTCTATCTTTCTGGTATTTGGTAGCTGCAAATGGTTTATGAATTCATCATATTGTGGCATAGTTCATATCATTGTTGTGCATGCAATGAATAATCAGAAATTTGTAAACAAATATAGTTCTTAACCCTGAATGTTTATGGCCTAACTGGATGACTACCTCACACTAATATTCCTCTTAGACCAAGAGAAGGTGCTGGGATCTCAACATAATGGGACTAATCCCATCTGTATATCCACAGGTCACCTCCTGGATGCAAGGCTGGTCAACAGGGAGGACACTTAGCACTATGATAAGCCCTCCTTCTCTACCCCCTCTACCTTCCAAGTCATCTGGTTTTAATGGTTTAGAAAAATATTCAATGAAGGGCCTAGGTCTATATGAGCTTTCCCTTTGTCATATCCCATAATACCTTGGAGGGTGATGTCTGGGTAGAGGAGGAATGGTAAGCAAGACAGTTAGTTTTAGGTTGATTTTAGTTAAGCTACATTCATTTAATTAAGCCATTAAAATTTCCTTTGAATTTACACTTTGTTTGTTGATGCAATTACAGGAAATTAAAATAGCAACTGAATTTAAACTAGTATGCTAGATAGAGGAGTTTGAGACACACTAATATTTGCTATTAAACTAAAATTTAACCCTTATTAAACTGAAATTGAACCTCTGATTGACAGACCACACATTTCTGATCAAATTTGGCGAGGGGGTCGCAAAAGTTTTTCAGAAACAGGCGAGAGGGTCGCATAGATTTCACAGACAATCGTGGTCTATGTTTCTGAGTGAAATCACACCTTTTAGGGGATTAAGTGCACCCTGGTCATTCCTGTCAGGCCATTAAGTGTGCCCTCATCCCCTGTTCAAGCCCGATAAGTGCGACCTACCCCAGATTTGGGGTTTTTCTGATCTTGAGTCAGATCTGACTAATAGTAACCTGTACTGTGGCCAAATTGACTCAGATTTGCCTAGAAGAGGCTTTGGAAACACTAATAACTAGAAATAAACTAGATCTAAACTGAATTTGACATGAAATTTTAAAAACTAAGGCAAAAATTGAAAAACTTGAAATTTTAAAAATTTGGACCAAGGATCCTATGGGATCGACCTGGTATGGTCGCCAGTTCTCTAGCAGGGATTTATCCTCACTACAGTGGTAGGAATGGTTCCCTTCTGCCTATAGGAAATAAGGGTAGGTTCCTTCTTATAAAATATTGAAAGGAAAAACGGAATGTAAAGAATAGTAATGAAAACAAAGATGGAAGAGAAATATGGAGAACCCCTCTATAAACAAAGGTTAGGGTTCTGCTTCCATTAACCTGCAAAAAGATGTTATAAATAAACCTGAAAATAGAAATAAGTTAGCAAAAAAATACAAAACACTAAATAAAATGCAAGAAACAACATTGGTATACCTTCTCTTTGATGGAATTGGGCTACCATGCCCTTGCTTGAAGAAGCACCTCTCTCTTGGATGGGGGAGCTATGGCTTAATGGAGATGGAGGAGAGGGAGTGTGGGTGGCTTGAGAGACAAAGGGTCTCAAGGCATCCACGGGCAGCATAATAGTATGTAAGGGAGAAGTGTTTTGAGAGTGACCCCCCACCCTCCTTTTATAGCTTTTTTGGGGTTTTAGGGTTTTAAGCCCTTGGTCCAAGCTTTAGCCCCTTTTGCCCTAATTTTAGCTCCTTTTAGAGTTTTAGCCCCTTTTTGGGAGCTTTAGCTCCTATGAGAGTATTTTAGGCTCCTTTTTGGGGTTTTTAAGCCCTTTTATTCATCCTTAAGCATTTTTGAGGGTGTGGGGGTCTAATGGAGGGTCGTGAAGTGGTGTCCTTGGGTGGTGTAGGTCATGGAGAGCTTAGTGAGGGATTTTTTGGGTTAACAATTCTTCTTCAGGAAACACTCCTTCTACTGGTTCTCCTGAGTCCTCATCTACTATTCCCCTAACCATCGCGAAACCTAATCTCGACATGGTTTTGTGTCCACCCAAGAGTACTCTTAGGAAGGTTGTTTTTAATCCTAATTCCTGAGCTTCCCAATTTTATAATGTAGTTGAAGATATTGCTCAAGAACCATGTGCAATGTCTACCTTGGAAGTACTCCAAATTTGTCCTACACAACGCAAAAACTTGTTAACTGTGTTAGGAGCTTTAAGCCCTTTTATTCATCCTTAAGCATTTTTGAGGGTGTGGGGGTCTAATGGAGGGTCGTGAAGTAGTGTCCTTGGGTGGTGTAGGTCATGGAGAGCTTAGTGAGGGATTTTTTGGGTTAGCAATTCTTCTTCAGGAAAAGCTCCTTATACTGGTTCTCATGAGTCCTCGTCTACTATTCCCCTAACCATCGAGAAACCTAATCTCTACATGGTTTTGTGTCCACCCAAGAGTACTCTTAGGAAGGCTGTTTTTAATCCTAATTCCCGAGCTTCCCAATTTTATAATGTAGTTGAAGATCTTGCTCAAGAATCATGTGCAATGTCTACCTTGGAAGTACTCCAAAGTTGTCCTACACAGCACAAAAACTTGTTAACCGTGTTAGGAGCTTTAGACCTAGAAAATACTAATTTGATTCATTTCAATGTCGAGAACTATAATTCTAGACTACCACACAAAATCAATTTCCAAATCATAACAAAAGTAGTCAGAAAGAAAGTATTTAGAACTATCTTAGACGAAGGAGCTTCAACTTTGATTTTGTCCCTGTCTTGTTGGAAAGCTATTGGCTCTCTCGAGCTTGTAACATCACCAACAACTTTGAAAGCCTTTGATGGATGAGGTTTCCAGCCCCATGGTCTCATACTAGCCCTTTTAGTCAAGCTTAGGGGAAATGTTGTTTCTATTCAAGTGGAAGTAGTAGATGCCCCATTAGACTATAGCCTCCTTTTAGGAAGAAATTGGTTTTACGCCATGACTATTGTCGCTTTGACGGTATTTTGAACTATCCAATTTTCGTATCTAGGGAGAATTGTCACCATTAACCAGCTCTATTTCTATACACCAGATGTTACTACCTCTATGGGTAATAACATCCCTATGTTAGGATAGTCCCCTCCTCCTTACCAGTCGATTGGGGTAGGCATGCTGAAGGATTCGTCCCTTATGGGGATTTTTTTTTCAACTCCTCCTAACACAAACATGATGACAGTAAATATGATTTCATTGTTTGATTATGATCCAAAGGGAAAAAAAATTGTTGATTCCACCTCGTTGAGTCCGCATGAATAAATGTACAATGTTATCCAAACTCTTTTCGATGACCACACTGATGAGATTCATTTGGTGGCTTCGGAGCCTTACCACCTACCCTATTGGTTAGAACCCTCTCTTCCTATTCTAGATTATCTCTCCCATACTTTTCCTTTCGATGAGTCCATTATGGATATCATGAGTACGAATGAGCCTATATGGGAGGATCATCATCATAGATCCTCATTCCTCCCCAACACTAATTCGATAGACCATGATTTGCATCCCTTTTTTCCACTGATATTGTCAAAACACCTCAGACTCCTATATTGTTGCAGAACATAGATTCTAAAGGAAACCTATGCAACATCACTCAAACAAATCCAATTGACATATCAGCCAATCCTGACACCCTTGAGCATGTTCATGTTGGGAAGAACTACTCAACAAAAGAATCTGAAACATACCGAGCACTTTTCAAAGAATTCTGAGATGTTTTTGCCTGGTCTTATGAAGAAATACTAGGGATAGACCCATCCATTATGGTCCATGAAATAAAAACCTATTCCATAGCAAAACCTGTCAGGAAAAAACTGAGACAAGTCCATCCACAAAAAGTCGCAGCTATCAAAGCTGAAATAGAAAAAATTCTAAAAGCAGGGTTTATTTATCTCGTACCCATGATGCAATGGGTATCAAACATTGTCCCTATCAATAAAAAGTAGGGCACCATTAGAGTTTTCATCGATTTCAGAGATTTGAACAAAGCTTGTCCCAAAGACAACTTTCCCACTCCACATACTGACCATATTATCGACAACTATGACATAAGTGTCATCTTCTCATTTATGGATGGATTTTCGGGTTATAATCAGATTGATATTTTACCCATTGATCAGCACAAGACAACATTTATTTTCCCATGGGGAACCTTTGCATACAAGAAGTTACCATTCGACCTGAAAAACACTGGAGCCACTTTCCAACATGCTATGTCCTATGTGTTTCATGATATAAAACATATTATAGAACCATACCTTGAAGACCTCCCATCTCATTCACAGTGACAGGAGGACCACCTTGGTCATCTTAGAGACATTTTCCTAAGATGTCGTCATTATAACATATGGCTCAATCCTCAAAAATGTGTTTTTTGTGTTGAGATGGGATGACTGTTAGGTTTTGTGGTTTCTAAGGATGGCATCTGAATAGATCCATTGAAAATTTATGTTATTTTAGCTCTACCAGCCCCAACCAACCTTCTAGAACTGCAAAGTTTGCAAGGGAAGGCAAACTTTCTCCACCGTTTTGTGCGCAAATTTGTAGAGAAAACACACAGTTATATCCATCTCCTTAATGAGGACACTCCATTCTTTTGGGATGACCAAGCCCAATGAGCCTTTGATAATCTCAAACACACTTTGACTCATTCACCCATGATACACCCCCCATATTATTCAAATCATTTTCTCGTATACATTTCTTCCTCCACTACTACGATCACTATGGTTTTGGTGCAGGAGAATCCCGACGGTCGAGAGCACATGCTCTACTATGCTAGTAAGAATCTCATGGATTCTGAAACTCGATACTCATGCATGGATAAATTAGCATTGGCCACGGTCATTGCTATTTTGTCACTACATTTTGCTCCACACAACCATCGTATTGGCATACCAGAACCCTATGTATTACATCCTGACTTGTCAGGTGCTCAGGGGCAAGTATTCCCGATGGATAGTTATCTTACAAGAGTTTGATCTAGAATTTGCCAAAGATTCATCAAATAAATCCTTGGTCTGTGCTGAGCTTATGTGTGATGTTCCTTGTGATTCAACGGAATCTGAGCCTAATGATTCATTGCTGGATGAATTCCTATTCCTGATAAGCACTATTGACCCATCGTATGGAGATTTTCTCATTTATCTCTAGACACAAATATTTCATCCCACTCTATCCCATGATGATGGCCGCTATATCCGTCACCACGCAAAATACTACCTCATCTTGAATGACACCTTGTATCGACGTGGTATTGATTCCATTCTCCGGAGATGCCTTACCCACGAGGAAGCTGAACAAGTTTTGAATGATTTCCACTCTAGATCATGTGGTGGTCATTTATCTCGGATGGCTATAGCCTAGAAAATCCTTCGCACTGGCTATTTTTGGCCTTCAGTATCTAAAGATTGTCACGAGGCTATTAAGAAATGCCCACCCTGTCAACATTTTTATCTTAGAAAGCACACTCGCCCTGCTCTGTTACACCCCGTCATTGCTGTTGGCCCTTTCACCAAATGAGGTATCGATTATATGCATTGTAAGACTACCTCAATCGGGGGGCATGTTTATATCATCGTAGTCGTCAATTATTTTACAAAATGGCCTAAGGCCATGCCTACATATGTAGAGGATGGTAAGACTGCTGCTCTCTTCCTGTTCAATCATGTGATAGCAAGATTCGGAGTCCTACAGTCCATAGTTACTGATCACAGATCACATTTTCATAGTCAAATGATGGAGGAATTAAGTGCCAAGCTATGTTTTCGTCATGAAAACTCTATGCCCTATTATCCGCAAGCTAATGGTCAGGTCGAGGCCATTAACAATGTTTTGAAAACGATGCTGCAACGGATGGTTGGAGACCATAAATCCAACTAGAACCATATTCTTTTCTCAGCTCTTTGGGCTTATAGGACTTTGGTAAAAATAGCTATTGGTTTCACACCTTTCCAGCTTGTATATGGACTAGAAGTTGTCTTTCTGATTCAATGTCAGATTCCATCCTTGAAACTTGCCGTCGAACTTCTCCTAGACACTTCCGCAGAGGAAGAGAGATTTCTATAATTAAACAACCTTGATGAAACTAGAAGAGATGTTTCCTTAGATAATGAGGCACATAAGAAACACGTCAAGGCATAGTATGACAAGTCTGTCCAACCTCGTGCCTTTAACAAGGGTGACCTATTTTTGACCTATGATCAGAGATATGACAAACTAGGGAAAGGGAAGTTCAAATCCATGTGGTATGGTCCTTTTGTCATTTTTGAATTTTTAGAGAAAGGGACCTATGAGCTCGTGGACTAAGATGGAATCCCCTTAGGACAACCTCGGAATGGGTTGTATTTGAAGAGGTACTATGCCTAGATCTTTCTTGGATAGTATCTTGTATATATGTATATTACTTGACTTTTAGTGTGATTAACTATTTTCAATATGGTTTTGAGTTTAGTATCTGTATCTATTTATACCATGTTTTGGTCGTGCAGAGTAGATGGCTTTCTATAGCTTCACTGATGGTGCTTTCCGCCCAACCTTGAATATTTCCTCAACATCTTGGGTTCTCTATTCCCCAGCTTATGATTTGGTCAGTTTAGGAGCAGTTTGTATTGGTCCTGCTACCAACAATATCGCTGAGTATCGAGTAGTCATATGTCTTCTGACTGAAGCTGCCTCCCAAGATGTTCATAACTTGGTAGTCTTGATGGACTCACAACTAGTGGTTTTCCATCTAAACCATGTATATACCATTAGGAATCCTATGCTTCTCCATCTCTTTCGGAGGGTACGTTTATTAGAAAGGTCATTTGAAATTATCACCTATAGGCATATCCCTAGGGAAAATAATGCAGTTGCTGACTCATTGGAAAATTACATCCTAGACTGTTATATTGCCCATTCATGACATGAAATTCAAACATGGTTCAATGTAAATAAACTGTAAAAGAAACATAAAACTTATATAAAACACATTCACCATTTTAGATAGATAAACACCAAGGTAGAAGTCTGTATATATATATATATATATATATATATATATATATATATATATGAACATGTTTACAAAAAATAGGTCACGAGACCTCATCTGAAGCACTCAAGCTTTCCTGTAAAAATCATAATACAAAATTCCTGAAGCTATCTATCATCTTTCAATGAATACATCATGCACCCCATCATCTAGTGATGCTCATGGTAACACATAACCGCCTGGGCTACTCGATGTAGCAGTATGCTGAAACGACCCGATACTCCCACAGTAGGCTTCTCGTACCTCATTGGGAGGTCATCAATCAAGGAATCTAGGATGTCTAGAGTCAACCTCTCAAGGTTCTCCTCTAGGTTCCCTGTCACATCATCTCGCTATGGTACAAAATAGGCTCTGTGTCACCTGTCTAGTGGGGAGGCTCCCCCGAGTCATGCTGCTTCGACATCTGCATGAAAACATTCAGGTCTCGTTACTAAAAATAAAAAGTATAAAACATCAAAACACTATTGCCATTTTAGGGTTTTTGTTTCTTACTGATATCACCCCATTGTGCACCGAGTGGAAGTGGTAGGTCTGGGTCACCACTGAAGTCAGTGCCTGCATATGCATAGTCCTCCATGGTGAGGAGCTGATCTCTCAACCATTGGAAGAACGGGTCACCGAAATTTACCTTACCTCTACCTGCTCTAGTATGGGCCATAATCTGTACCCATCTCAGCATACGAGGGTATCACGCGCTCAACTCTGTAAAAACACCCTGGGGTATCATTTGGGGGACCCACTTGAAAAAGAAACACGCTAGAATGGAACCAAAACTGAACTGCTTCAGCTCCCCCTATCGACAATTGGTCAGCTGATCTTTGAAGATCGAAAGTAGAGCTTCTGCCCAGTTGAAAACTGTGGGCGACATGGCCTCTATGGAGTAGAGCATATGTGCTCTAGATGCCTGGTGTACCCCTTGGCTTCCCACTACTCTCTACATGGTAAAAAAATTTATCCATAGTGGGACATACACCGCTTCTTTTATGGGAATTTTATTCCCCGATGTCCTGGTCCCAGGAATACAATGGTGGTTTATCAACTCTTGAGTAGTAATGTCCCCTCCACAGGAACCGGTCAAAGAGATGGGAGAACCCCATCTAGATAGGCCTATTAGGAAGTAGATGTCGTCTACTTCAATTTTCAATATATGAGAACCAACCTCAAAATATTGTTGCTCCAAATTCCACATTCGGAGTATATGTTCTAATAGGCATTCATGTGATACCATGTTAGGTGTGCGGAAAACATTTAGAATACCACAGTCTCTCAATGCAGCTATGCAACCCGTGTTTCGTTTGACAAATGCATCATCATTGTAATGTTGCCTCTCTTTCCAAATAACCATTTTTTATTAATGGGAACCTGTCAAAAACCATCACAAGACCAATTAGAAACATCCCCAATCATTCAAATCATCAAATTTGAGCTAGTTTGGCTTGTGCATGCATTTTTATTTACCCACGGTCGGCACCGCCTGTGTCCCATTGAGGACAAGAAGTGGCACCACTTGTGTGCATTGTTTTAGGCATGATTTTAGTACGGTGCCTCTTATCCCACAAAGGATAAGAGTGGTTCCCACTTCCATGGTTTTAGGGCTCGCCTAATATCCCCAAAACACCCCCAAAAATTCAAAAATGAAAGGATGAAATGAAAGAGTAGGGTTTAAGCTATTACCTGGAACTGACGATGTGTAAATTTGATGGTAGATGCTCCTAGAATCAGCAACTGAAAATATGGCCAAGAAAATGCTCCAAAGGCTCTCCACTATGGGTAAACGGTAAAATGTTTTGATTTTTTACTATTTACATACCTTTTATACGCATTTTAGGTTTTTCCATGTTATAGTTTTTAAAATCTATTAGTCATGATCCTTTAATGTCATCTATTAGAGATTTTAATAGTTGTTTTAAATTCATAGTTGTTTTTAATGTCATGATCCTTTAATGTCATCTATTAGAGATTTTGGGAGTTTGTTTTTGACTTTTTTGCACTACCATAAAACGGAAAAATTCTTTGATCATTTATTGCGACACATTGGTCATGCTCTTGAAACTTAGCATCAAAGGTCCAAGTATTTTTCTAATTCTTTTCAAACTCATAAAATCCATCATTATAAAAAGAGACCTAGTGGAGTCTTCTTTAAACTGTTTTCAGGCTCCTTAAATACGAAAAGATTGTCGAGTGATCTTGTCTTCTTCACGCTCGTTAAAGCACTTGAAGAGTCGTTCATCTGATGGTAGGTTATCACTTTTTCAGTTTAGATGAACTATTTTTATGAAAAAGGACCCTGTGGTCTCTTATTCCATGGTCGTTCAGAATCTCTAAACATGAACGATATTGAGTTAACTTTCATTGGACTCGTTAAATTAAACATTTAGAGACCCTCTTTTGGGAATGAACCCCTCCTCTCTTAGGTTCGTAAAACATATGAGTTTGGACTTATCTTCAGATGAGCTATAACGAGTGTTTGTTACCCTCTTTGAAATCATAAAAATGAAAGAGGCACTCATCAACCCTGATGGGGAAAATGGGAAGGGAATCATTTTGCAAATAAATGGCAGTAGTTTGTCGTTACCTTTGAACATGGCACTTGTCTGCATATCATTTCAGTCAATTGGTTATTCAGCTAATCTCCATGATGATCCACTTTCATGAGTCATGTCACTCCTTTGAGTCTTTCAAAAGAATGTATTGTCGACCATCACACTATGTGTTTTTTTGGTCCAATCATGCTGGCAAGTCTTTTGTCGTGCCACCCGATGTTCAAACAGAAGCTGAAGAAGTTTACCTTTGAATTCAAAATAGTCTCTGTGTCAGTACTTTTGAGTCAGTCTTATGGTTACCTCATTCACATTATTCCAGAAATTTGTTCCAAGTTTCATGTCATTGATGTGGGATTCATCATGGACTCCTTCGACAAGGATATTCTTGTCGACATCTACTCATCATCCAGGAAATAGTCTAAGAAACAAATTTAGTACCTTGAAATTTGTATGCCTTAATGACCAATTCTCTCACTCTCGACATAGGTTCACATCATTAACCTTTGATCAATAGAATCGACTGGGTGTTCAACATCAAGACATCTATTCACACTCAGTAGATTGTACTAGGGTACCTTGGGAATCATTGACATCAATGGTGATCTCCCTCACACTTATTAACGGTTCACATCATTGGTTGGTAATCAAGTGGTTTCCACCATGTTCAACTTTAGAACATTGTAATCACATGGATAGAATCATACTTTGTGGAAGACAAGATGAAGACCCTGGGTACTTGTTTAGAACTCATTGGTTTCCCTAGGTTGTGATGGAGTTTTGTATATCTAGCATGGATCCAAATTTGTATGGTTGTGGCTATGCTCAAATTTGCGTCTGTATGACATAGATCTATGTTGTATGTCTGGTAGCTATGTTCGAGTTTGAGTCCTCTATCACATGGATCTATGTTGTATTCTAGTAGACATGGTTGTTTATTCCTATCATGGATCTACCTTGTATTAGTCTGTAGCCATGAGTTGGTTACATTTTTTTATGATTCAAAATTATTGATGTACTACAGATTCCTACTCTACGACACTCTCTGACCGAGCTGACTCTCACCTTGAAGTGACAACTTTTTCTCTCAAAGCTATCGCTTATTGTATCCCTATAAGCCTCATGCTTTGGGGGCATTCTATTATACCCAAATCTTGTCACCAACATGTGATGAGATCCTTAACCCCTATTTTTTCCCTTAATCCCAAAACATGGAGTGGAAACTTGCTTTGGATATCAATTCTACTTGAAAAAACCTAGTACTGTGCTTTCCCTTTGTTTGATGAGTGATACCTTATTCAACACCACATATTTCCTATTATATAGAAGCAGTTCCACCACGGAAGTGCTTTGTCTTTGAAGTGGTTCTCACCTAAATTGCTCTGTCATAAGGGAACAAAAGCGGTACCCTTGGTAAAATGGGAAAAAGAGAAGTTTCTTGAGGCTTCTAGATATTGAGCCTCGTGGCCTCGCTTATCCCTATAAATATGGGTTAGGTAGAGTCAAGATCCCTCTTGGTAGGATCTTAGATCCACCTCACCCACAATTCTCTCAACTATCCCTATCCATTAAGCCTTATAAATACAATTTCATATCCATAGTTGAGGGGGAGAACTGAATGGTATTGTTATGCTGTTGAATTGACTACCTAGTCCAATCCATTGGAGAGCACAAGAGATCAAGCTGGATATTTTGGGGATGAGGTGTTTGTCTTGTGGAGGAGTTTTTCAACACTAAGGCAATGGATGTAAGCTTCTTCATTCATTCTTAATGCAAAGCTGATTTATGTCACACATATATCTTGTTTTGATTTCACATGTATATGTTATTGGATTCCTTAGTCACTAGTTTGGATGTGTAGATGATTTTCTGGTATATTTGATGTTCTTTTTTGTTTGACATGTTTGTAGGTACACAGGTTCATGATCAAAGCAGTATTCCAAGTGTTTGCAACATTCAGGGAAGGTCTTCATCTTTTTTCGTTCACTCATTTGTTCTGGATCTGAACCATTTAGACCAGAGGAACAACTTCTATCCGCAGAAGGTAAAATATTCCTGATTACACTTGCACTTATACCCCATAGGTTAGTGTGTCATTTTATTCACAGGTAGTGCTTCTTGTTGGATTTCTGGACGCTTTGTTGTAACTCACCTTCTGTGACACATTGTTGTAGTTCGGTTTTAGATATTTATTTTTGGACCTACAAATCACCAGTGCCTTGTTTCCATTGGGATAGAGTCTTTTTATCTTATTCCTAACCTATTTCAAACCTTGAAAAACTACTCTTCTTATACTACAAAATCAAACTACAAATTCAAACTGCTCATACTACAAACTTAAGGAACTGCTTGAAGCATCAAGCTTATTTATTTACAACTCCCATTCTAATCATCTGCTTTCTTTTGATTAGGTAAAATCATGCTTCCAATGAAGCCATACAAATAGTTGACTAACTCGTAAAACCTATTATCTGGAGATGATGAATAAAGGAGCCCATGGAATATCAAAATTCATTTCAAAAGAAGAGAAAATCCAACCTTCATTTGTCAAAAACAATCTGACATTTGAGATGCTCAAAGAATCAATATAATCAACAAATGGATCAATGAAACTATAAATAAATAAATAAATCTTGCTTCTGTTTAAGTTCAAGATAAAAATATCTCTGTATATCCTCTTCCTCATAATGGCTGCCACTTTCAACTACCTGCAAATCTAAACATGGCTGCAGATTGATTTTTTTGCTAATGATAGGTTGTTTGATATTTTCTGCAAATCCAATTTGAAACATGATAAATGCAATCTTTCTGAATTCAAAATATGGCTGCTCAATGTCTTCTATGGATTCAGGATGGTTGATTTCCACACAATGTTGTTCCTCATCAAAATTTGATTCATAGTTGTCATACATCCGTTGGCTGCTCCTCAAATCAACAAAAGGTGATGTAGGGATTTTCTCTTCTTCATCTGAATACTCATCATAGATTGGCATATCTTCAGAATGAATTAGTTGATGTTGATCCCAATCTATAACTTCAATGTCTTCATCATAAAATGGGGATTCTGATTGATTTCTAAAGATGAAGATTTCTGTTCTATGATTCTATCATCAACTTTAATATTAGAATTTTGAAAAATTTCTTGTTGTAAAACATAATTAGAGGAATATAATAGATCTTCTTCCTTCTTCATAGCATAGCCACTAGCTTCATCTTTACTACTAGAAGAATCTACTACTAAACCCTGGATATATAATGCATATCCCCTACAACAATGCTAAAAAAGACACTCAGTTGGGTAAATCCTCTTACAATATGAATAAAAGGTATCATGAAAATATTTCAAAGAGGAAATACTAGAAGAAGAAAGATTTCTATACCATTGTCTCGCAGAACCATCTAATGAATACATAAACATTTTCATCAATACATCTTCATGATGTATACTCAGCTGATCCATATATTGATGAAATTTAATTACATGATGTGCCGGATTGTCCTTTTCCGTTTCTCTGAATTGTGGAAGAAAATATCCCCATTCGTCCATGATAGGTATTGTATTTGGAAATCTAGGAACAAGTGACAAATTGAGTGGAGCAAATGTCTATGCCAAAATAGTATCAAAACCCATTGACATCTTGGAATTGTAAAATCGCCTTTGGATTATTCAAACATGGAGTCGCCTGGTGAATAAATATGTAGTCAAACTAGTGTCCTACTCCTGTCCACCATTAAGAGTTGGATCTGATCATTGTCATTCTATCTCAGGGAAGATATCTTCACTCCTCCGTCCCCGGCAACAGCACCAGAAGATGTTATCCCTAAAGTTGAACCTAGACTATAGGGGTTCAAGCTTAAATAAATATTTAAAAAAATATAATTCAATAAAATCAAAATAAAAACTCGGTTGGTATATAATCAAAGATATAAGAAAATCACATAACCATTAAAGATATGTATGACATAAAATGGAATACAAAATTCAATATCAAGGGAACTACGAGCATGAATTTATGGAATGAAACTGACTTTGTCACTAAATGTTTGAAAGATAACTATATTTTAAGCTTGGGGTTCCAACGGGTTATAGCTCAGAGCTCCCGATCGGCGATTCTTTTCTCTTTTAAGATGTCTATCTGCTTTGTTGGCTGTCCCAATATCTCTTAAATTTGCGATCACCATTAACTGAATCTGACCATTTTCCATCATGTCACCTGCATGTGGGCACCCCTCATGGAGTTTTAGAACTCTCTCCACTGACATTCCTTCCATTTTCAACAAATTATCTGTGTAAGTTGTTGCAACAATTCTGAAACCAAGTTCAATGAATCCGTTTGCAATTACTGGGAGGCTTGGTTTAGTGAAATCATTTAATCTTAAAAAACATTGTGCCTGCAAGAGGTAGTCTTTAATTTTTTGCAATTTGTGCCTTGGCAAATTCCATAGGAAATTTAAATTCAATGCCCATCATGATCAGGAACTCTTAAGCAATATTTTGAATTTCTTCATCTATAGCTGAAACTTAGATAAAACCATTATGTGTGTTGCCAAGAATTTATAAATTTTGTTGGAGCAGATCTGGTGACAACATACCCCATCCATCATGACCCATTGTGTCACATACCTGCCCCTCTACAGGAGAATAGAAGGGAGGAACACAACTCTACTGCTCTCTCTGATACCACGATGTCCATGCACCCGGTGCCCATACACCTGACTAATATGTGTAATAATTTAAAAATTATTATTTCTTTCTATTTACACACAGTCATGGGCCATGTTAATAATTTTACATTCATTCTTAGGCTTAGAAACTACTATAATAGTCATTCCACAGCTTACAAATCCACCCTGCAACCATAAAAGTCATTTTCACAGCAAAATTGTCTTTTTTGACTTCCTACTTCCAACCTTCCTCCTTCTACCTTCCACAATGCAGTTTGCGGCAGTTTGAACTATGACAAATGCCACTATGATTTCATGCCTTGATGCATTCTGCTTTCCCCCTTCCACTGTAGAATTCAGGAATTTTAGAAACAAAGGATAAAATTTCTCAAACTTAAGAAGGACTAGGATAAATGGGTATCATATATCAAGGAGGTTGATATCAAGGAGTGGTATTCATAGGTGAGGGTGAATAAAATACATGAGGAATAAATTTCACTCTTGAAGAGATGTGTTGATCAGCTAGAGACACAACAACAATTAATTGTCGACCATTTGAAGCATGCTCAAATAATTTCATACAATTTGGACTTGGAGGGGCATACACACTATCCTGATACAGAGCTAAGCTTCTCGTTACAAAAACCTGATGAGTGAAATTTACCCCAATGATCCTCCTTTTTCATTTTTGTAATTTGAGAACCACATATTTTTAGGCCTTAGCCATGAAACATCTTGATGCATATAATTTTGTTAGTGTTTTATCTTTTGTGAAAGAGATCCATTTTCACATAGTATTGAATATATCTATATCTTAATTTTACAATGGAAACCTTTTGAATATAATATATGTATGAACTCTATAAGAATTTCTAGTGTGCACAAATGGTGTTCTGAATGCGGTTTTAAATTTATTATTTCACTGAATATTCATTTGAAAGATGATGCAGCCATGTAGTCTAAATTAGTTCCATGTTTTAATGAGTGACTTAAAAATACAATGTCTATATTGATGCTCTATATGTTTAGTCAAAAATTTGTGTATATTCTGAGTTCACTATTAGTTACTCCATTCTTTATCACAGTCCCTTTCTTTAACTTTATTCAATCCACTACCTCCATTTCCTGCACAAAATTATCCTTATCATCATCTATACTTATTTTTTTGCAAATTTTATAGAAACTCATCCTCTATCTATAGATAGGGTTTGAATTGAGCCTCGAATTGTGTCAAACAATGTTTCTTCTTCTAGTCCTATCTTTTCATCTTTTACTATCTTTGGATCTTCCTTTGCATTTTCTTGCAATATTTCATGATTCCTTTCTGCATACAAATCCTTCTACGACATGCCTTATTTTCTTATTTTCATATTGTCTCCTTTATCCCTTTGTAATGTTATACGATTTCCTTTATCTTTTGTAATATGTTTAGAACACCCATCATTAATATGCTTGTGAGTCTTATGCAAAACCAGATTGCATTCTTCTTGATATTGTTCTTTGGTCCTTTTCTTCCAAAAAATTGTGTGCTCTCTTTTGTAGATGCAAATTTTGGTTTCATTATTTATTTTAGTCTTGATATTTATGACCATAGTTGTGAAATTGATAAATTCAATGTCCTTCTCCAAAAGGCTAAATGGATTGATGCTTCCGTTATATTTTCTGGTTTCTTTATTCATATTGTCAATTGTGATGTTCTTGAGAGGATGTTTATTTTTATCAAAATTATTATTTGTAAATTCTTTACTATTTACAGCCTTATGAAAAAAATTATAACAAAAATAACAATTCCCCACAAAGATAGTTTGATATCTGGCAGTGAGATTTCTTCGAGACAATGTTGTTCCCTAGTAAACATAGTTAGATTGTTGGCCACTCCTACTATTGTCTTTTTCCTTGACAAGAATCTTAAGTACATTTTCAAATATCCTAGTACCTGCTTCATAGTTAGGTGTAATTGGAATTGAATCCTCATCACAGTTTTCTTGTCCATATCTTAACCCATACTTGTATGAATTTGATCTTTGATTGTTGATGATTTCATCCAACACCTTAGAGATATTTCTAAACTTTTGTTGATAGTCTAAGTGAGTGCTTACTTTTTGCAGTTCCCTCTTTATGAAAATAATTTCCTTCTCCAACCCCTCACATTTTGTTTCTTTCTCTTTCAATTTTTCTTTTAGATATTCTTCTATTGAATTGAATTTTTCTATCTATTCTTCATACTTCAATAATTGGTCCTTTAAATTCGTATTCTTTTTTATCGAGTTGTTCAAGTCCTATAAAGTACTTATAAGTCCTCCTTAAATTATACTTCATCTCTTGCTTTATCTTCATAGTGTTCATTTTCATGTTCTTCTTCCATTGCCATAAAGAGAACTTCTCTTTCGTCATCAGAAATTTTATCTTCATCTATTGAACTATTGTCCTCTTTGGATTATAAACTCTTCCTTTTTTCCAAACCTTTTATTTCTAGGTCTTCTTCCTCCATGTATATTTTCCTTTTCTTCATGGTCCTCCTCATCATCAGTATCTCTATTATGTTTATAAGGATACTTAGAAGAAAAATGACCTATTTTACCACATTCAAAACACTTGAAATTTGGAAGCTTACCTATGTACTTTCCATGACCTTTCTGAAGTTTCTTCAAAATTAGATTCATCATAATTACTCTAGTTGGAATCTTGCTTACTTCCTTTTGTCTTCTTGGATGCCTTTAATGTTGCTTCCCTTATTATAGGATTTTCATTTTTAGTTCCCATTTCATAGCAAGTAAGTATTCCATGGATCTTATCTATTGTTATAGTGTCAAATATCCTTTCTATCTCCTAGAACTAATACTTTAGAGTCAAATCTCATGGGTAGACATCTCAACACTTTCTGTACAATTGGTTCTTTAGGAATTGTTTCCCCAATACCTTGTAGAGTGTTGATTATCTTATCTACATGCATAAAGTAGGACACAATGTTCTCATCTTCCTTCATATTTAAGATCTCAAACTAACCTCTATAGGTTTGTATCTTTTCCTTTTTCCTTGTTTCATATCCTTTATAGATTCTATGAGTATTGCCCCATATATCATTTGCTTAGATACACTGCATGAACTTTGTAAATTCAGATTCTACCAGGCCACTTAGTATTTCATTCTTGGCTTTAACATTGTATTAATATAAGTTCTTATCAAAAACATCAATTGGAGGAGTGTCTGGAACTTCATAACCATTTACAACTACCAGCCAAATATCATTTCCAAGTGATTGTATGAAGGCCTCCATCCTTATACTCTAGAAGGAATAATTATACCCATCAACGCATGGTGCTTAGTTTGTTGAGATCCCTTCCTTTCTATCTATTTTTGGGCAGAAATCTAGATTGCACTATGAGCTTCCTTCCAATGGTTAGACTTTCTCTTAAGGAAACCACTCTAATACCAATTATTGAACCCAAAGTGATATTGAGAGGGGGGGATGAATCAATATTACACTTTTTATCCTTTCAAACAATTGTTATATCATTTAATATTTCATCAACATATATACCATGAATCATAGACAATTCACAATACAAATACCACTACACAAAATTCTATAAAGAAATCTTATATATTTATAAATAAACTTGATATTACAAAATATGTTAAAATACATCAATCTCCAAGTGTGAACACCAACTCATTGATTTTACTGACAAAAATCAAACATGGACACCAATTCCTTGCTAGCAGCAACTTGTTGTTTTACAAGTACCAACCTATGAGGACACCAATCTTGTTATTAGCACCAACTCATATCCACCAGCACCAACTTGCATAGTCAAACACCAACTTGATTTGTTAGGAAACAACATGTGGAAGATAGCAACATTCTTTCCTTTCCCCATCCCACCACCCATAAATATATTTGGTTTTGTACACCTTGATCATATTCCTATATGTGCTTCCTAATTTTCCTTCTATGTTCTACGCAAACTATTGAGCATACTCTTCTTCACACATTCATCTCTCTCCGAGCAATCATTCCTTGTACTCTTATGTATAAATGCTCACTGTTCAAATGCATCTTGGGATTCCTTTGAAATTGATCCTTATATTTCTGTGTGATTATGCAATTGTGCGACTACTCCTTGTATTTCAACATGTCTGGTTCTCTAACACACTTCCTCAAATTATTATATGATTGATTCTCTTAAGAATTTCATTGAACCCTGAATCTTGTAAATTCATAACATTACTCCATTTGCATAGACAAGCTTATCAAAACACTTCAATCTATCACTTATTTATACTGATCTTACTCAATTGATGTGTCCACAAGTTGGGGATCCTTTGAGTCATATATTCCCCTTCTTCCTTTATTTTCACTCAAACTTACCACCCCTCTTTTTCTTTCATCGATGTGCATTTTTTAAATTTGCCACATGTTCCATTTTTTCTTTGTTAGAGTTCCATGATTTGGTGGGTTTTTCACACAAGGGTTCCATGACTTGGTGAAATTTGCGCACATATTTTATATATACTTCTTTAAGATAGAATTGCACACATATTTTTTACATACTTCTTTAAACTAGCTTTAATAGTTCATGTTAGAATAATCAACCCATAGTTTACCCACTTAGACATTAATTCCATTATTTTTGTCTTATTTGCCTAGTTCATGTGTCCCACCTTGTGCAAGTTGTCATTTGCCTATCTATAATGGTAAAACTTGCGTTATTTGACTCATGTAGCACATGGGAGAGCTAAAGGAATCAATTCTGCTTTATTCCTGGCCTCCTAGGTGCCCTTCTGCGTTTTCTTCTTTATTGCCTGCTTTTTTAGTGTTTTAAGGTAAAAGGAAAAGCTAAACTAGGTGAGGTTGACTAGTTTTTTGTCCTACACATCCTCCTCTCTTTTCTCCATGCAAAAGAATGTATGAGCTGCCATTCCACCACTCTTTATCTTGTCTAAGCCATTTTTCCAATTCGTGAGCTCCATGACAGATTTGGGATCAACTTTTTACACCTATGGGGGATTTGCTTATTTTTAGTAAGCCTGCTTTATGCTAGTTTTGAATTGATCCTCATGCATTTGAATCCTTGATGTATGTTATTTATTTATCAACCTATGTTATTACAAGGTTGGCTATTGTACACTGATTTAATACAGTTTAGTGTTCAGCTCCAATTTTCAGTCTCTTTGTGAGTGATTTTGCATGATCAATTGTTAATTGTTGTGAGTAAAATTAATCTATCACCTGGTTAAATTTCCACATGGTATCAGAGCCATTGTATATTGTTTCTCTCCTTCAAAAATTGTTTTGTAGGTTCGACATCAGTGACTGGGAGCCTTCTACTGATAGACGGGACAAATTTGCTAAGTTATGGATCAATCACAGAAAACTATCTGACTCCCTTCAATTTCTTTGAATGGAAAGCAGAGATGGAGATACTGTTGAGAGAAAAAGGCCTCTATAGGGTGACTATGGCAACAAAATCAGAGCCCAATGCAGCTGCAGAGAAGATAAAATGGCACAACAGGAGGGATGAGGCTTATGGCCTCCTGTGTCTGAGTATTTCCAGAGACCTCCTTTTCCATCTTGATGGATTGACATCATCGAATGAAGTATGGGAGAAGCTTGCTAATATTTTTGGAAAGACAAATGAGATGAGGGGACATCAAATAAAAAATGAGCTAATTTCTCTGAGTCCAAATAGCTTTGAATCCCTGCAGCTATATTTCTCCAAGTTCAAAGCACTAGTTTTGTAGCTGAAACAGTGTGGTATCGAAAAGAAATATGATCAGCTCGTACTGGCCATCCTCTCGAAGCTAGGCCCTGATTATTCAGTGTTTGTTTCGACCTTCTATGCCACAAAACTGACAGCTCGAACCTGGAAGATGCCTAGCCTTGCAGATTTCATGGAATCTCTCACACAAGAACAGGATAAGCTGGTGATGATGGGCACCATCAAACCATCCAAAGATCAAGCTTTGATTGCTGGAGATTCAAAGGTGGATTCAAAAGGCAAAAAGAAAGCTAAAAAGCCACCTGAGCAAAAGAGAGACAAGAAACAGTCTTCGAAGGATCCACAAGGTCCCAAGAAGAACTACCAGAAGAAGAAAAATAAAGGTGAAATGAACAAGTGCGCATACTGCAATAAGGGCAATCACTTTGAAAGCTCTTGTATGAAAAAGCAGATAGACATGCTGACCCAACTCCTGGAGAAGAATGGTATCTCCCTTCCAGAAAGCTCAAAGAAGAGAGAAGGAGGATCAAGTTCAAATGACAGAGAGAGCGTTCATGCTCTAGTTGCTGGCACATCAAGCTCACCCAGTTTTATCATTGATTCTGGAGCTTCAGGACACATGGTTTCGACTAAGGAGGCCTTCTCCTCACTGGAAAAGTCGAAAGGACCATCTATAGTACTGGGAGATGACTCTCTCACTGAAAGTTTAGGCAAAGGAAGGATAGATCTTGATCATGGTCAGTTCAGCAATGTGCTGTATGTGCCTAGTCCTGCCTCCAACCTCCTATCAGTGTACCAGATGACCCACACTGGGTCTCCTAAGAAGGTCATATTCTCCCCCGATGAATTTGAGATCACAGAGATTTCAACTGGTAGAGTCATTGCAAAAGGAGTTGTGAATCATGCTCAAAAGGTATACATGTTCTCACACTTCCTACCTTACTCAAACCCCTCTGCTCTTCTGATTCATGCTAATGAAGCAAGAAATATTTGGCATGAAATATTTGGCCACCTAAACTACAAATATATTTCTGATCTTAGTGAAAAAGAGATGGTCATAGGGTTTCCCAAGATAAAATTTTCCAAAGGAGTCTGCCAAGGTTGTATCCTAGGAAAACACCCAGAGCACAAATTTGAGAGAGCTAGTCATGAGAGAACCTATGCACCCCTCGAGTTGATCCACAGTGATGTTGTTGGCCCATTTCCTCATATGTCCATGATTCAGGCCAAATATGCATTAACTTTCATTGATGACTTTTCCAGGTATTTCCGGGTTCACTTCCTGAAACACAGGTCTGAAGTTTTTGGCCTATTCAAAGTCTTTAAGGCTTTGGTTGAAAACCAGTCTGGAAGGAAACTCAAGGCCCTCAGATCTGACAATGGTGATGAGTATGTCAAGTATGAGTTTATTAATTATTGTGCAGATGTAGGTATTCATATGCAGCATTCTATCCCTTACACACCACAGCAAAATAGTGTTGCTGAGAGGAAGAACAGATCACTGAAGGAGATGGCAACATGCATGATGGAGGCCAAAACTTTGCCACCAAAGTACTGGGCCAAAGCTATCAACTGTGCATACTATATCCAAAATAGGGTGCCTCACAAACATCTTGATGGTATGACTCCCTTCGAAGCATGGAGTGGGAACAAGCCAGATGTGACCCATTTCAGGTTTTTTGGCTCAAAGGCTTGGGCTAGAATCCCGACAGAGAAGAGGAAGGATTTGCAGCCCCAAATCCAAGAGTGTCTTTTTGTTGGATACTCTGAAGATTCAAAAGGGTACAAACTGATAAATTTGAGCACAAATAAAGCCTTCATCGAAAGGTGTGTTTAGTTTGAAGAAGAACCCCTTGCAGCAGTGGAAGTTGGTGAAGCCTCTTCACCACCTGAACCTCAAGAAGTAAGTAAAGAGTTTGTTGAACATGATGATTCTGATTTTTCTGATGGATATTATTTTATTGCAGACCCTAACATCCCTACAAGGCCAAAATGGGCAGCCAAGATACTACATGCAGCAGGAGAGCTAGCTGGGGATCTCAATGACCCAAGGAGGACTAGATCTCAATTTGAGAGTGGTTTGTGCATGAAGGATCCTATGTTTGCTGAAAAATTCTATTTGATGGTGGAGTCTGATCATCAAACATATGAAGAAGCAGTAGGAGATCAAATATGGCAAACAGCCATGAAGGAGGAGTTCAGCTCACTCCAAAAGAGCAACACATGGGAGCTAGTGGATCTTCCCCCAGGAAGAAAACTAGTACAATGTAAGTGGGTCTATAAGACCAAATTTGCTGCTGATGGTTCACCGATGAAGTACAAGGAAATATTGGTAGCCAAGGGCTAATCACAGGTTCATGGCATAGATTACAATGAGACTTTTTTCCCAGTGGCAAAAATGGATTCCATCAGGCTAGCCTTAGCCATTGCAACCTCAAGGCAATGGGAGGTACATCACATGGATGTAAAATGTGCCTTCCTGAATGGAGATCTCACTGAGGAGATATATATGCAGCAGCCTCAAGGTTTTGCTACTAACCCTTCTCTTGTGTGCAGGTTGAGAAAGTCATTGTATGGGCTAAAGCAAGCCCCCAGGGCTTGGTATGCCCAGATCGATAGCTTCTTGCTATCACTGAATTTTGTTCGGTGAAAATCAGATCCAAATGTATATTTGAAATTATTTAATGGTTTATTAATGATCATTTTGTTATATGTTGATGACCTCCTCATTACAGGAAGCTCACAGGATGAGATTGCTTCCTTAAAAGGAGCTATGAACCAAGCCTTCTCCATGACAGATTTGGGGCTCTTAAGTCAATTTTTGGGGCTTGAGATTGCTCAAACCAAAGATGGAATCAAGGTGCACCAGTCCAAATATGCCTTGGACTTGCTGAACAAATTGAAAATGAAGGATTGCAAAGAAATAAAAACTCCTTTCATTTCAGGAGTGAAGCTAGAGGAAGTTGATTCTTCACCGATGGTAAACAATACATTGTATAGGTAGTTCATTGGATGTTTATTGTATCTAACACATACTAGACCTGATATTTGTTATGAAGTAAGTTTGGATTCTAGATACATGGATCAGAGTCATGAGATCCATTGGAAAGCAGCCAAAAGGATCCTTAACTTTGTTCAGGGAACAAGGACACATGGGATCTTCTATAAAGCAAAATCTGATCTTGATTTGATTGGATTTACTGACAGTTATTGGGCAGGTGACAGCACAGATAGAAAGTCCACTTCAGGATATGTGTTCATGCTTGCAGAAGGGCCAATCAGCTGGTCAAGCAAGAAACAGAGTGCCATTGCACTCTCATCTACAGAAGCAGAGTACAGAGGAGTTGTTAATGCAGCAACTCAATGTTTATGGTTGGAGGGTTTACTTGGAGAGTGTGGCTTCGAACCAGAGTACTCAACTACCATCTACTGCGATAACTAGAGCACCATTTGAATTTGCAAAGATCCAGTTTAGAAGTAGAGAACCAGACACATTGAGATCCATATGCACTACATCAGAGAACTTATGCATGATGGCACCATTCACCTACTCTTCTGTTCATGTTCAGAACAAGTAGCTGATATCTTCACCAAAGCATTTTGTGAGAAGACCTTCAACAATCTCAAATAACTGCTGGGGATTGCTGATCATGCTGTGAAAGCATGAGTGAAGACAAGATTCTACAATTTTGTTTTACAGTCCATGTTTAAGGGAGGATTTTCCCAAGTTGGTTTTGCCTCTTTCCTTGTTTAAATGGACATGCAATATGTAAAGGGTGACTAAGCCTTCTTGCTAGGCCCTATAATTTTCTGATATATTACTCATAAGTTAGGCTTAAGGGGGGGTGCTAGAATAATCAACCCATATTTTACCCACTTAGACATTAATTCCATTATTTTTGTCTTATTTGCCTAGTTCATGTGTCCCACCTTGTGCAAGTTGTCATTTGCCTATCTATAATGGTCAAACTTGCCTTATTTAACTCATGTAGCGCATGGGAGAGCTAAAGGAATCAATTCTGCTTTATTCCTAGCCTCCTAGGCACCCTTCTGCTTTTTCTGCTTTATTGCCTGCTTTTTTAGTGTTTTAAGGAAAAAGGAAAAGCTAGACTAGGTGAGGTTGACTAGTTTTTTGTCCTACACATCCTCCTCTCTTTTCTCCATGCAAAAGCATGCATGAGCTGCCATTCCACCACTCTTTAGCTTTCCTAAGCCATTTTTCCAATTCGTGAGCTCCATGACAGATTTGGGATCAACTTTTTACACCTATGGGGGATTTGCTTATTTTTAGTAAGCCTGATTTATGCTAGAATTGAACTGCTCCTCATGCATTCAAATCCCTGATGTATGTTATTTATTAAGCAACCTATGTTATTGCAAGGTTGGCTATTGTACACTGATTTAATATAGTTTAGTGTTCAGCTCCAATTTTCAGTCTCTTTGTGAGTGATTTTGCATGATCAATTGTTAATTGTTGTGAGTAAAATTAATCTATCACCTAGTTCAATTTCCACATTTCAATGCCATCACCAAGTTCAACTATTTATTTGACATCAATGACAAAACCAATTTCAACAGAGTTATCTATTTATGCATAGTAAGTTCTATATGTTCCTGCCAACATAGAATATTGGTATAATTAAAGAAGACAATAATTATAGCATGGAATTTCTCCCAACTATCTAAGTTCAAAATAGAAGTGAGCATTATGACTCATATCTTCCCAATACTAGCTAATCAATGGCATCTTGTTTTGCAAGAATTATGATGGACTATTTCTTAACTATATTGAAAAATAAGATGTTGACAAGGTTCTTGCAGAATCACATGATGGACCTACAAAATTTTGGAGAATATAGATCTAGGTTCTAAACAAGAAGAGAATACATATGCAAGAAATAAACAATGAAAAACAATCATGTCATAAATGTGCAAAACATTAAAGAGGAAACAATACATCTTGAAATAACATATCAATCTATTATATTCCATTAAGTGCACAATGGATGAGTGAACAAGTACACATAAGAAATTTGAATTAGCCCATAGTATGCAATTAAAATTGAACATCTAATGCATGAGATCCTAGATATGCTTAACTAGATCCAGAATTCTCTTTGTTATCCATGCAAACTATTAGAGGGGCGTTAACAACACCATAACCACCCTAAGTGGACCCTAAGTGGATTTAGTCATCTAAATTCTAGGAGAAAATGACTATAGGCTCATTGTTAACACCAGAAATTGTCCACATAGCTCTCTATGGTCCAAACCATAACTATACATCATATTCCCACCATTATTCCCTCCATTTTGACCATCACAATTAAATTCCTCCAAAATTGGTCCAAAACATCATTATTCCTTCCCCCAAAAATATAGGCCAGTTGGGAAACATACCCTAAAATGAGAATGGGTAGAAAACCATGGATACATACCATCACTATGAAAAAACATGGGTCAATACCATGGGTAAGAGAATCCTAAATCATCGTATAAATACATTGTGAAGGTCTCCCCAAAAACACTTTTTGTTAATCATTGTTTTCCAGAAATGTTTGATTCCTCAATCATTCCCATACTTTTTCCATATCATTCCATGGTGTTAGCACTCTGAATGTACCCAGGTTGTGGAAGGTAGATCCCAAGGTAACAACAAAACCACTTTAATAAAGAAAGTTGGTTTCTTTCTTTCCAGAGAAGGATCTCTCAATAAGTTGTTTGACAAGGCCAGATGTATAAATAAAATAAAAATTTGGATTGTGTTTGTGTTTGAAATGAGGGAAGCATACATTGGGCTATGGAGTCACAAATATTTTTATGAATCATAGACCGTTTGCATGGGAAAATTCCATAAAGGCAAGATAGTACTTGGTTACAGACAAAATGCAGTTTATCTAGTGATAAAAAAGAAACAAGGACAATCCATCAATACAGAGCACCAAAAAGATGAATTCTGCATTAACTTTAGTAATAAAGATTGGTGAATATCAGAAACAATAGCTAGAGAATAACAATATGAATTCTGGAACTATTACACACTCATTCCATATATGAAAGAACACATAATGGAAAGTCTAAAAGAAAAGACATGCACATAGGAACGGAAATAACAGACAGTAACTACGAAATACACATTAATCTTTGCAGCAAAAGGATAGCATTTGGCTCTGTAATTTTATTAATGGTAGATATCAAAATACATAACACAAAATCTCACAGGTTCCAACCCTTTTTTAATCTCAAAATGTTGTTTAAATACATAACACTACTTCATGATTTGAATAACTTATTCTAAAAATAGGCACAACTTCCTTTACATGTGCCAAACCATTTATTTTCTCCTAATTGTTTTTTGAAATAAACTAAACTCCTTAACTAACTAATTTCCCAAAACAAAGTACAAAATTATTTCTTCTTTTCAGCTGTATTCAAAATCTTCATTGGTGCAACTTGTAATTATTTTTCTAAATTGTTGAATTGTCATCCATTGGTCAGCAATTGGAAAATCCACATTGACCATCTCCTTTTCCAACAGTCTGAGCTCCACATTTTCTACATAATAAAAATATGGCAATTTAGCACATGTAGCTTTGAAATCGAACATCATCTCAAAATCTCCAGTCAATTCATCAACCATTGTTCTTCCAGAAGAGTATTGTTGCATTTCTTCAAACTGCATGTGATCTAATATGCAATTAATCAACTAGTCATTATAATCCTTTTGAGACCACATCCCTCCTTTATCCTCCCAAAAGAAAGGAAGTCCTCTTTTGAACAAGGGATTAAACAATTCAATGAATTCCTTAATTTGATGGTTCATAATATCAACTTTCTCTTGAACTATATCAAAATGTTGATATTTTCTCACCACCTTTCTTTCCCATGTGATGGTTACAATCCTATATTTGATATTTTCCTTCCTTATTTCCTCCTCTATCAAACTGTTTAAAAAACTAATTGCATTCTGAGTTGTGTCTATGGGTTTTTGACTTAAAACTTGCTTCACTACCATGACACTTTGTCTAGCTTCTTGCATAACAATCTTTTGGTCCAAAATATAATCTAAATAAGGCCTGATCTTGGCTTCTTTGGCTATAAGAACATCCCAGATGATATGCCTAGCTCCCTATAACGCTAATTGTACTGTCACTAGCTTTGTCAATTTATTATTATGATCTACCAGCTCTTTACATTTTTTCTCCAGTGTCCTTCTTTCTTGTTCTCTTTTTGTAGCTACGTGTTCCAAATTTTTATTCTCGTTCTTCAAACCAGTGATTTCCATGTCTTTAATACTTACCTGAGACATAACTTGGGAAAGGGAATCTACACCAGATTGTACATAAGGTTAAATAATCTGTACTTCATGTTCTTTATTCTTTTATTTCAACTCCTTCTATAGATCTGCTTGTTTTTCTTTTAAATCCTTTTCATTTTCAACCCAAATCCTTGCATATTTCTCCCATTGCTTCTCATTTTCTTTAAACTTCAGAAACCTTGCTTTACAGTCAATCAATTCATTTGTCAAAGATTCATTTTCTTTCTCAAATTTTACCAGCTCAGAAGTTTGTATAACCCGAGTAGATGGAATTTTCAGCTTCTTTTTCAACAATTGAATAATATTTTATTTTTCACTAAACAACTTCTATGCAACAGCTCGTTTGTTATCTTGAATATAAGGTAGCAATAATTCTACTTGTAACTTCTTAATCTGTGTCCGGTGGTATTTGTTCTCCACCTTCTCCTTTTTGAGTAAATATTCAACTCTTTTCTTACTTGATTGTAATTTTGACACCTGTAATGTTGCTTTCAAAAAATCAGTATAAATAATGTCACCTGTCTCTCTATGTAGGTGTATCATATCAGTAGCAGGAATATTCTTTAAGTTCATCCTCATTTCTGCAACTTTGTTTCCTGTAGTTACTGCCAAACTCAATGTATTTTTAGCATGATCCCTAACAGTCACTAGGGATGCATCTTAACCAGATAAATTTCTCACTTCATCATATAATTTCATTGTTTCGTCAGAATCTTTCCCCCCCACATATTTATATATTTCTAACAATTCATTCTTGGACTTGTATCTATCTATAGCTCCTTCAAGAATTTTATCAAATGTAAACTCTTGGAATTCAAAGGTTGGGCCTTTGAACTTCATTTTCTTCTTTTTACCCTTAATCTCATCCTTTCTGACCTGTACAAGTTTCCCTGCTTTTTCAATCTTTTTATTTTTGGGTGTTATGGAAGTATCTTCTTCTTCAATATCTATGGAATTTTAAAAGTCCCTCTTATTTTTTTTTCAGAAAAACTAGCCAATGGTGTAACATGAACATCTTCTGCAATTACACTAGAAATATCTAGCCGAGGAGAATTGATTCCTCATGTAGATGAAAGTGAATCTTCCTTCATATTTTCACCATTTTTTATATCCTTAGGATAATCCATCTAGTTCGCAGCTTCAGAAAGTCCCGCCACCTCAAAATGTTCAAATGGTTTATTTTTATTAGCATTTCTCCTATTTGAGATAACGTGGTGAGGATCATAATCAATAGCAGATTCAACTAAAAATATAATTCTTCTAAGAAGGATCTCAATTATTGGAATATCATATTTGATCTTAATGACAAAAGGGCGTACTATCCATGGAAATTTAATCTCAACGTTTTTATTAAAATTAAAGAACTGTTCATCTTCAAATTCTAACTATTGTCTGATTAGTCCCAATGCAAACACTCTCATTGTAAAAAATGCTGGTAGGATAAAGAGTTGATGAAAAAAACCATATAACTTAATCATTGTACCATATTCAGATAAGAAACAACCCCCTATTCTTATTTTAGGTGGAAACTATAGAATTTCTTTCATCTTTGGTAATAGTCTGGGGAATCTCTTTTGAAAGAAAACATTGTATACTTCTGCCATGAGAAAATTCATAAATTTACAATAATCCCTATTCATTTCATCTGTTATCACCATCTTTGGGAGTTGTAAATTGTCTTCATTGAATTCTAAAAACATCTTTAGTAGAAAATATTGAAGTATGAAACATCTCGTCCAGTGGAAGTTTACTAACTGAGAATGAATGTTCTCAACTAAAAACTCAACAAACTTAAGGCATGATGACTTTATTCACTGACTCAATTTTTCAGACTCTACCTGACCAGTACTAAGGGTGAATACTAATCTCAATAATGGTTGTGTGATGTGTTTATTTGTATCCAACCCTAAGAACTGACTTGCTAAGGTTAAAAGAGACTGGGTTTTTTCATTAAACATGTTATAATCAATGGGAAAATGAATCTTTACCAACTGGATATCAAGTTTTGAACAAGATTTTAGGAAGGTTTCTTTCTGATCAACTGTGGACTCTTGAAAAACATGAACTAATATTTCTTCTTTGTACTCTTTAGATACTTGAAAAAAATCAATGGGGACAGAAAAATTATTTTGTATGACAAGAGAACTCACCAGACACAAGATTTTAGACCTATATGCATCCATAGCTACCCACTCATAAGCATAATAATTATTGGCACACCAATCAACAACCTATGAACAACTTGGGGTTTGGTATACATAAAAATAATAGAACTATGAACTAAACACACCATGAGTATCAATTCCCTAATCTTTAAGTATTTTCAGCTTGTTTTTGGGTATTTCTATGGTATCATTCAGCAAAATAGTGTCAAAGATTTTTGAATCCTTGTCTTCAAAAAATTCTTCAATTTTCTGATACTCAAGATTCTGGACCTCTAAATCTTCAATATCATCCATTTTAGAAATTAGTTCAATCAAAGAGGAAATCCTACCTAGTCAGCTGACATATGGTCCAAATATTTTGTCCATGGTGGTGCTTTCCACACAGTCTAATTTCACGCTTTCTAATGCTTTAGAAAAAACAAATCATTTGAATCCATGTGCTCGTCCTTATATTATTTTCTTCTTCATATCGATCGTGCATCTTCTAAAATCAAATGTAATTCCACCTGTATATTTAGTATCCTTCAATATGATCCCTTGATCTTGTTTGTTGGTTAATCACATTGCCTTATTCCTGCTATTTCACTCTTCTTTATTTTTCCTCCAACTTTAAATTTCAGAACAAATCTCCATCTTTGAGATAAAATTCCCTAAATCTGAACCGTCCATTTTAACTTTCCACATCCTCACCAAAATTATCCTTCCTTGCACCTTGGATTAGTAGAATCATTTCCAACCTCTGATCTAAACTGTATCTTCATTTGGGATGTTGAAAAGTGTGACCCTTACTATATTCCGCCAAATCCAGGAATTCATTCCTCCATGCACTTTCAATCTACAGAATCAACCTCACTCATTGATATATAACAAGATTTAATCTAAGTCATCGCAATATGTGGCCCGAACCCAACTTCACAAATCTTCATTCTAACATTCTCCGTGCTAGTTCACCTTGCAGAATTGTTTCCAGCCCTTGACCAAAATCCACATTAAATCATTGTTGTTCAAACTTTAAGGGCCTACCACATTCCATGGAATCATTCTGCACCACAGATTCATTCCTGTTTAAATCTCCTCTCTCAAAACATGTCGACATTTAAGCAATTCTGCAAATTGTAAAAGTTAATTTTTGTGAGCCTGTTAGATCAGAGGAATTCACCTCCTCCGTTGATTTTACCCCATCCTCAATCCTGGCCATTGAAACATGTATAACTTTAAGTAGTTCCACATATATGAAAATATATTTTGTACGTGCAAGTTAGATCAATGGAATGAATTTCCATCGTTGATCTGATTCAACCTTTGATCACCATCATTGAAATACAAAGCATCTATGCCATTCTGCCGATTAAAGAAATTTATTTATCCTTGCATGTTAAAACATTGGAATTATTCAGAACTGTAGATCTATTTACACTTCCTTCATCCAACAGACAACTGTTTCTGCAAGTTAACCTTTTCTCGCTAATACCAAAATCTTAATCCTGTTCATTTAGGCCTTTCATTTCCTCTCACCATACAACTTGAAACAAACTTTCTAACTTACATACATTTGCAAGGTTCAAATCTATGAATTTATTAATTATATTTCATTTCCAATTTAGAAAAAATCCTTCAAAATACCCGTAGAACTTCATTGACATCCTTTAAGGTCACATGATAAGAAATTTTTCATACCTTATTCCTCCTTTCACTAGCCAAATCCCCTACCAACTACTTAGCCCAAAAATAGTTCTAACACATGGTGTATTTTGAGCTTTCTCCATACCCTCTTCTATCCATTTCCCTTTGAGAACCATTGGTGAAGAATATCGGAGAACCATATCATGAGAGTCGATGGACCATTTCCTCAAACACCTGCAGTGGCCCAATTCAAAAGTATGCATGTTATTTTGTTTTATTAATTAGAGAAAAAATATAAAATTATAAAAAATATTTTGTTATTTCTTGCTATAAGTCAAGGTTGAGATATCCCTTTCACCATGAACTCTACCCTTAGATACGATTGATATAAGGTAGGTGCTTTTTCATGTAGTAGGGGAGAAATCCCCACTATAGTTTTGGTGACTCCACTAGTTCGACACCCTTGGATCTCTGTTTTTGCAGGTGTTTTTTTTTTTTGTTCTACTTAGGTATCTGCAGTCATGATAGATATTACCCCCCTGTGGAAGATCCAAACCAATCCTATCATAGTTCTTGCTCCACTGGCCCCAACCACATTTTTTCCTTAAAAACCTTCTGTTACGACCAGATACCACATATCCAGAAAAAAGATGCGACCCATGTCGCACCTTTCTTCTTGATAATTGTGACCTAGGTCACACCTTAACCTTTTCCACCAATAAGTGCGACCTAGAACTAAACTCCATATCACACTTTTCCATGCTTTTGGAGTGATCTCGGTCACTACTGTGACCCAGTTTAGTGCAACTTGTCGCATGAAGACCCATGTTTAGTGCGACCTGAGTTTCTCTATTGATTTTCTATCTCAATAGTGATTGTTTTATAGTTTTGTATGAATCCTACCACACATGTTCCACCGAAATGTGTGAGATTTATTTTTTACATCTATTTGAGGTGTTTTGATACCCTTTCCAGACCTCTTGTCTGTGATCAACCCCTTCCCCTACTGTTTCCTTTCAAATCTAATTTACTATAGCCCCCTGGTTTGTTTTGGGGTCCTCTTTTCCTTGTATGTGATCATGCCTTAGTCGAGCTTGGTAGTTGAATCCCCTCATTTGTTTCCTATATTCTATGAATTTCCTTATGTGCTCATTTACTTGTGTATGTTTTGTTATCTGGAAGGATTATTTTTTAGCGGTTGAAAAATATTTACTTTCATTATTGTTCATTTTTTTTCAGAATATGCGTCTCTGGCATGAGAATGTTGTGGTTTAAAAATTACACTTCAGTTGTGCACACATCTCATACATTAAAATAAACACTTGGTTCATGACCCCAAGATGATCCTAAAATTTAACTTAACACAACAAACATTGTAGCCTCATTTGAGGACGAAAACAATATTGTAGTTAAGTTAGGACACTAGGGATAGGCAACCAAATAACATCGCTTTGTCACTTAAATCTGAGACATAGTTTTTGTCTGCTAGGGAACCAAATCCTCTATTATTTATTGACACGGTCATGACCAGTTTATTGGGGGTCCTCCTTCTCTACGGGAATAAGACACAACGAAGGGGTTCCGAAAGATGGGGTGGAATACCACACTCCATTCAAGGCCGAAGGACCATATCGGATTTTGAGGACCAAATGATTTAAGTTCCAAGAAACCATCCTGAACATGTCATGAATGAGGTATCCTAGTTTTCAGTCTCTTAGGAATATTTTACCTGAGGTCCCTCTCGGTAGTGGGATTCTCTTAGCCTTTGGTTCTTCCATTTCATATTTTTAAACTATGGATTTCACCACCCAGCAAAGGATACAATTTGTAAGGGGATTCTATATTTTATATAGGATATTGCTTGCACTTATACCCCATAGGTTAGTGCTTAATTTTATTCACAAGTAGTGCTTCTTGTTGGATTTCTGGATGCTTTGTTGCAGACTCGCCTTCTGTGACACATTGTTCTAGTTCAATTTTAGATATTTATTTTTGGACTGTGTGCCACAATTTATCACCTCTTCTTATGAACACTCAATTGTATTTGGACTTTTTATCTTGTGTTTGAAACCCTTGAGCCTTCATTCATCATATAGCATATAATCACACCACCATTGCTCCACCACGCTACTACCTAAGACTTAGGTGGCATACCCCTCAGTTAAGTTCCTTGAACTGTCATCGTCAGATCCATATTTGGTGTGGTTCGCCACCTTCAGATCCATACATCACATTAGAGTCTTATTTAGATTCCTATCAATAAGAACCCACCTTGTTCACTTCCCCATCTATCACCATGGATGGTGCACCTCCCAACCCCTTTTAGGGGGGATTGTTAATAGTGGACTTGTGACTGCTCCACTCGTCACACCGAGTACCCCTTCTATAGAACCTATGGGTCCTGGTCCTAGTGAGCCCCTCGCTACCACACACATTGTTGTTGGTTAGCTACCTACTAGTGGTGGCTCCACTCTAGCCACTATGGTTCACACCATACCTACATTCATGCATGGGGTAACTTTCCCTTCTACCACTATTCTGACCATTCACACCATTCCAGTGACTACTTCTACTGTTGGAATTCATCCCTACCAACCCTCATTTACATGTGACAACTACATGCCTGTCGACCATAGCATCATTATTGGCCCTCCCAGATCTAGTCTAGGTCCTAGTCTACCATTCATGGCTATTCTAAACCTGCCTATTTTTTTGCGGTTGACAAATGACCCCATCCATCATGACCCATTGTGTCATGTAATCGCCCCTCTACAGGAGCATAGAAGGGAGGAATGCGACTCTACTACTCTCTCTGATACCATGATGTCCATGCACCCAATACCCATACACCCAACTAATATGTGTAATAATTTAAAAATTATTATTTCTTTCTATTTACACATAGTCATGGGTCATGTTCATCATTTTACATTCATTCTTAGGCTTAGAAACTACTATAATAGTCATTCTGAAGATTACAGATCCACTCTGCAACTAGAAAAGTCATTTCTGTAGTGAAACTGAATTTTCTAACTTCCTCCTTCCAACCTTCCTCCTTCTACCTTCCTTAATGGGGCTTGCGGCAATCTGAACTATGAAAAATGCCACTATGATTTCATGCCTTTATTCATTCTAATTTCCCCCTTCCATTGCAGAAATCGGGAATTAAAACTTGAAATTTCAACGAAATCATTTGACCATATTCCACCTTCCACATTCCACCTTACGCCCTCCACTACAGACTCCGGGAGTTAGAAACCTGAAAACACAATGAAATCCTTTGACCAAATTCCTCCTTCCACCTTTCACCTTTCCACTGCGGACTTCAGGAATAAAAAACTTAACAATCTCTTACCTTTATCCTTGGGTTTCTTGCTTTCTGACTTCCGACCTTCCGCTTTGCGCGGGCCGACTTCGGAGTGCGGAAAACCAACTTTTTTCCTTAACCTTTTTTTTTTTGTTTTTTCGATCTCCGCCTTCCAACTTCTTCCTTTTGCAGCAGCTTGAGGTGTAGAAATCCAACTTCTACCTTAGAATTTGTGGCTCTTTTTCCACTTCTACCATCCACCTTCCTCCTTCCACAGGAAAATTCCAGGGTGCAAAAACTAACATTTTGTCTTGTTTCAACTTCTCTTTCTGCCTCTTGCCTTCTGGCTTCTGCAGACGGATTTTGGGGTGCAGAAACACTTAAAGTCAGATGCATTCTGACTCTGTAACCGGGCTCCTAGCCTCCATGAACTTAAGAAAAATGCATTGGAACCAAAAACACACGCAGATGTAAATTGTAGGGACATTCAACAATAGTAAACTCTACTTAAATAATTAATAAGCATTCAATATGATCAATACATTCATAAGCAAATATATTGTAGAAATAACAAAACAAAGCATACTTATCTTGAAGATGTAGTTGTCCCACAACTATCTGTCACTGCAACGTTCCACCAAACCATAGTCCAGTTGTGTTTGTTAATCTCTCAACACAATTGCATCCCTTGAGCTAGGAATGATTTCTATAAGGAACCAGGGAACAACAACTCACACATAGACATAACACATCAAAAAAATTCAATCCAAACTAAGTTAGGATTATCAGACTCTTGAGCCAAGACAATACACAATTGGGTTTATCAAGTTGCATGAAAACAAACCAATACATTGCTTGGTTTATCAGGCTACTTATCCAAGCCAGCTAACAGTTGGGTTTATCATACTACACACAGTCAAGCCAACATTCACATTAAGTAACAGCCAAGTGAACTAATAGATGGGTTTCTCAGGATACTTAGCCAAGCCATCTCACTACTGGGTTTATCAGGCTACTCATCCAAGCCAGCTAACAGTTGGGTTTATCAAGTTGTCCAACCAAGGATCACACATGGCCAAATGCACAAAAAGATAAAGCCAAGACAACTACCACCCGTTGGGTTTATCAAGATGCTTAGCCAATCCATTATACGATTGGGTTTATTAGGCTTCCCAACCAAGCCAATATACCATTGGGTTTATCAGGCTATCCTCCAAGCCAATCTACGTTTGGGTTTATGAGGATGTTAAGGAAGTGGAAAGGTAGAATGGATAATATAGTGGTTCATTCACAGAGCTAGGGACACCCCCACAAGATCTATCTATCCTGTCATACACAATACCTACACGCCCAACACAAGGAAGTATCCCCTTCTATGTTATGCAGTCCTTCAGGATATACCTTCCCTTCAAGCGCTCTTCAGGATGTGCATAGAATATTCACCAACCACTCTTATCTTTTTGTGAGGTTCCTCTCTTTGCTAGGTTTATCAATCACATTCAATGTTTCTTCCACTTCTAAGTCTTGCATACAATTCATACCTGAACCAAGGCACACATAAAAACAAACCACAAGGATACACAACAACAAAGGGATCCACTCTATAACACAGACAACCAAGGTTCCATAGTACTCTGTAGTTCAGAGGAAAACAAGGTTTCACTTGCACATAAGAGAACAAGGTTCCATACCACTCTGTAACACAAAGAAACACTGCAGAATGCATAGAAATACTCTTCTAGATCTCACTATGTCTACAAATAATGAACCACACTGAACCACCCTGAACAACCATGAACAACCCCTTCCGTGACTTAGGAGAGTGAACAATACATATTTGATCAGAATGGAATTGAGAATGAACAAGACATACTAGGTGACTCTTGAAATGATGAGATGGGAATGCATCCTCATGATTACTTGCTTCAGAAGCAAGAATATGGCTTCCCCAGACTATGAGATGCAGGTTTTCTCAGACTACAGGAAGGCTCAACCTCAAAACCAACTGACATGCCCTGCTCTTACCAAGACATTAGCTGCCTCAACCACTCTTATGGAAGAATTGAATGATTGATTGCAGAGGATGAGAAGGTATCTGATGGTTTATGGGTTCTCCCATTGATATCTGGTCTCACCCTATTGGCTCGGGAGTTTTGACTAACTCCCCTCCTTCTTCCTTGTGAAATCATGCCCACATCCCTTACGTTGCAGTGCATATCTAGTTGTGGTGTTTTATTAAAATCCATATTTACATGATGAATTCAAAATACAGTGTGCATGAATTAGCACTATACCTATCATCATCAACCTCAATCGCCAATACATAAAACACCAAATCAATTGAAGGACCTTGTCCTTGAAATCCTTGCCATTATTTAAATACAATATATACATCGTGTAAAATTTTAATATCATGGGGTCAAAACCGGGGTGTTACATTCTCCTCCCCCTTCATTAGCACTGTCCTCAGTGCTTTACAAAATTGAACAAAAATGGATGTGCCAATTGCATGGCATCCTCCAGCTCCCACGTAGCCTCATCAGGACCGTAGTGATTCCACTGCACCTTGACCTATCCAACAACTCAATTTTGTAGCACTATGGCCTTCTTGTTAAGGATGTGCAATGGCTCGTTTTGGAAATCTCCCTTGGTTTCCACCTGAATCACATCCCAATTTATCACATGGTTAGGATCATGTACATATTTCTTAATCAAAGAAACATAAAAAACATTATGAGATCTAGTGCTAGCAGGAAATGCAAGTGTTATCTCCTAAATAAATTAGTCTTCAATAGGTCAAATTCATAAAATTTATTTTTGCATAGTGATCAAGATTTCAGTGCACATTACGAAATATTTTTGTGTGTTTAATAAAGTTGGAATAGTCTGTACTATGTTTCTTCATAAAATTCAAATTTTAGATTTCGATGGCTTAGGAAAACATCTCAACGCTTCATTAGCCACCGAAAAGCCCATCTTTCAACAGCTTGAAAATTGGACTCAGGACTACATTAATCACTGAAATCTCATTGAATCCATTTTTTAATGAAATTTTTGAAGAGCAGCTTCCAGTGGCTTAGGAAAACATCTCAAAATTAATTAGCCACCGAAAAGTCAAAATTTTGTCAACTTGAAAATTGGAACCAAGACTACCTTAACCACCTAAAGCTCCAAAAGGGGAAAACGGTTAGCCGCATCTGTCACAATCAGACATCGTCCGCATGAAAAGTGTTATCATCAAGCACTTAACTACTGAAAATAATGGGACTGCAAAAAATCATGAGTTGGTAAAGAAGAGGTCATTATGAAACCGAAGTGATTGATAAATGACCCAAACCCTTGCTACTTTCCACTTGTCCTGTGACTGCAATCAAGCAACCACAAAACATTGAGTTCTAGTTAAAATGATTACTACACTAGCCATCTCACAGGTCTCATCAGAATTTATTGTCACCCTGCTCAAGTACCAATCACCAATCAGCCCCTCAAAATTAGCACCCTCTCCTCCATTCGTTCCACATTTCCTACATGCATCCTCACTGAGCCAAGCCCTCCCTGGATCCAGCATTGTAATATCCTTCCCTAGGGTTTGAATTTCAATTTTGCAAGTACAAGAAGAGTAGTCCAGAAATGAAGAAAGGAGGAGGGCCTGCCTTTAGACAAGAATTGGGTGACATTGGCTATCTTGATTCACACCCAGAGGTATGCCAACTCTTCAGAGATTCAGGCTGCTACAGGTTTTGTGAGAAAATTCAGGGATCCCACCAGCAAGTGGCAGATTCCTTTCCTCTCTCCTTTGATGGATCAAAGGAATTGATAGGCAGAGAAGAGTTCTAGGTTGATGAGTCTCTAATAGTAGAAGTAATAGAGCTCCCAAGGACTAGGGAGAAGTGGTTCAACACCACCATCATGAAGGATGTGGAATTCAGGTCTTACTTGAAGCATGAGCACAAGAGTGTTGTATGGAAGAAAAGCATCCCTTCAACCTGGATTGAGGAGAAGTGGTAGCAGTTGTTGAAAGCAATCCTAGTCTATATAACTTGTGAGGGCAGGTATAATAGGGTGATGATATACCACCTTAAGTTAATGAACCATTTCACTAGCAGGAGCCCACTGAACCTGCCTTTCTACCTACACAGAGCCTAACCAAGATGGCATATCAGGTTAAATCCTAGCCCACCAAAATTGCAGGGAGGCTATCCCATCATGGCCTGATAAAGCTCATTGTCCTAGAACTGCTGCAAAGAAGAAACATAACATGGACACAATTCCTATTTTAGAATGAGTTTGAGACAATATTGTATCCAAAAGACAAAGTGAAGTCTCCTTCAAATAAGTCCACCACTCCTAGGAGTGGTAAGAGGAAGAGGAGGGCCATCTCTCTAGTGGCAATGGATCAGGACTCTCCAACTCCTAAGACCAACAAAGCCAAGAGAAATAGGGATTTCAATGGAAAGGAAGAGGAATTTTCAGCACCATACAAAAATATACTCAACCTACCTTACTTAGACTCTGAAGATGAAGAGGAGTAGGAAGTTGTTGAGGCCTGGAAATTCGTAGGCAACAACAGCAAGGGATTCTCCCTAGTCAATGTTCCCAACTATCCCGTGACTGTTTGGTATAGGGAATCCTTCCGGTTTGCGGTCTGGCTACCGTAGGTCAGGTAACAAAAAATAAAGGTTTTACCGGTTGTGGCCCGGTCCACCATGTGTATTTTTTTGTATTTTTGACTTAAAGTATGAAATGCACGTGCCTATTTAACAATGCAGGGTGATGAAGGATGCAGGGAGTAGTCACAACGTGATGCGCAGGTTCTTACCTCTCGTCTTAGAACTCACAAGCATCTAAATCATACAAACAGTAATAAAGTAAAAATAACTAAGCTATCTCTAGAGAGCTAGATATTGATTCATGAGTAATGCACTACTTTCCATATGTTATGGAAAATCGCGGATAGTTGTTCTTATAACCAAACATATAAACATGAATAAAAGTATACATGATAAGATAGCTCATCAACAGTTAAGACTCCCATTACTCATAGTGGAAAACATCATAAAGAAAATTAAAGGATATTCAGACAAGAACATAGGTTCAGGAATTTAGAACGTTCTCACAGTTAAGGAAACACAGTTGAAAATGAAATAGTTCCTATTCAACATCGCTCATTTAAATGCATTGATATGTTCCACATAGCACTTTCTCCAACAGGCAAAAGTTGCAATTTTTGGTTGTAAAACGAAATAGTTCCTCTTACAAGCATTAGTTTACAAGTTTTTTTAGGGAAAAATCCCCTGTCAATTCTAACTTTCAAATATTTAAACCAACAGTTGACCACTTGGGCTGCCCCCCCCAAGCACGTGACCTTTCGGTCTCTCAAACGTTTTGGATCCCTACTTTTATCTTTTCTGTGTGTACTCATGATCCACTGAGTAACTAACAGACCTTTCAGGTACGTTCTTTTGTCATTATTGGCTTCGCCTTCTAATTTTCTTTCCCTCCTTGCGATCCTGTCTTCTATCTATACCTTCGCGTCGCGGTAGTATGAATAGTCTTTTGGATCTTCCTGCAATAAAACGACATCTATCATTCATGGGGCTGTATTTTTTTAATAAAATCAAACTACGTTAAATTTTATCAACCAAAACGGCTAAGTATCAGGGAAAGCCATATACGGCATCATGGTTATGAGGATTTTACAAGCACTGACACCACTATCTCGTCCGCCTAAGGGTTCGAAGGAATCACCAATGACGGGAAATAAACACTCATCGGTGGCTTAGAACGCTAACATCAGTAGGGTAGACCTATTCACAGCCATATAAGTGGGTCTTAACAGGCAATGGATACTACGAAAACACTTAAGCACATCGAAGTCAGAAGAGTTAAGACCTAGGCTATGGGTGGGAAAACTTCCAATCAGAAATCAGAAGGACATTGACATCGGAAGCCAAACGCTTTGCATAGCCGCAACGACAAAAGAGAAAAGACTACGGACACACGACTAAAAGGTTGACATGCATAGGTGGTTGGATCACTTTACACTTCGGGTGCTTAGCTGCTTCCGGAGCCGCAACGGCAGAGAAAAAACATACAACAACCTCCAATCAAACATAATTTGATGCCCGATCTATGAAAAATATTAAGTGTTCGGAACAACTTTAAATTCAGCGACAGTCAATAGCCTGTTTTACTTCCGAAATAGTGGCCTTTCGAAGAACAATTGATATGATAGACTAGCAAAACCAAACTCAAAATCTGTGACCCACACAATTTTCAAAACACAAGCAATGTCCGAAAATAGGATGAGAGTTAATCTTCAACAAATCATTCAAAATTAAAGCATGACCAGAAAGTTCACGTATCCAAACGATTCAAAGCAACACTAGATCATGAGGAGGGGACCAAAATTTTGAAAAAAATTGGGGAGAACAGTTGCAGCTGCAACGACCTAACAAAGTAGGTTGCAACAGAGCATGAGGAGTTTCCCTCACCTACGCCAAGGGAGGGTTAAGGTGAACCAGTGGCAGAGGCTTCATCTAACAAACCTAGCTCCTAGATAATGAACCAACTATTAGAGCAAGTATATGAACTAGAGGTCTTAGAGAGAGAAATCAAAATAAATAATGCAAGCTTAACCAAAAGAAATACTAAATTGCATGATTCTCTTCTAGAAATGAGAGGGATGTATATCCTACTGCAAAAAAGAAATATGAGATTAATGAAGGAAAATGCCAGGCTCTACAAAATGATCAGACTGTTGAGGTTGCAGACAAAGAATTCAAACCCTAACTCTCAACCTCACCTTTTGTTGGAAACCCTAGTAGAGGCAGCAATAACCCTTCAGGATCCGGAGGAAGCTTGTGATGCTGCTCATATTCCAAACCCTATGCAGGTTGCAGAAATATCCGAAGGTCAGAATTGAAGTTGTAAAAGGGTGATTAAAATTTTTATTAAATTTTGAAGAAACAGTGATTTCAGTGGCTTAGGTGAACACCGCAACTGTTCATTAGCCACCGAAAACAGAGCTTTTGGCAGCTTACAGACCCAGAATTTTGCTTTCTTAGACACCGAAAGCACAGAACAGTGCAGAAAGGCATGCTTCCACACATAACCAACTTTGGTTGATCAAAACAGCTCATGGATGAGTTATGAAGTTGAAAATTAATAAAAGGCACTAGTAGCTTGGGTCTGTTCAAGTTTTGAAGGTGCCAGCGAGGTGAAGTGGGTCACAAACCCTACCTAATTTGACAAACTATGACTTGTCTACCAAATAGTAGGTCCTAGTTCTACTTCAATGATTGTTGTAGTGATTAAAGAGTTCAAGAAGTGAGAAAGTTTTGGAGTTAGGTAGATTAGCACTTAAGTTAGGGTTTTTGACCTAATTTTTACAAAACAGTTATGTTTATCTATTTTTAGTAAATTCGATCCAACTTTTCAGGATCTAAAATAAGTTTTGTAAAGGCCATAAATCCTGTGACTAATGTTGAAGCAAGGGGTTGACTTCAGAGATTGTTAGACACTTATTATATTAAATCTTCTCATGTGCTTTATCATTTAATATAAGCTCTTTTGCCATTATATGTTCAGGTCCCATCTCTTTTCTGTTTTCTACTTGTGCTTGGATGTTTGATTCAGGTTTATTCCTTTTGTCTAATACCGGATAGCTATCATCCTATCTCTTTGTTGATGAGTTGAATTGCAAGTATATTTCCTTATTATGATTATCCATTCATGTGTGAGTGCCTCATATATGAATCTACCAGCATAGTGAGTTCTTCATTTATTCACCTTTGATACAAATCTTCTGAACATTGATAGTAAGAAGCCTTATCTATTTGACTGAGTATTATGCATTTCTTGAGTAAGCGAGGTCTTATTGGTCATCTGACTTGATCCATTTAGAAAACCATTAAAAATATTGAAGTTACCAGGCATCCTCGAGCTAAAGAGAGGAAGGGATTTACAAAGATAGACTTCTAAAGCTGCAAGGGGAGCTAAATCAGGTATTCCCAAAGGTATTTCTCCTGTTACATCAAATATAACTCCCTTTAAATATTCTACTACTGAAGCATCTAATTCTCAGTAAATTATAAGTGAATCAGAAAATTTTAGGGTCGATGAATCTTCAAGCACTGCTTCTTGTGTAGATCCAATCCCTAGTGACTCCAGTGAGATAGATCAACCAAAAATACTTTCTTAGCTACTACCCACACCAGAAGCATCTCCTTCTACCCTTTCCATACCCACATCCAATATGGCCACCCCTTTGACCAAAATGGAAAGGATCCTTGTTTCCATATATGCCCCTCTAAATTTTCCTAACCCCCTCTCTGTTATGCCTATTGGAGATTATCTAAAATACATGCCTGAGTTTACTGGGGAGGGAGATTTCATAGGTGAGGAGAATTTAGAGGCATTCTATTGGTATGCTAAGAATATGAAAATTGAACAAGAGGATGTGTGGACTAGGGTTTTTGTGCAAAGTCTAGATGGTCAGGATGGGAAATGATTCAAAGAATTACATGCAGGATCAGTAGCTGGATCGAAGCACTAGATGACATATTTTTGAAGCATTGGGGAGTGTTGGTTCTGACTAGGCAGACCCAGGTTTACTTTACTCTACCAACAAAACCCCTAGCTCACTGGCACTTTCGGCGACAGACCGCAGCGCGGCCTGAAGTCTCACCCGAAGTGATCTTAGATGGGGTGGCTGAAGACTCAAGTGTCTTCAACTAAGTTCTGTAGCATCCTAGGGTCTTGTGACTCTTCTTAGCTAGTGGGATCTCTCTGCGAGGACAATCTCTCCTTCTATCTGGAATTGATAGGGAGCAGACTCTTATCACATCACAGCTTCTATGGCAATGTGCAAACTTACTCTTCGACGGAGCTCCTTCCCTGTGATACCTCACACCGCAGCTCCCCAGATGATGCGATATCTCCTTTCTACTCTATAATATGTCCTAGAATGAGGCTCAATATGCGTATCAACTCTCAAGGTCCTACGACCTCCCTCCTGGGTCTAATAACTCTGTTAACCTTCACCAGGGTGTTAAACCACTTCACTCAGACCTCTATAGTTTAACACGCTAACATCAACTACACTGAACTTGTGGAACTCATATACCAGAGTCACTTAGCACTGTAACTGTCAACTATCATGAATCAAGCACTGATAAAATCATATACAGGCTACTTGATACATGCAACTTGTGGTTAACCTTCTATGTGCTATAAATTGAAGCATAACATACATACATTCATCAACTGATAAGCAACACTCATGTAACAGATAACAGATAGAAAACAGGTAAAACAAAATCACATGAACAGTTGCACAACACACGGGTTTTACGTGGTTCACTCCCAGGGGGGAAGCTACATCCACGGGAACTGGTTTTTATATTATATCTTGAGAGAGTAAAAACAGTTCTACTGCAACCTATTATGCAGCCTGAGATCTTCTGGGAAACTCCACACACACAACTGGGAGCCCTTCTCTCTTAGATCTCTTCTTCTTATTATATTGCCTTCTTACAATATACTCTTCCTCTCTCTCTCTCAATCCCTACGGATTGTTACATTCATGCTCAAGGAGCCAGCTACTAGTTACAGTAAGATAACTATAGACTGAATAATAGACCCAGAGCTCGACTCTCTCTCAATGTCTTACAATACAACCGACTAGCTAGCTAATTGTCTGAATAGCTACCCATTGTCTAACCTTTTACAATACAAAATACATGCTTATATAGGCGGCCTGAATGTCTCACCCTATTAAAACACTGTGGGCCTTTCCCAACAGTAACCCAAACCCTAACTGTGACAGTCAGCACATCTGTACCATGGGCCCCGCTTACCATCACACAACAGCTTCTTGCAGTCTTCCATGCTTCCTAACGCTGATTGTGGGTATGGAGCCCGCTTCCTCTACAGTCCTCTTCTATCCTTTGTCTTCAATACCTCGGCCCGTTGCTCCTTTTCCTTTATAAGGGTAGCTGAGCCCTCCTGTCTTCGCCGCTGCCTTAAGTGCAGTGGTTGAGCTCTCTCTTCTCGGCCGCGTGGGTACTGTTTCCTTTGACTTCTTCTTCCGATATAGTAGCTTTTCCTGTAGCTGTAGGTCCCTGCTCCAACAGTCCCCTAACAATTACTTGTGGCTCGTCTCTGAGCCACTAACAGCTAGTTTCTCTTGCTGTAGCTTCTCATTGGATTCCTGTGAAGTCTTTTTAAGTCTCTCGCGAAGTCCTGTGACTTCTTTATTCATAACCTCGACACACTCTTGTGCTGTTTCAATCATAGATTGACTAATGACAGAGTCTTCTGTATCATCAATATCACTTTTTCTTGTAGTGAACTCCTTAACCTTCTGCTCAACCACATCGACCAGCTCTATGATTTGTTCCTGATATGGTTGAAGCAGGTTATTAAACTGTATCTCTTTTGCTCTTAACTGCTGCGCTTCCCATTGTAAATGGTTAATCTCTGTCATCTTCTTTATCTTTGCAAGAGCTCCTAAGCTCTTGAATTCTTCCTTTATTGATGCTGTGGTCTTCTCTATGTTCTGGATACTCTACTACAATTCCAGTCTATCTGGGAGCTCATGTAGCTCCGACCATGTCTTCGTCGCATCAGCTAGTAATGACTGTGTGTCATCTATGTGACTCTTCATTTGTGTTGAAGCGAGTCTAAAGGCCTCTACCCTTACTTCCTTGTCTACCTGAGGTGTCCCTGGTGCTCGAGCCTCAAGCTCGGCAATCTGCACTCTATGGTCTTCCTCCATCTTTCTTGACACGAGAATCAATCGGCGGAAGGGGGACATGAAACTTAGAACCCTTGGGAATGGTTACCTCTGGTGCATCCTCAAATCATGGCATGATGTATTTTGTTGCCATATGAACTTCTTTCTCCGGCTCTAGGCTGGACTCTTCTACTATCTGAGCTTGACTCCTCATCCTTGGTGGCTGTCTGACCTGTGATGTACCTAATTTCACAACCTTGGGTGGTGTCATCATAGCGGACACAAGGCCACCACGCTGAAATATTTGCACAATGTCTTCTAAAGGTTCTGTCTCAGACATAAACCACTCAGTGCAATGCTCTGAACTGGCAATGGCTGCGAAATTGGGGAAAAACAGCACTCTGTAACTGCAGTATCTCTTCACAGGGAAAACTCTTACAAATTTCTCTATACTCTCAGAAATCACAAAAGTAACCCTTCTGGATGAATGGTCTCTAAATTTATAATGAAGGTGATAATATTTGAAGCAATTGTCATTTGGCTAGACCCATTGGTGGTATTAATTCATGGACAAGACAACACCCATCGTTTCAATCCTCATTAATTGCTGAAAATCTGATCAAATTTCCCTCAAAACATGCGTGCAGGCGTCGGTCTCGTCAAAGATTGATCAAATCTAGACAAATCATTATACTATTTCCAAATCTAGGGCAACATATAGTTGTCGTATTTGGATTAACTGCTTGTCAGAAGGTGAAGTGACTAGCCCTCTGCCTCTTTTCAAAATCATCTACGTGGCACGGGGAACATTGCATCGTTGTGATTCCACACCGCATTGTCTTGAACCAAAGTGTCGGTATGAACGTCGTAACGTTCAAAAACTCTGCAAGCGTCCTATGACTTGCACAACATACACTTTTTTTTTCTTCGTGTAGACTAATTACTGATGCGATGCCTCCTTTCAACTACAATGGACATCTGCACTCGATAAACTATCTGAGTTAGGGTTGGGAGGTGGAGTGGCTATCACTATAAAGCTTAAGTCTACTGCCATTAATCAAAGTGGGAAGAAGCTCCCCGTTCAGTTTGCTGAGTTGAACGGCACCTCCATTTGTAACTTGCTGAACCTGATATGGCCCTAACCATTGCGTCTTGAAATTTCCTGGAAACTTAACAAACTTACTGTCATAGAGGAGCACAAAATCTCCTGTCTAAAAATTCTTGCTCTTGATATGCCTGTCATGCCAAGATTTCTCTCGTGCCTTCTACACTTTCTGATGAAATCCTGTGATGAATCTGTCTTCTTCTAAGGCAAGCAACTACGCTAGTCTTTCATTCATTGTATCTATATCAGTCATCCTGATAATTTGAGCAACTCTTAAACTGGGAATAATATATTCCATAGGCATAATAGCCTCTTGTCCATACACCAAGCTGAAAGGTGTGTGTCCTGTAAGTTTCTTGCATGTAGTCCTATAAGCCCATAATACAGCATTAACCCTGAGGTCCCAATCATTTCTTTGGCTGTTACAGATCTTAGTAAGAGCATTTTCTAGAATCTTGTTAACGGCCTCCACCATACCATTAGCTTGAGGATGGTAGGGAGTGCTCTTATGGTGTTGGATCTGAAATTCCTCCATCAAGGCCTCAATAGTGCAGTTTAGAAAATGTGTGCCTTGACCACTCATCAAAATTAATGGACATCCAAATCTACTTATGATGTTTTCAAAAATGAACTATGCAGCTGTAGCAGCATCACAATTTCTTACTGCTTTTGCCTCTTCCCACCTGGTGACGTATTATGTTTCTGTGATGATCTATCTTGCACCAGTTCATTTCCCGGGTGGGTTGATAGGACCCACAAAATCTATAGCCCACTTGTCAAATGCCCGCAACGTAATCTATGGTCGCAGCGACATTTCATCTCTCTGAGAAGGTTTTCCTACTCTCTGGTAGATATCACAGCATCTGCAAAACTCCTTAGTGTCTTTATACAAAGTAGGCCACCATAATCATGTAGCTAGGATTTTCTGAGCAGTCGGATTTCCTACAAAATGACCTCCTGTGGCACCTGAATGTGCTTCTCTGATAATGGCCTCTTTCTCATGTGGCATAATGCATCTGTGCAAGACTTCATCTGGACCTAACTTATATAAATTTCCTGTGATCAAAGTGAAGTCTCCTGCTTTAATAATTAACTATTTCTTCTGCTGTTTAGTAAACTCAATAGGTTCCCACCATGTAGTGAGAAAGTGAATAATATCAGCGTAATACTCATCTACGATCTGGATGGAAAACAATTGCGCATCTGGCAAATTGTCCTCTAAATTACTTGGTTTTTCGCCTGAATCTATCCATGACAGATGATCAGGTTCGGCATTTAATTTTCCTAGTTTTACAATAATTTCAAAATCATATGCCTGAAATAAGAGTAACCATCTACAGATCCTTCCTCCTAATACTGGTTTATTGACCAAGTACTTTAAAGTAGAATGGTCAGTGAACATATTGAATGGGGAACCCAATAGGTAGTCCCTGTTGAAATATTGTAACTTCAAAGAATATTCTATATGTATCTTTTTGTGGTCCCCGATGGTCCTACCGGGAGAACCACTTGTATTACATTGTACCCCGATGCTCCTAATCGAAATATCTAATAAGAGTCATGAGGTATTCCCTCTAATTGTAAAGGTGGGTCATTAGCACCCCAATGTGGTTACTTGAGCCTACATGTGTAACTCGATCCGACATGATTTAACTCGAGCCTACATGTCAAATGAGTTAACTTAAGTGAACAGATGAATATAAATATAGGTTTATTGATCCTCATTTGGGACACACACACTCTCACTTGTGTAGCGGATTAGTGGAGAAGAGAAGTAGTTGGAGAAGGAGGAGGAACAGGCTTTGATCTCTTTGTTGGTTTTATCTTTTATCTTTTTGGGCATCTATATTGAGGAAGCTTTTGCTGGGTTTTTCATTTTAGGGTTTTCCCAGGATAAATCTTTGTGTTCCTTTTTTATGGTTGTGCTTGTCTATCTTTCAGTGATCCTGTTTATATGCTTTTGTCATGAAAATGAAATGAAATAATGATGTCTTAGCTAAGCATATGAAAAATTTAACATGGTATCAGAGCTAACCTGAAAAGAAAACATTGTGCAGCTACAGAATCTATGGCTTCTTACTTTTTGGGTCTCTCTCCACAATCCATCAGCAAAAGTATGCTAGGATGACTCTCCATTGAAGGGCGCATCTTTCTGTCGAAGCGGAATTCGATTTCGAGCATTTTCAGTTTTCGATGTGGAATTTAAGGCTTTCTACAGAAGAGAAATTTTTGAGTGAGACTAGAATAGGATTTTTCTCCTCATAAGAACCAAATTTTAGAGACCTGGATCAATAAATTTGGTTCGGTGAAACTCTGGGAAAGTCAAACCCTAGTTTGACCCCGAGCTAGAAAAACCCTAAATACTAAAACTGCTACGTTTTGGTACATTCGCTATATTCCAATATTGGCAAAGGATAAGGAGCTTAAAATTGTAGGGGCCGAAGATAAAACCATGACGAACATTTTCTCCAAAATTCATCCTCCGATTCGCTGTATTCCAGGATATATGTTCTCTCCAAGTTAGGGTTCCAGCCTCTTCCAAAATTCATCCCTAAACAGGACACCTGGGGAGAATTGCAATATCTTGGGCTACAGAGGTCCAAATGGAATTCTTGAAGATGTTCCAAAAAGTGAACGGAATTTAATATTGGTGATCTGATTATCAGACTCAGAAGATGAACCAGTGACACGTGGCATGTCATACAACTTCACTGTTCTGAACAGTCATGTAACAGGTCACCTTGGGAAAAGTACCATAAATCCCAAATGGTGAAACCAATTCTGATGAAACCTATGGTGTTGGATCAGGGACATGTGATTTTACCTCAATACAAAATTTCAGAGATAGAGGAGCATAAATTTTGGAGATATCACAAAAATAGTAATAGGAATTTCTGATGAAGAAATTGGAAAATTAGGGCTTCCTGTTCCAGGAGCTTCCTTCCACTGTTTTCAGAAATGGAGTACATTGGATAGATCCATTTGAAGAGATATAGCCAATCAGATCTGAAAGATTCCAAGTTTTTGAAATTAGGTTTTCTATGACAAACCCTAGATCAGCCAGCTCTGGAACCAGGACGGACACCTCAAATCGGTAAGATCTAATCCTTTGCTATGTTCATTTGAGGTTCTTGTTTCAAAGTGATCTATGAAATCAGCTTGATGATAAGCTTGGTGAAGTTGAAAACTTCCAAGCCTAGAAGTATATAATCTCTCGGAAGAAAATGGATTGGACACCTACATGAGCATAGAGGTTCCAGTTTCAGAGGGAGATGAGGCTAGAATCCTTTCTCAAGAAGAAATTGGTCAAATCCCAGAAGATCATTGATGATTCAGTTGCGAATCAACTTGTACTACAAGTGTCTTTTCTAAAGACATCGATGAGGTTTGATTCCTTGAACAAGCTATTTGAAGGTAAGAACATAGATCGGAATATGACCTTAAGAAATCAGCTAAAGAATATGAAGATCCAGGATGCAGAGACCATGCAGTCATAAGGATATCTCAAATCAAAGGACAACTTCAAGTGGGGAAAGAAGAAGTGAAGAATGCAGAAGTGGTGATGGCCACCTTGAATGGCTTTCTAGGATCATGGAATTCATTCATTCAAGAAATGTGTTCCAAAAGGAAGTAGTTACTTTCAGCAGACTTTGGGAAGAAGAAGAAGCTCATGTTTGAAGATCAAGCTCTCATCTTCCAAAGAAGATCCCTCAATCAATGAGGAATATGAAGATCTCAACTCTTGAAGAATTGCTTATCCACCTCAGTATTTGGATAAGAAACGATGCTATCATGAATGAAGAAGATGATGAAGCTGAAGACTCAAGAAGGAGTATACCCATGAAACAAATAAAAGATAAGTATTCAATTGTAATTTCATGATATTGTTTTGTTATACATTTGATTATATTCAGTTGATGTGTTATGCATGATAGATTGTATGCATTAATGACTATATACTTCTGATATGCATGTGATGGGTAAGTAGCTCATGGTGCTATACAACTCTCCATTTCTACTTATCAAACCTCTTTGCTGACATATTGGATTAGTGCACAATCTCAATAATGTCATGGTGGAGATGGAAGGCATCTAGAAAGTTTATAAATGTTGTATTGACTAAACAGTTGCATGATGCATAAGAATTTGTCATTATGCATATGTTTTATGAAATAGTTCTAACCATGCAACTGATGCATTTGAATTGTAGGAAAGGTCATGTACAACCTCCTACAAGAAAATAAGGATGAGACTTGTTCTCAAGAACAAGTGATGACAATTCAAGATCCACTCCAATACACATGAATATAAATCTCCCAGGGTCAGAGATACAATGACGGAAGAAAGAGCTTCAGAGAGTGGTAGATCCACCTTGAAGGATGAAGACCACCATGGGTACAAGAGATAACTCAAGATGAAGAAAAGAATGCTATGATCAAAGAATAACAGTTGATCATGGGGAATGATGTATACGATATGATGGAACAAGTTTACAAAGAAAGGTTCGTGATTCTCCCTAGAAAGAATAGACTATGACATGACATACTCTATTGACCAGTATATATCAAGCATAGAACCACCTGAACAGAATGAAGAGGGAAGATGATACTCCACTTCAGGGGGGGTGACTACAGAAAATTATATCTGAGTTCGACATGGTACGCCATGATGGATAGATTTGTGATGGATTGAGACTTTACCAAGAGTAAAGTGGGTTCCAACCTTCAAGGTTGAATGCAGAAGACTAGGATATGTTGATGACCTAAGAAGACAAACTCATAGAAGATGTTGTGATACTAGAATGATAAATGTGGTATCTTCCAAATGGATTTGCAAGATAAGATATGTTGTTGATAGAAGTAAGGTAAGAGTTGTGGCTAGAGGTTTCTATCAGAAAGAGGGAATTAATTCTGAAGAGACACTTACTCCAGGAAGCAAGGTACATTTCCTTCAAAACTATCATGGTAGTTTCTTCCATGATGAAGTAAAGACAAGCCTTCCTTAATGGTATGATTGAGGAAGATTTTTACATCGAATAGTCACAAGGATTTGAAGCTGAAGAGAGAAGGAATCAAGTATGCAAGTTGAAGAAGGCCCTCTATGGCCTGAAGCAAGCTCCCAGAGCTTGGTATGGAAGAATAGATAGTTTCCTGATGAGCATGGGCTTTGCCAAGAGTAAAGTCGATCCTAACCTTTCCTACAAGGTTGTAGAAGATGTACCTATCATTCTATTACTATATGTGGATGAATTATTCTTGACAGGGAATGAGAAACAGATCATGGAAAGCAAGAAGAAAATAGTAGAAGAATTTGAGATGAAAGACCTTGGGTTAATGCATTATTTCCTAGGTCTAGAAGTATGGAAAAGTTCAGAAGGAATCTTTCTCAACTAGGGAAAGTATGTGCTAGAGATATTGAAGAGATTCAATATGTTGAAATGCAAATTCATGGCCACACCCATGGACTCCAACCTGAAGCTGTTAGCTGATGACTCATTAGAGTTAGTGGATGTGACTCACTACAGAAAAAACATTGGGTCATTGATGTACTTAACAAATACCAGACCAGACATTTGTTTTTCTATGAACACCTTAAGTCAATATCTTGTTCAACCAAGAAGGGTTCACCTAGTAGCTGCAAAACATGTGATGAGATATCTAAAAGGAACTATAGACTTTGTTCTATACTATGATGGTAGCCATGAGTATAGATTGTATGGCTACACAGATGCAGATTGGGCTGGAAGTATCTCAGACAGGAAAAGCACATCAGGTATATGCTTTTGTTTGAGGTCTGTTATGAGTTCATAGTTTAGCAGGAAACAGTCCATTGTTTCTCTTAGCACGGTTGAAGCAGAATACATAGTAGATTGCTCTACTAAGTTGTGAAGCCATATGGATTCAAAAGCTGATATCAGGTCTCTTTGACCTGAATATGGAGACAACAATGATTCTATGTGATAACCATAGTTGTGATGTCAAAGAACCCTGTGTTCCATGTAACACGTAGAAATCCGGTATTTCTACATACAAGATAAGATGAAGATAATGATACTGTAGATGTAGATGATGGTTATTTAGTATTTCTATACTGAATATAGAGATGATGATGTTTCAGTATTCCCATATTGAAGATATAGATGATGATGATTTCAGTATTCCCATACTGAAGATATAGATGATATTTCAGTATTTACATACTGTAGATATAGATGATGGTGATTTCGTATTTCTATACTAAATATAGAGAGGATGATAATTTCAGTATTTCTATACTGAAGATATAGATGATGATGCTTTTAGTATTCACATACTGGAAATACAGATGGTGATAGATCAGTATTCAGATATTGAAGATGTAGATGATGATGGTTTGGATGATGATGTACTGACGAAGGCTCTGCCTCGAGTAGAGTTCGAACACTTTCGAGAAAAGCTTGGTGTTGTTCAGAAAGACCTTCCTTGAAAGGGGGAGTAGTGATGTTGCAGTCAGATTGTATCATCCCTAGGCATTTTCCCTAAAGTGATCCAGAGACCTCAGTCCTCAAGAATGAAGATGGATTGTATCATCCTGGGACATCTGTCCATAATAGATCCGGTGACCTTTGTCCTCGAGAATGTGGTAGGATTGCATCATCCTTAGACATCGTCCTAAAGTGATAGGGAGTGATTATCCCATAATTGTATCCGGTGACTTAGGTCGTCGAGAATGTGGTAGGATTGCATCATCCTTGGACTCAAGTCCTAAAGTGATAGGGAGTGATTATCCTGTAATTGTATCCGGTGACTTCGGTCATCGAGAATGTGGTAGGATTGCATCATCCTTGGACTCAAGTCCTAAAGTGATAGGGAGTGATTATCCCGTAATTGTATCCAGTGACTTTGGTCATCGAGAATGTGGTAGGATTGCATCATCCTTGGAATTAAGTCCTAAAGTGATAGGGAGTGATTATCCCGTAATTGTATCCGGTGACTTCGGTCATCGAGAATGTGGTAGGATTGCATCGTCCTTGGACTTAGTCCTAAATTGATAGGGACTAATTCTCCTGTAATCAATCCGGTAACTTAGGTTGTCGAGAATGTGGTGGGATTGTATCATCCCCGGACTTTAAGTCCAAAAGTGATCCAAAGACTTTTTGTCTTTGAGTTGTGGATTGCAGGTTGTTGCTGCTGATGATGATGCCATACTGAATCGAAAGATCAGAGTATGATGATGATGACGTACTGATCGAAATATCAGAGTATGATGATGATGACGTACTGATCTAAAAGATCAAAGTATGATGACGACGCGCTATGATTATGATGTTTCTGATCGAAAGATTAGAGTATGATGATGATGTTTATGATCGAAAGATCAGAATGTGATGATGATTATGTTCGATAGATCAGAATATGATGATGATGATGTTGCTACTGATCGAAAGGGAAAAGTGTTGAAGATGATATTGTTGATCGAGAGATCAAAGTACTGAAGATGTTGCTGTTGATCAAAATGTCAAGGTGCTGAAGATGTTGTTGCTGATCGAAAATTCAAAATGCTGAAGATGTTGCTAATCGAAAGGACAAAATACTGAAGATGTTGTTGCTGATCGAAAAGTCATAGTGCTAAAGATGTTGCTGATCGAAAGGTCAAAATGCTGAAAATGTTGTTACTGATCGAACAGGCAAAGTGTTGAAGATGTTGCTGATCGAAAGGTTCAAGTGCTGAAGATGTCGTTGCTAATTGAAAGATCAAAATGCTAAAGATGTTGCTAATGGTTGAAGATGAAGACTACATGATGTTGAAAAGCTTCCAATGATTTATAGATGTGTTACCCTGCTGATGTTGATGATGTCCCCTATCTCTACTCTTGTTGTTGTTGATGTTGTTGAAGAATACCCTTCTCATTAAGGGGGAGTGTTGAAATATTGTAACTTCGAAGAATATTCTATATGTATCTTTTTGTGGTCCCCGATGGTCCTACCGGGAGAACCACTTGTATTACATTGTACCCCAATGCTCCTAATTGGAATATCTAATAAGAGTCATGAGGTAGTCCCCTCTAATTGTAAAGGTGGGTCATTAGCACCCCAGTGTGGTTACTTGAGCCTACATGTGTAACTCGAGCCGACATGATTTAACTTGAGCCTACATGTCAAATGAGTTAACTTAAGTGAATGAATGAATATAAATAGAGGTGTAGTGCTCCTCATTTGGGACACACACTCTCTCACTTATGTAGCGCATTAGTGGAGAAGAGAAGTAGCTAGAGAAGGAGGAGGATCAGGCTTTGATCTCTTTGCTAGTTTTATCTTTTATCTTTTTGGGCATCTATATTGAGGAAGCTTTTGCTGGGATTTTCCCAGGATAAATCTTTGTGTTCCTTTTCTATGGTTGTGCTTGTCTATCTTTCAGTGATCCTGTTTATATGCTTTTGTCACGAAAATGAAATGAAATACTGATGTCTTAGCTAAGCATATGAAAAATTTAACAGTTCCTGAACTTCTGTAGAGCATACACCATAGCTAATCCTTCTCTTTATATAGTGGTGTAGTTCTTTTCTGTGGTAGATAGCTTTCTGCTTGAGTACGCGATAGGGTTTTCGATACCCCCTGCTTCCGGCTGGGTTAAGACGATCCCCAATGCGATGCTAGATGCATCCACATGTACATGAAATGGCTTGTTCCAATCTAGGAATACTAAGATGGGTGTTGTAACCATCTTCTCTTTAAGTGTGTCTAAAATTTGCTGGCATTCCTCATTCCATAGGAATTTCACTTCTTTCTTTAACAGCTTTTCCATAGGTGCTATGATTTTGCATAACCTTTAATGAATTTTCTATAGTACCTGGTATGACTAAGCACTGTCCTTAATTGCTTAACTGAGTTGGGTGCTAGAAGATTAACAATGATGGCAATCTTTACAGGATCTACCATCAAGCCTTGTCTACAAACAATCTGACCCAACAAAATACCAAATGGCACACGGAATATACATTTCTTCAAGTTAAGATAAATCTGATATTGCCTACATTTCTCTAACATGAGCCTTAAATCTCCTATATGCTTGTCGATTAATCCAAATACAATCCAATCATCAAAATAGACTTCTAATAATTTATGGATGTATTCCTTAAATACAACAACTAATACTCTAGAAAATATAGCTGGTGCATTTTTAAGACCAAAGGGCATTACCTTTTACTGGAATGAGCCCCATTCTATCACAAAAGTGGTCTTATGTAGATCCTCTGAATGGATTCTAATCTGGTGATAGCCTGAAAAGCCATCAGTGAAGGAGTAGACCTCCTTTCCTCCCACATTGTCTAAAACTTCATCAGTAAAAGGTGTCGGAAATGGGTCATGAAGTGATGCGTCGTTGAGTTTGAGCAAATCAACACAAATCCTGATTTCTCCTTTGGTTTTCTTTTCCTGCACGACCATGGGACTAACCCATTCGCTCTCTTCTATAGGTTCAATGATTCCTGCTGATAGCATCTTATCAATTTCATCCTTAACTTTTTCTTTATAGCGATGATTCAATCTGTATGGACGCTACTTAACTGGCCTAGCATCCTCTTTCAATGGTATGCGCATGACTCCAAAATCTCCTACTATTCCCTTCATCTCTGTGAACTTAGTGGGAAATAGGTCATGATAGTCATGTAAGAGATCGGCGATGTGTCCTACTATTTCATCATCCCAATAGTCTCCAATAGAGGCAAAATTTGGTTCTGTTTCTGTGCCAATATTGATCTTTTTAATCTTGATAGGTTCTGTGATAGCAGGAATTTCTAGTCTCGGTCCATCAGCGTCACGAGTCCCTTCTGACTCGAGAATGTTGAAACTGCGAGGATTCTCATCCTCATCATCTGGCTCTGCTACAAAGTTGTAACATTCTAGCACATGTTCCAACTGTCTGGCCCAATCAGGCTGAGCAGGAACTGATAGGGTACAATCGTCAAATATCTTAGTATTTATTACATCTAGAGCCTGATCAATGCTTGGATACTCAGATTCAAAAGTGAAAGTGAGTAGGAAGCTGTCTATCATAAGTGGCCATGTGATGGTTCCTCTGCGCAACTCTATCTCAGTGTACCAATTCCTTGGAATTGTGTCTAAAGTGTGAATGAATAGGTGAACCCATTCATCCTCTGGAATATCCGACCAACTCTGTTCGCAAATCTGAATATGTGACCTGGGATCACTCTCTCCTGTGTATTTCTGTTGTAAAGGCTCCTTGTCATTAGAAAATATGATCACCATCAGTCTCTTAAGATCATCCCATGATGTGATATGTTCTTTATGTGCATGCCACCATCTTGCAGGTGTGGCTTTTACTACAAGGTCCATAGTTGTCATCCTCTGCTCCTGAGGAATTACTTGCTCAAACTACTGTAAAAAGTCATTAACATCCACTAAGCCATGAAACGATAGAATGTCAATAATCTCTGCACCGATCCATCGCAGTGACTTAGTCATAAACGCACATCTGCGAGTTGAGACTTCGTAAAGTCTATTCTGCCAATTTTCTAAACCAACCTCCAAATCTAATGCGCATGAGCTGTCGCATCACCAACTGATATTTCCTTCTATGGTAGGGTTGATGTAATCACTCTTATTAGCAATCATCTGATAAAGGCTTTCCATGTTACACACCTCCTCCTCTGCTCTGATAGGTTCAATGTAGCGAGGACCCTGGAAAGGATCCAACGGTGCGATGAACCAGATCTAATTATCCTCAAAGGTCATTTGTCTTTTCTTTAAGTTGCTAACAGCCATGTTATTGATTTCCCAATCAATACCTAGTAAAGCTGGGTACGGTCTGCTATCGCCAATGATTTCTATGACTTCAAAGTCTGCAAAGTTGCGAACTCCATCAATATCAACTGGTACTTGCGGTAATTGACGCAGTGGTGATACCCTCTGCTGATTGGCTAGTCGCAGATGGATAGGTGATCTTGCTAACTTAGGGTTACCCATTTGTTCCCATGTCTTCTTAGTCAGAACATTTACCTCTAATCCTAAATCTAGCATTACCTCATCCATTTCAAATTCTCCAATTTGCGCTGTGAGTCTCATCTCTCTTCCTGTTCTTGTATGGCCCATAATACTATGAACAGCCTGCTGCGCACTGTTCACAGAAGAAGATGGATGACACTGATCTATGATGTGCTGAAGCTCTCCTATGTCTTTCTCATTTCATACAATTTTCAGCAGCTCCATAGGAAGGATTGTACACTTCCTGTCGACTCATCCTCTTCGCACCTTCCAGATGTTGTAGCCTGTGATATCTGCACAGGACTAATGCCACAAGGTGTTTGTTGCGGTATGCCCCTACAAGGTAGTACATGCGATCTCGATGTTGTAGGTTCAGTAAATAAAGTTTTTGCTTGCTGAAACGTTTCTTTGTTCTTCTGCAGGTCAAGTGGTGTTGATTTATTAGTTGCTTTGCGCACCCACTCCGGACCTGTTGATCCGGAGGATTATTCATCTTTAATTTACACTGATCCAATATGGTACAATGGTATTTAATCTATGGGTCAAAGAACATAACACATGTTTTAACTCACATATTTAGCTATGACAGACTTAGCTACGACAGACTTTTCACACTGCTGTGACAGACTTAGCTGCGACAGACTTTTCACACTGCTGTGAAAGACTTAGCTATGACACAGATTTAGCTACGACAGACTTAGCTGCGACACAGATTTAGCTGTGACACAGAATTAGATGCGACAGACTTTTCACACTGCTGTGACAGACTTAGCTGTGACAGAATTTTTACACTTGCTGTGACATGGTGAAGTTAGTGGTGACATCAAACGGTTACGTTACGTGTGATGCTATGGTATGGTGCAACATATGTGTGTAACGGTCATTGCAACGTGTTGTGAATCAACATGTGCATGGATTTAGTTGCCATGTTTCGGGGATATGGAACATCGTGGTAACATAATGCTTGTGCAGTGACTTGGCTAAATTGCATGGTTCAGCTTAGCGTATGGTTGTAACAATAAAAAAAAAAAGATAACAGCTGAGATGAAGGAATCGAATCGGTTACTTATCCCTCACGCTAAACTCTTAAATAGAGCAGGTTGTCCACCGAGAAGGGGAGCGGATTGTTTTGGAGCCCAGAGTATCATTTCTCTGTTATGAGAAGCTTAGAGATCTTTTTTTTGCTGCGAAGTGTCCAGATGTTGTGCTGTATAAGTCAACATTCTCTGTTATATTTTAGCTTTCTTTATCTTTGAATGCTGATTGTAATTTCGAGAGAAAGGTCTTAAATATTTTGTACAGCATTCTATTTACAGTTGCTAAAGTTGTTTCCAAAATCATTTTGTACCATTTTAAAAAGATTAATTGGATCGGTACCCATTGGAGAGGGACCTGGAGACGTAGCCCAGTGGAGGAGGTGAACTCCATTATCAACATCTGTTTGTGACGCTCTGATTCTGTACTTCCTTATATATTTTTATCAGTTTGTTTTCCATCTGTTTTCAGTATTTAATTTCTGTTAATGTTGTTTCATTAATTAACTTGCTGAACACATTGTTTTAACACAAACTTTTAATGCACACAAGTTGAGGTCCGACGGATCATGTTATGGTATTAGAGCTGGTTGACTGCTTGTGCAAGTTTGTGAATGCTTACCAGGTCCAGGTTAAAGCGTAGTAAAGGAGAATTAGTTGAAGAAGATCCTGATATTGGCTCAAGGAGAACATTCTCAAGAACCATGTCTTATCCACGAGGGGAAGAAGAAGGACATATAGAACGGGAAAAACCTGTTATTTCTGAATCTGAGTTTTTAGAGGCTTTGATGAGCATGAAAGCCACGATGAAAATTCTACTCGATGAACGAGCAGAAAGGAAGAAGAAAGAAGAAGGATCTTCATCCAGAGATGCAGAAGTGAAGGCAGAAGAAAAGGGTAAAGGAGTAGGAGGTGATGGTGATCCTCCTGACACTAAACAGACTTTTTCTTCTTCTCATACTTCTCATTCAAATAATGCAAGTCCTAATATGCCTTATTTCAAATTGGATGTAAAATTTGAGTTACCAATTTATAATGGAGATTTAGATGCTAAAAAGTTAGACAATTGGATCAAGCAGCTTGAAGTATATTGCAGGGTGCAGGGAATTAATGATGACCCTTCCAGGATTCAATTGGCCACTTTGAGAATGAGTGGAATGGCTCTTACTTGGTGGGAGAGCAAGATTCAGCAAGATATTCGAAAGAATGGTAAAATCATTTTAGTTTCGAATGAATTCATTGAAGTATTAAGGAAGCAATTTTATCCTTTAGGCCATATTCAACAATTAACCATGGGTTGGAAAATGTTTAGACAAGCTAAAGGACAAAGCATTCAAGATTATACTCATGAATTCAGAAAAAGGGCTATTGCATTGAATATTGCATTAGATACACAGGAAACTTTTCTTAAGTACATTGGTGGCATGCATTCTTATTTGAAACATACTTTGTTGATGTTTAACCCCAGTAATTTGGATGATGTATGTGTTCAAGCTACCCATTTAGAATCTAGGGGTAAGCATGCTAATGATACTTTTGGGAAGAAATCTTTTAAATTTGACAGAAAATCGAAAGGTCAAGATAAGGGGAAAAAGAAGATGGCTACTGTGAAGAAAGAGGGTGAAAAGCCTACATGTTCGCATTGTCAGAAGGGCATGATGTCTCTAAGTGTTGGAAACTTCATCCAGAGTTAAGGCCAAAGAAGTACGGAGGAAACAAAGACAAAGGAAAAGCAAAAGCTACTGCCGCAGTTATTCAAGACTTGGGATCCGACTCAGGTGATGAAACAAAGGTTACAGCTGTCGGAATCCAAGGTAAGGATAAAAGTATCTCACTTCCCATTGATGCACAACCAAGTTCTAGTGCAAGTACAAGTCTGCCATCTACTTCTAAGCAAAATGATAAAGATAGAAGTGCAATATTTCATGTTCGTGTCATTGCAAATCACACAAAGATTGATACATTGTTTGAGAGTGGTTCACAAGTAAATCTGATATCAGAAGAAGTGGTTAAGAAATTGCATTTAGTTACTGTGCCTCATGAAAATCCCTATCCTCTAGGTTGGGTTACTAATGATACATGATTACAAGTTACAAAGAAATGTGTATTAAAATTTGCAATTACTGAAAAGTTTAGGGATGAGGTAAAATTGGATGTAGTACCACTTGACATTTGTGGGATTGTACTTGGGAGTCCATCTTTGTATGACTGGAAAGCAGTCTTTTATAGAGAGCAGAATAAGTATCATCTTTTTAAAGAAGGTATGGAATATATTGTACGAGCACATAAGATAAAAACCAATCTAGCAATAGTTTCTGCAGGACAAATGAAGAGGTTGGTAAATGCTAGTAAGAATTTTGTGTTGATGATGATTAAGATGAAAAATGATGAAGTCTCTAAATCTTTTGAAGAATGTGACCCTAAGAATAAATCTGAACTGATTGACATCATTTCTGAGTATGATTATTTGTTTCAAGATCCGAAGGGGTTACCACTGAGGAGAGAGATTCAGCATGAGATACATTTGCAACAGGATGTGCCACTCCCGAACATAGCCATGTAACGGATGTTTGTAATGCAGAACGAGGAAATCAAGAAGCAAGTTCAGGAGATGATTGAGAAGGGGGTCATCTAGCCCAGCACTTCTCCCTGTGGCTCTCCTATAGTATTGGTTCCAAAGAAGGATGGATCGTGGAGGATGTGCATCGACTACAGGGCCCTTAACAAAATCACCATTAAAAACAGGTATCCTCTTCCTCGCATTGATGATTTGCTTGATCGGTTGAAACATGCAACTTACTTTACAAAATTGGATCTACGTAGTGGGTATCATCAAATCCATGTTGCTGAGCATGATGCTTGGAAAACAGCTTTTAAAATGAAACAGGGTTTGTATGAATGGCTTGTGATGCCTTTTGGGCTGTGTAACGCACCTGCTACTTTCATGCGGGTCATGAATGATGTTTTTCGTTCATTCATTGATGATTTTGTAATTGTATATCTAGATGATATCCTTGTGTTTAGCAAAACCTAAGAAGAGCATATTGTACATGTGAAGAAAGTTTTAGATGTACTGAAGAAGGAGAAGATTTATGTAAAAATGTCTAAATGTGAGTTTGCTAAAACTTCTTTAGTATATTTGGGCCATATTATTGGTGGAGGCCACCTGCGAGTGGACCTAGCCAAGGTTGCTGACATTGTAAACTGGCCATGGCCTAACACCGTTACTGAAATCAGAAGTTTTCTGGGTGTGGTTCAGTATTGGAGGAAATTCATTTCTGGGTTTTCTTCCATTGCTGCTCCATTACATGCGTTAACAAGCATTAAAGAAATTTTCCAGTGGCGAGGAAATCATCAGAAATCCTTCGACACTTTGAAGGAAAAGTTTAGCACCGCACCAGTTTTGGCATTTCCAGATTTGCAGCAGCCATTTGAGATCGAAACTGATGCCAGCGGGTTTTCCATGGGAGCAGTTTTGATGCAAGGAAGGAAGCCAGTCTGTTACCATTCAGAAATGTTCTCTACTACAGTTAGTAACTATCCGACTTATGACAAAGAGTTATATGCTTTAGTACAGAGTGTGAAGAAGTGGAAACATTATATTATGGGAAAATAAATAGTTATACATACTGATCATCAACCACTTCAATATTTACAATCTCAAACTAAAGTACAACAAAGTAGGCATTTAAGATGGATGGGATTCTTACAACAGTTTCATCTCATAATTAATTACAAAAAGGGAATTCATAATAAGGTAGCAGACATGTTATCAAGGCCTCCTACAAATGCTTCAATCATTCTTCAAAACAGTTCATTAACACATGAAAGTTATATTGAACAATATGCAGAAGATAAAGATTTTAAGAAAGTATATGCATCACTAATACATGGTAAACAGGAAGAAAACTATTATGTGCATAATCAACTCTTGTGTCATCTTGGTAAACTCTGTATTCCAGAGAAAGAAAGAGTGCATGCGATCCGAGAGGCACATATTTCATTGATTGCAGGACATTTTGGAGTAAGTAAAACATTGTCTGTATTGCAGAATCATTGTTATTGGCCTCAAATGCAAGAAACTATAGCTAAATACATAAGAGGTTGTGTTATGTGTGCAACGAGTAAGCCTAGCAATAGGAAATTGGGTTTGTACACACCTCTTCCAGTTTCTTCTCATCCTTGGGAAAGCATTTCTATGGACTTTGTAGGAGGACTACCTATGTCTAGAAAAGGGCATGATTATCTATATGATTTTGTGGATAGATTCAGCAAAATGTGTATCTTAATGCCATGTAACAAGCAGATCACTGCTGAACAAACAGCTCATCTATTCTTTCAAAATGTTTGGGTACATTTTGGGCTACCCATGTCTATTGTATCTGATCGGGATTCCCGGTTCTTGGGAGTCTTCTGGTCAACTTTATGGGAGCTTATGGACACTAAACTGAAGAAAAGTATCTCTTTTCATCCACAGACCGATGGGAAAATAGAGGTAGTAAACAGGATAGTGGTTCAGCTGCTTAGAGGATATTGTAGTAAACATCCTAAACTTTGGGATGAGCAGTTGCAGTATATACAGCATGCCTACAATCATGCAGTTCATTCTTCCATGAACAGATCTCCTTTTGAAACTTGTTTTGGTTATCTACCAAAAACACCGATGGACTTCTCTTTTGGCAAAGATGCAGTGGATGGACATCATGATGCAGATAAAGCGCTAAGGTTCATTTAGAGAATCCAAGCAGTGTAGCAGGCAGTTTAAGAATAGTTGGAGAAGAGCCAGGCAAAGTACAAAGCCAGGCATGACAAGCATCGAGTTGATCATCAATTTCAGGTTGGTGACAGAGTTTGGTTACATATCACCAAAGAAAGAATGAAAGGTGAAGGTAAAAAGCTTAAACCTATCAGGTATGGTCCTTTTGAGATCTTGGAAAAGATCGGTACTAATGCTTTTCGCTTGAATTTACCTCCATACATGCAAATTTATTCAGTTGTCAATGTTGAGAATCTTAAATTGTATGAGCCTCCTATGATCATGGATGAGGAAATTAACATATAGATTCCTTCAGTTGATGATATGGAACTTGAATATATGAATGAGTTGCAGGATGATGTTATTCTTGACAAAAATGTAAGAACTTCACGAAGGGGGAATGCTGAGTACCTTTGAGTGGGGCTTAAAGACATGCATCCTAGCAAAGCAAGATGGATGGAGACTGGAAAAGTGAGGGAGCTATACCCTCACTTACTTGCCGAATAATTTAGGCTTTTGGTGGTCCAAAAGCTCTCCAATGGGGAGGAATGATCCGGAGGATTTTTCATCTTTAATTTAGACTGATCCAATATGGTACAATGGTATTTAATCTATGGTTCAAAGAACATAGCACATGTTTTAACTCACAGATTTAGCTGCAACAGACTTAGCTACGATAGAATTTTCACACTGCTATGACAGACTTAGCTGTGACACAGATTTAGCTGCGACAGACTTTTCACACTGCTGTGACAGACTTAGCTGTGACAAAGATTTAGCTGCAACACAAATTTAGCTGCGACACAGAATTAGCTGCGACAAACTTTTCACACTGCTGTGACAGAATTTTTACACTTGCTGCGACATGGTGAAGTTAGTGGTGACATCAAACGGTTACATTACGTGTGATTCTATGGTATGGTGCAACATATGTGCGTAACGGTCATTGCAACATGTTGTGAATCAACATGTGCCACGTTTCAGGGATATGGAACGACATCGTGGTAACATAATGCTTGTGCAGTGACTTGGCCTAATTGCATGGTTCAGCTTAGCGTATGGTTGTAATAAAAAAAAAAAAAGATAACAGCTGAGATCATGGAATCGAATCGGTTACTTATCCCTCACGCTAAACTCTTAAATAGAAGAGGTTGGCCACTGAGAAGGGGGGCGGATTGTTTTGGAGCACAGAGTATCGTTTCTCTATTATGAGAAGCTTAGAGATCATTTTTTTGCTGCGAAGTGTCCAGATGTTGTGCTATAGAAGTCGACATTCTCTGTTATATTTTAGCTTTCTTTATCTTTGAATGATGATTGTAATTTAGAGAGAAAGGTCTTAAAGATTTTGTATAGAATTCTGTTTACAGTTGATGAAGTTGTTTCCAGAACCATTTTGTACCATTTTAAAAAGATTAATTGGATCGGTACCCATTGGAGAGGGACCTGGAGACGTAGCCCAGTGGAGGGGGTGAACTCCGTTATCAACTTCTGTTTGTGACGCTCTGATTCTGTGCTTCCTTATATCTGTTTATCAGTTTGTTTTCCATATGTTTTCAGTATTTAATTTCTGTTAATGTTGTTCCATTAATTAAACTGCTGAATGCATTCTTTTAACACAAACTTTTAATGCACACAAGTTGAGGTTCGACGGATCACCTGTATTCTTTTCTGCATCATGCGATGTCCTACTAGTAAAAGCACCGCTGCGAGTCACTATATTGACTCTGGGTTCTGGTTCTTTCTGCTTAGTAGTAATAAGATGAATGTTTTGGTTTACTGCTGGCTTAGGATCCCTAATATTGTCTATCAATATCAGACACTCTTCTATAGGGTGATCATAGGACTTGCAATACTTACATGTCATACTAGAGTTCTGACAGTCCCTAGCATAATGTCCTATAATTCCACAATTGTAACAAGTGATCGGTCCACAGCCACGGCCAAAGCCTCCATCACGGCCAAAGAATCCTCCACAGTCTCATCCTCTGAATCATCCACCATGGCCGTCATGAGCCGGTTCATGCTGTAGTCCTACTGCTGGACCTGGTGTCTCTGACTGGACTCTGTACAAGTCATGCTTTCTCTCTATCATGAGATCATAAGCTCGGCAATTATGTTCATCATGACCTACTGACTTGCAGAAGTTATAATATAAGTTCTTAGGGGTTTGTACATACTTCTGAAGTAAAGGGCATTCCTGTGGTCTATGCCCTCTTGTTTTGCAGAGTTCACACCATGGCCCTTGGGTCTATATTAAGGGGTTCAGAGCCCAACTTGCTAAATATTCAACAAATACTGGATAGTTATCTTTAGTATGGCCCTGTCCTTTACACTTTATACACCATAGTTCTTGTGCAACTTCTTTCCCTTTCTTAATCTCATGTAGTTGTAACGTGAGATTGGCTAACTGGTTATGTAGGTTTGTCATACCTATACTAGTCTCAGCTAGAGGTGAAGCCTCTAGTTTCATTGCCATCTCCAACGCTTCATCCTACGTATGGAGTCTCTGTTGCATGAGGGTAAGTCTGATATGCAGGAGCAGTGCTGCGATGAACCATTCCTTATGCTGCTATGGTGCAAACTCAAAGTTAACCTGATCTATAAGAGCTTTGAATTTCTGATCAAAGTTCCATACGGACTCTATAGGTAACTGTTTAATGTCTTTAAGCTCTATGATACACTGTGACTCAGACTTAGGTTTCTTAAATTCTTTGATCATGGCAGTCCTGACTTATATGAGCGTTCTGAGCTGCGCTGTTGTATACTTCATATACCATGTTAAGGCTCTGTCTCTAAGTCTAGTGGCCAACTGGACAAGTTTAGTATTATCATCCTGGATCTGTTTAATGGTCCATACAGCTTCACATAGGAACCAATGCTATTATGGGTCTTCTTCCCTTGTACCCTTAAAGGTAGGTAACTTCATGTCGTCCCCCATTCTGTTTCTACGTGGTGGGTTCTAATTTGTTGTGTTACTACCACTTGGCGGTGTAATTGTAGTGTGTACTATGTGTGAACTACTAGATGTAGTTCCTGGAGGATTGTTCTGAGTCCCAGTTGCTTTCTGTGGGGTATAAGGGTGGTAAGGGATACCCCCTACTGGTCTTTCTATATCACTTTGGATCTGTTCTCTAGTGTGGTCTGAACTATCTTCTATGAAGGAAGATCTAAAATCTACTTTATATTTCTTACCACTACGTGTACATCCAATTTCATCAAAATCACTCTCAAACTCTTGTGAAATTACACTTACTGAACTTATTCATCTGAGAATATATCCATTACTCCTTTTTCATGTAATAACATCTTAATAGATGAATTTAAAGAGTTCAAGTACTTACCGCGATATCCTTTGAAGAAGTACCTCTCGGCTTCGCTAAAACTTTTTCTTTGATCAACTGCAAACTCAGTAATGAAGCCTTCCAGCAAACTTGCAATCCAGAAGTCTACTGCTCGTGAAATGGGATTGTCTATGCTCCTCACGGTCTGAATCAGCTCTGATTTCTAGACAATGTTTCTTTTCTTCTTGAATATATTCTTATCAGTCAACTTTGATAACCAGTCATGCAGCTCATTTGCATAGGTCGCAAAAAATATCTCATGCAGATCTGTGAAGATATATTTTGTAACCAGTCCTCTATACTGAGCCTAGGACTCTTGTTTTCTGTTGCAGTAAATTCTCTTTCCTTTGACCCAACCCACTGGTTGAGTTCTTCTTTAGTAGGATGCCAACAAAAAATTAGCTCTTCAATTTGTTCAAAACTGGCAATGAAACCATTTGTTGGTTCTGACTGGGTAGACCTAGGTTTACTTTACTGTACCAACAAAACCCCTAGCTCACTGGCCCTTACGGTGACAGACCACAGAGCGGCCTAAAGTCTCACCCGAAGTGATCTTAGATGGGGTGGCTGAAGACTCAGGTGTCTTCAACCAGGTTCTGTAGCATCCTAGGGTCTCGTGACTCTTCTTAGACAGTAGGATCTCTCTGCGAGGATGATCTCTCCTTCTAGCTGGAACTGATAGGGAGCGGACTCTTATTGCATCGCAAATTCTATGGAAATGCGCAAACTTACTCTTTGGCGGAGCTCCTTCCCTGCGATATCTCACACCGCAGCTCCCCAGACGATGCAATATCGCCTTTCTACTCTGTAATATGTCCTATAATGAGGCTCAATATGTGTATCAACTCTCAAGGTCCTGCGACCTCCCTCCTGGGTCTAATAACTCTGTTAACCTTCACCAGGGTGTTAAACCACTTCACTCATACCTCTATAGTTTAACACACTAACATCAACTACACTGAACTCACAGAACTCATATACTGGAGTCACTTAGTGCTGTAACTGTCAACTATCATGAATCAAGCACTTATAAACTCATATACAGGCTACTTGATACATGCAACTTGCGGTTAACCTTCTATGTGCTATAAACTGAAGCATAACATACATACATTCATCAATTGATAAGCAACATTCATGTAACAAATCAAAGATAGCAAACAGGTAAAACACAATCACATGAACAGTCGCCCAACACACGGGTTTTACGTGGTTCACTCCCAGGGGGGAAGCTACGTCCATGGGAACTAGTTTTTATATTATATCTTGAGAGAGTAAACACAGTTCCACTGCAACCTATTATGTATCCTAAGTTCTTCTGGGAAACTCCACACACACAACCAAGAGCCCTTCTCTCTTAGATCTCTTCTTCTTCTTATATTTCCTTCTTACAATATACTCTTCCTCTCTCTCTCAATCCCTGTGGATTGTTACATTCATGCTCAAGGAGCCAGCTACTGGTTACAGTAAGATAACTACAGACTGAATAACAGAACCAGAGCTCGAATCTCTCTCAATGTCTTACAATACAACTGACTAGCTAGCTAATTGTCTGAATAGCTACCCACTGTCTAAACTTTTACAATACAAAATACATGCTTATATAGGTGTCCCGAAGGTCTCTCCCTGTTACAACACTGTGTGCCTTTCCGAACAGTAACCCAAACCCTAACTGTGACAGTCAGCACATCTGTACCATGGGCTACCACTTACCGTCACACCATAGCTTCCTGCAATCTTCCACGCTTCCCGGCGCTGATCGTGGGTATGGGTGTCACTTCCTCTATAGTGCTCTTTTGTACTTTGTCTTCAATACCTCGGCCCGTTACTTCTTTTCCTTTATGAGGGTAGCTGAGCCCTCCTGTCTTCACTGCTACCTTAAGTGCAGTGGTTGAGATCTCTCTTCTTGGCCACTCGGGTATTATTTCCTTTTACTTCTTCTTTGGATATAGCAGCTTTTCCTGTAGTTGCGGGGCCCTGCTCCAACAGGGAGAAAGAAGAGACCACCTTTACTATATCACTGAACTTAGCAATCTGAGGAGAGAGAATTGTGAGTCTGTTTCCAACTTCACAAAAAGGTTTAACAAAATGTTCAGCAAGATGCCTACTAAGATCAAGCCAACTGACACTTCAGCCAAAATCACTTATGCCAATGCCTTTGATTCTGAGTTATGTCTTCTTCTCAGAGAAAGAAGATCAGCTTCTCTATCACTCGTGCAAGATGTTTCTCTTGAAGTTGAGTCTAATATTGTTGTAGCTCAGAAGGTTAAGGAAAAAATGGACAGGAAGAAGCAACCCTCAGATCCTATAGGGGCTTCTTCATCCGAGAATAAAATGGAGAAAATGGCCAAAATATTCGATAGTTTGATTGCTGAAATGTCTAGACTTAAAGACCAAGGGCAAATAACTGTGAGTGGTAAAGGGCCAAATGATTTTGCTCCCAAAAACCCTAATTTTTTCCCTTATAGAATAAATAACCCACAAGCTTAGATCCTTAAAAGGGATAGGAATCAAGTTGAGGATCAAAGAATCAGAGCTCCTTTCCAAAATGTTGTGCTAGAAGAAGAACAAGAGTTTACTTAGGAAGAAGGGGAGGAAGAAGACAATATCAACTATATGGAAGATGAAGTTGATCTATCTTTCCTAACACAAGCAGACTATGAGGAAGCCCTCATGAATGAGCATATCGTGGAAGAATCCTTATACCAAGCAAATGATTAAGAAGGCTATGATTTGAGATCCAGGATTGTCGCTCCTATGAAGAAGAGTCCTGCCCCTACAAAGCAGCCTGCTCCTCCTGCTAAAAATATTTTTGCTACTACAAAGAATATGGTTGTTCCTCCAAAATAGTAGCAAAGGACATTACATCCATCAACCCATGATCTGACTCAGCTTAAAGCCCCACCACAAGAGTTAAGAAATTCAGACAAATTATCCTATTCTTTCAATCTTGAGTCAGAAATTTAGAAGTTAAAAATCCCTTCTCCCTTGCTAGAGCTTATGAAGAATGATGCCTTCAACTCATCCATACTGAAATATCTTCAACCAAGGACACCCAGAGATGCTAAATTTGTGAACTTGCAAGATGATAAGCCCAAAATAATCCTAGGTCCTATGATTGAAGAGCTGGATGAGTCTTGCTCACCTTTCTACATATCTTTGAACATCCATGATACTATCCTTCACAACTATTTTCTTGAGTCCAGAGTATCCCATAACCTAATTCCAAAAGCAATGATGGATGAGCTTGGCCTAGCATTACAAAATCCTACCATGATTTATTCTCTTTCGACTCTAGGAAGGTCAAATGCATAGGCCTCATCAAAGACCTTTTTATAAACCTCTCCCAGTTGCCTTCAAAAAGCATAGTGATGGACATAGTAGTGGTTGACATCCCACCTAAGTTTGTCCTCCTTTTGTCTTGCTCATGGAGTAAAAGGCTGGGTGGTACCCTTCAGATGGACCTTACATATGCTACAATCCCAATGTTTGGAGGGGAGACCAAGATACTCTATAGAGAGAACCAGTTCACCTACATCATCAGTAATGCCAAGAAATCTGTAAATCATCCCATCTTTATAGTAGACACGAAATTTGGGGCATGCATCCTACAGATAGATGATTCCTAGTCAACATCCATGCAACTTACAAACCCCACCTATCATCCACCTGAGGAAGTAACTACCTCTGTTTGGAGCATTTTTTTTATGGGGCCAGTACTCAAGCCTCAGCAGGTGCATGTATAGTCCTGATTTCTCCTTCAAAGGAGACTATACATTTGTCTTATAAGCTTCATTTCAAGACTACTAACAACATAGCATAATATGAGGCATTTTTTTTGGGAGTGAAGGCTTCCAAGGAAATGGGAATCATGTGCCTGAATATCTTTGGAGATGTAGATCTCATCATACAGTAGGTGAACAATGTTAGGATGAAGGCATACATAGATGAGGTATTGAAACTCAGGGATTCTTTCATGTTTTTTGAACTCTCATACATACTTAGAGATATGAACCATCTACCTGATTCCCTTGTTGTCTCTACAAGTATGTTCATTCCACATTTTCCTCCTAAGATGAGCTATGAGATCCAAGTCAAGTACAGGCCATACCTCCCCGATAATGCGAAATTTAGGAAATTTTTTGAAAATGATGATGAACTTAGTAAATTCCTCTAGGTCATAGATGAGTTTTATGATATGCATATTGATCAAGAAAACCTAAATATGGAAGAATCCCAGAGGCCCAAATCAAGAGATAAAATAGGAAAACAGAATATTGTTCAGCTGCCTAGCAATTATATACCTCGGGGTCTAGTGCCCCTAGAAGAGATTTTTTATCATAACGATGTCCCCTTTAAACCATTGAAAAGGGATAAAGACCCTACTATCCATGAGCACAACCTAGCTAGCCAAAGTCATCCAAAATTGGTAAATTTTTCCTCTGAGTTAACTGCTGATCATAAGTCAGAACTTTGTAGTCTTATGAAAGAGTTTCCTGATGTATTTACTTGAGAATATAGTGATCTGAAAACCTATGACACAACTATCATCCAACATAGGATTCCCTTGGAAAATGACACCATCCCCTTCAAAAAAAGGCTAAGACCTATCAGTCCCCTCCTTGTACCAGTGATTGAGAAAGAAATCCAAAAGCTCCTTAATGCAAAAATCATAATCTCACTGAGATATTCCAAATGGATTGCAAACTTAGTGATAGTGAGGAAGAAAAATGGGGAGATCAGGTTATGCATTGATTTCAGAAACCTAAACAAATGCTCCAAGAAATAAAACTACCGCTTACCCAAGATGGAGCATCTACTGCAAAGAGTCTCAAGAGCTAGTGTCATGTCTTTCCTAGATGTTTTCTCTGGCTACAATCAATTTTCTGTACACCCTGATGATCTAGAGAAAACTGCATTTACCACTCCCTGGGGTACTTTCATGTATGCCAAGATGCCATTTGGGCTAATGAATGCTTTGGCCACCTTTCAGAGAGCCATGGACATAGATTTTGTGGGATTGAAAGACAAGTTTGTTCTCATATACCTTGATGACCTCACTGTTTACTCCAACAGCCATGATGAACATTTGCAGCATTTGAGGAGGGTGTTTTTGAAATGTAGATAGTTTGGGATATCTCTGAACCCAAAGAAGTCTCAATTTTCTCTCAGGGAGGGAAAAATCCTAGGTCACATAGTCTCAGCAGAAGATGTGAATATTGATCCTATTCGAGTTGAAGAAATCCAGAAGTTGTCCATACCTAGGTAAGAAAAGGACATTCAGTCATCCCTAGGTAAGATAAATTTTGTCAGGAGGTTTATCCCAAATTTTTCTGAGTTGGTAAAACACATAACCTCTATGTTGAGAAAGGAAGCTGAAATCAAATGGATAGAGCAATCAAGAAACTCTTTTGAAGCCATCAAGAAGGCTATCACTGAAGCTCCGACTCCTATTAGTCTAGACTACACCAAGGGTTTCTACATTTTCTCCTTTGCTTCATATGACATAGTGGCAGCAGTTATGTTATAGAAATATGATGAATGCCTTGATCATCCCATTTCCTTCTTCAGTAAGACATTAAGGGATACTGAATTGAAGTATGATCCTATTGAGAAACAGATCTATGCTCTCTCATTAATTCACTGAAATCCTTCAGGATTTACATTCTACATGGAAAGGTCCTTTCCTATGTCCCTTCAGCTGATGTGAAGGATGTCTTGACCCATCTTGACATTGATGGAAAGAGAGCCAAATGGATTACCAATCTTATTGAGTTTGAAATATAAGTAAATCCCACCAAGCTAGAGAAAGGCCAAGGTCTAGCTAAGCTCATGGATGAAGAAAATTGTGATCTATTGAGAATGAATTTCATTGGTATAAGTTCAACAAACATGCAGACAGAGGTAGCAGTAGAGGTAGTTCAAGAGCAGCATGCCAGCCAACAGGTGGATGAGAACTTGTCTTCATGCGAGTGGTATTAAGGTATTATTCATTTCTTCCAAAGCTTAGAAATTCCCCCTAGGGTGAGCCTGACTCAAGTAAGGGCTCTTAAGCTTAAGTCTGTTAAATTTTGTATAATTGATAAGCTGTTGTATTGGAAATATCCTTCGGGTATTTTGATGAGATGCTTAGATAAATAAGAGTCAGTTTAGGTCATACATCAATTTCATTCAAGCACATGTGGAGGGCATCATTACTGGAAGACTACAACCTACAATATTCTGAGGGTTGGGTACTATTGGCCTGTTCTTTTCTCTAATGTGTGTACCTTTGTAAAATCCTGTGACAAATGCCAAAGATTCATAGGAAAGAAGCAGCTCAGATATTTTCCCCTTAGACCTATTGCAGTGAATGGTCCTTTCCAGCAGTGGGGTCTTGATTTCATAGGTGATATTAATCCTTCATCAAGTGGTTAGCACAAGTGGACCCTAGTAGCCACATATTAGTTCACCAAGTGGATAGAGGCAGTCCCCACAAGGAATGCCACTCACCAAGTCATCATGATTTTTTTATATGAGAACATCTTTATCATATTTGGCTACCCAGTAAGGCTAGTGACTGATAATGCACCATATTTTAAAGCTGAGGCATTGGTTAACATGTGTGAGTCAATGGGCATTCAATTGGTGCATTCCACTTCCTATTACCCTCAAGGAAATGGCCTTGCTGAGTCATCCAATAAAATCCTAGTTAGAATCATCATAAAACTATTGGAGAATAATTAGAAGAGCCAGGATTCTAAGCTAAAGTTTGCTCTATGGGATGATAGAGTGACTGACAAAAAATCCATAGGGACTTCTCCTTTAAAGTTGGTTTATGGTACTGAGGCCATTTTTCCCATTCAGCTAATTCTACCAATTGCAAAATTCTTTCAGGAGGAACAGGATGAACCAAATGACATGGTAAGGAGGATGCTTGATTTGGTTGAGTTGCAGCAAGTCAGGGAACAGGTGGTGGAGAATTTAGAAGCTCACCAAAAGACGATTAAAAGTATTTTTGACAAGAAGGAAAAGGTGGAAAATTTTTAGGTTGGAGACTGGGTTTTGAAATGGGATGCTGTCAGGTAGGACAAGGGAAAGCATGGTAAATTTGATTCTCTATGGATAGGCCCTTTTGTGATAGCTCAATTGCAACAGAATAACACTTTCAAATTGAAAAATATGGAAGGTAAGGAGGTGTTTGATGGCCCAATCAATGGGCAATTTCTGAAACTCTATTTCATCTAAGGCTTTAAATCCTTGTTATTGCAAAATATTAATTTTTGTTGTTTTTGTTTTTTGTAAAATAAAATCCATGCCCAATGGAACAGTACAAGATAGGTTTAATTCTTATTTTTTAGGAAAGGCTTTGGTATGGGGTTCTTGGGACCTCACAGGAAGGTTCCCATCCCTGAGTAGGAGCCAGATGTTATCTCCTAAATAAATTAGTCTTCAATAGGTCAAACTTAAAAAAATTATTTTTGCATAGTGATCAAGATTTCAGTGCACATTATGAAATATTTTTGTTTGTTTAATAAAGTTGGAATGCCTTGTACTCTGTTTCTTCATAAAATTCAAAGTTTAGCTTTTGGTGGCTTAGGTGAACATCTAAATGGTTCATTATCCACTGAAAAGCCCAACTTTTGGCAGCTTGAAAATTGGACTCAGGACTACATTAACCACCGAAAGCTCATTGACTCCATTTTTTAATGAAATTTTTGAAGAGCGGCTTCTGGTGGCTTAGGCGAACATCTCAATGTTCATTAGCCACCAAAAATCCCATCTTTCGACATCTTGAAAATTAGAACTAGGAATATCTTAACCACTGAAATCTCAAAAAGGGGAAACAGTTAGCACATCCATCACAATTAGACATCGTTAGCATGAAAAGTGTTATCATCAAGCACTTAACCACTGAAAAGACTGGGACTGGAAAAAATCATGAGTTGGTAAAGACGAGGTCGTTATGAAATCGAAGTGATTGATAAAATACCCAAACCCTCGCTACCCTCCAGCTATCCCGTGACTGCAATTAAAACACCACAAAGCATTGAGTTCCAAATAAAATGATTACTACACTGGCCATCTCATAGGTCTCATCAGAATTCACTGTCACCCTGCTCAAGTATCAATTGGCGATCAACCCCTCAAAGTTAGCACCCTCCTGTCCTTTCGTTCCACATTTCCTGTATGCATCCTCACTGAGCCAAGCCTTGCTTGGATCCAACATTGTAATATCCTTTCCTAGGTTTTGAATTTCAATTTTGTAGGTACAAGAAGAGCAGTCCAGAAATGAATAAATGAGGAGGACCTTCCCTCACAGAGGAATTGGGTGAGATTGGTATCTCGAGTCACACCCAGAGGTATGCCAACTCTTCAAAGATTCAGGATGCTACAAGTTCTGCGAGAAAATTTAGGGATCCCACAAGCAAGTAGTAGATATCTTTTCTCTCTCCTTTGATGTCTTGAAGGAATTGATAGGTAGATAAGAGTTCCAGGTTGATGAGCCTCTAATAGTAGAAGTAACAGATCTCCCAAGGACTGGGGAGAAATGGTTCAAAACCACCATCATGAAGGATGTGGAATTCAGGTCTTACTTGAATCCTAAGCACAAGAGTTTTGTATGGAATAAAATCACCCCTTCAACTTGGCTTGAGGAGAAGTGGCAGCAGTTGTTGAAAGTAATCATGGTCTATATAACTTGTGAGGGTAGGTATAACAGGGTGATGATATACCACTTTAAGTTAATTAACCATTTCATTGGTAGGAGACCACTGAACCTTCCTTTCTTCCTACACAAGAGCCTAACCAAGATGGCCCATCAGGTTAAATCCCAGCCCACCAAAATTGTATGCAAGCTATCCCATAATGGCCAGATAAACCTCGGTATCCTAGAACTGTTGCAAAGAAGAAACATAGAATGGACATATTTCCTATTTTGGAATGAGTTTGAGATAGGATTGCAGCCAGAAGAGAAAGGGAATTCTCCTTCAAAGAAGTCCACCACTCCCAGGAGTGGTAAGAGGAAGAGGAGGGCCATCTCTCTAGTGGCGGTGGATCAGGCCTCTCCAACTCCTAAGACCAACAAAGCCAAGAGAAATATGGATTTTAGTGGAAAGGCAGAGGAAGTTTCAGCACCAAATAGAAATATACTCAACCTACCTTACTCAGAATCTAAATATGAATAGGAGCAGGAAGTTAACCTAACAAAGTAGGTTGCAGTAGAGCATGAGGAGTTTCCCTCACCTACACTAAGGTAGGGTCAAGGTGACCGAGTGGTAGAGGATTCCTATAGAAAACCTAGGTCCCAAAGAATCAACTAGCTATTAAGGAAATTATATGAACTAGAGGTATTAGAGAGATAAATCAAAAGAACTAATGCAAGATTAACCAAAAGAAATACTGAATTGCATGATTCTCTTCTAGAAATGAGAGGGATGTATATCCTGCTACAAAAAGGAAATATGAAATTAATGAAGGACAACAACAGGCTCTACAATGTGATCAGACTATTGAGGTTGTAGAAAAAGAATTCAAACCCTAACTCTCAAGCTCACCTTGCACTAGAAACCCTAGCAGAGGCAGCAATAAGCCTTCAAGATCCGGAGGTAGCCTATGATGTTGCTGATACTCCAAACCCTATGCAGGTTGCAGAAATACCTGAAGGTTAGAAGTGAAGCTGTAAAAGGGTGATTAAAAGTTTGATTAATTTTTGAAGAAACAGATATTTCAGTGGCTTAGGTGAACGCCACAACTATTCATTATCCACCGAAAATAGAGCTTTTGGTAGCTTACAGACCCATAATTTTTCTTTCTTAGCCACTGAAAGTGTAGAACAATGCAGAAAGGCATGCTTCCACACAGAACCAACTTTGGTTGATCCAAACACCTCATGGATGAGTTATGAAGTTGAAAATTAATTAAAGGCACCAGTAGCTTGGGTCTGTTCCAGTTTTGAAGGTGCCAGTGAGGTGAAGTGGGTCACAAACCCTACCTACTTTCACAAACTGTGACTTGTCTGCTAGATAGCCGGTCTTAGTTCTACTTTAGTGATCACTAGTATTAGTAAAGAGTTCAAGGAATGAGAAAGTGTTGGATTTAGTTAGATTAGCACTTAAGTTAGGTTTTTTTACCTATTTTTTGCAAAATAGTTATGTTTATCTATTTTTAGTAAATTCGATCCAACTTCTCAGGATCTAAAATAAATTTTGTAAAGGCTATAAAGCCTATGAATAATGTTGAAGCAAGGGTTCTACTTCAAAGATTGTTAGACACTTATTATATTCAATCTTCTCATGTGCTTTATCATTTAATATAATCTCTTTTTCCATTATATGTTCAGGTCCCATCTCTTTTATGTTCTGTACTTGTGCTTGGATGTTTGATTTAGGTTTATTATTTTTTTCTAATACCATATAGCTGTCATCCTATCTCTGTGTTGATGAGTTGAATTGCAAGTATCTTTCCTTGTTATGATTAGCCATTCATGTGTGAGTGCCTCATATATGAATATGTCAGCATAGTGAGTTCTTAAATTATTCACCTTTGATACAAGCCTTCTGAAAATTGATAGTTAGAATCCTTATCTATTTGATTGAATATTATGCATGTCTTGAGTGAGTGAGGTCTTATTGGTCATCTGACTTGATCCATTTAGAAAACCATTAAAAATATTGAAGTTACCAGGAATCCTCGAGGTACAACCTAGAGGAGTTTCCTGGAGAGCTAATAGCAAGTCTATATTCAATTGGCCCTATTATTTCAAGCACTTCAAAAGGCCCATGATATCTAGGTGATAGCTTGGCACAAATTCCAGGATTCAAGGAACTTTTCCTTAGCCTCACTCTAAGGTAAATATGATCCCCAACACTAAACTTTCTATGCACTCTATGCTTATCTGCATAGATATTATATTTATCTTGGGATACTTTAAGGTTCTTCATGATATTTGCAATCTCTTGCTCCATTTCCTTAAGCAATTATGGACCAAGCACAATCATGTTCACTGGTTTATCCCAAGTTCCTAGTGTCCTACCACTTTTCCTATATAGAGCTTCATATAGATTCATTCCCAATGATGCTTGTTGTCCATTATTATATACAAATTATACCAAGTCTAAATAACCCTCCCACTTGGATGGTTTGTCCATTGCATACATGCAAACCATGTATTCAAGCACCTGGTTCACTCTCTCTCTCTCTCTGTCCATCAATATGAGGATGGTAGGTGGTGCTAAAGTTCAAATTTGTACCCAAGTCTGCAAACGAACCCTTCCAAAAATTGGAAGTGAACTTGGTGTCCCCGTGAGATATTATCGCCTTAGGAAAACCATGCAAACTGAAAATATCTATTGGGCACCCTATATGCAAGTTAATTAAAGCCAACATACATAGTGTTCAATATAAATTGTCAACCCATGGAATTATTTTATTTCAAAGATAATGTGCACTGTATATGCTTAAACACTAAGTAGCTGATACTGTAAATGAATTATCCTACTTTCCTATTCAGCCCAACTCATCTCAATATCAGCTTAATCTAATTTACCTTCTTAAGAATGCAGAATCACAAATACCTTATTACAATCCTTAATCTAGAAATGAGAGGTTCAGAGAATAAACATCTAGATTTACTTTTGCAGAAAGTTAAATCCTAAATTACCAAGCCACCTGAAGATCCATCTCAACTATCGTAATTCAACATAATCTAGGAATTCAAAGTGTATTAATTAAGTTCCACAATTATAATTGTAAAGGGATGAACTGAAAATATCTAAAGAAAACAACAATTGAAAGAACGAGGGATGAACAAGGTTGTTACAGCTATCACATAGTTGCATAAGAGAAAGTTAACCTACATAGTTGACTGTCACACCACACCACTGTAGTTTATAGGGAATGCAATTACTGATCATTCAAAGGAACGCATAATAAATCAATGACTATTGCAACTACTGTAAATAAATGAATTTATCATAAGATTCACACTACACAACAAAATAAATAAAATACCTAATTAACTCAGCAATCTCTGCAGGAAGGCAGGCCCATCCTTTGCACATAGATGCTGGAGTTAGCACACATTAGAACGTCGAGATATGAAGAATCCAACTCCTTGTATTAAAATGGCGAGATGAACAAACAACCTCTGTCACAAATTATACAATAAAATAAATTAATTTCCAAACCCCTGGTTCATAACAGTTCCCAGTATTTATACATTTGCAATCACAACTTCTATCCACTAATATCAGGAAGCCATGAATATCTCTGATCTTCAAGCTGCCCCAATTATGATACACTGTTACAGCTGTGGAAAGATAGAAGCATAAAATATAGAAAGGATATTACTCAATCCAACAATGACAATCTTGATCAATCTAGAATATGCTCCATCAGTGGCAGCTACCCTTGAGCAGTGGTGCACTGCTGCATTTGAATATGTTGTAGCCTGTTGCAGCCACCTTTATATAGCTTGCGTGGAATAGAAACCTTTGACTGCATTCTTTGGGAAACGATGGAATAGATGGCGATTATCTCAGCAATGAATGTCCATCCCTCTCTTGGCATGTTCATCTTGCTACACCTGTATCCTTCACATCTCGAATTATCTTTATAAAATCACCATATGTTAGCATAATTCAAGATATAGATCCCTGGTTACAACAATCATAAGTATTAATAAGATAAGACAATAATTAACCATACCTGTATTAATTGAGGGATCAAGTGAAGGAAAACATCTGTTTGGTGTACATAATGGAGTAAGATGAGGCAAAAAGGGGTAGGTAAATGTGGTAAAAAAGGGGTCATTTCTGGGCCCAACATCTCCCCCCGATTGTTCTGTTGCATGCCCATATGCAACAACCCCCATTAATATCGATTTGAATCTGGCATTGTAATTTGTTCATGGAGAGAGGAAAAGTTATATGGGAGTTTAGGTGTTCCCTATTTTTCCAAAAATCCATTATAGACAACCCAATATCTCCAACACTTCTTATCTTTTGCCTTTGTCAATGAGAATTTTTCCCTATATAGTTTTGCTGGCCACCAGATGAGAGGGAATTTGAATTTGAGTCCCTACCAATTAACTCAACATTCCTTCATGCATCCAACATATCCCTCAACCCTGGAAAGTGCATGTTTAAAATTCTTGTACTAGTAGGGATCTCTATTTCTCAAGGTTGAAGAGGCTGCCTTCCATCTATGTTGGATACCTTCCACAGCCATTTGCTGATGCTTGGAAATATGGTTGACACAGGTAGAGATAACCTTTTCTTGAATTTCCATCATCTGTTGAGTTTGGATGGGACATGTGAGTCTACACTACTAATGAGCAAGGAGAAGATGAGGGGTTTGAGGTTCACTTTGAACCCAAAGGTTAGAGTGGGAATCATTATGAGAAAAATTTTGGAAGGATATTTCCCACTTAACATAAATGCTAACAAAGGAGGAAAAATCCCTCAGCTGAACATCACCTAAGAAAGGGGTAGGATTCAAATGGTAGTCCAAGGGACAAGCCAAATCATGTACATAAATCTCACAAAGCATGTTCTGCTCATAAAAATCACTTTCCATAAATGTTTCCAGGAATTTAGCTGAGGTTTCTATTTCATAAGGTCTCCCTTCTTTTACAACCTTCAGTTTAAACCAAATGAACTATTCAAATAAAAACATAGGGTAAGAGGAAGATGGTGTTGTGGTACCTATCAGTTCCTGGGAGAGAGTGTATAGCTGGTCTTTTTTCACCTACATGGATTTGAACTTTTTCAGATCCTTCAACTCTTTCTGTATCTCTTCCCAGTGAAATTTTTGGAACATTAGTTCTTCTTCCCATCTTTCCTTCAATTCCCTAATGGTCTTCCCATGTTCAACAAGGGGAACCATTCCTTCTTGGTACCTCTCCACCTGACTCTTCCACTTCCTCACTTCTATTCTTAGGAGTGAGAGCTCTTGGGTCAGCCTCTGGATCCCTTCATCCTCAGCATGATCTTCATTATCAGAATCCAGATTGACAAAATTTTGTGAAAGTTGAATCCATACCTACCCACCTGATGCTTTAGATTGAACATTCTGCACTGCCTATATGGGTATTCCTACAATAACTTTTGTGGTAACACCATCTCCTCTTTGAATTTATCCTACAACAAATTCAAGCATAGGTGCATCTGAAACAACTTTTGGGGATGTTGGTTCTTGTGTAGCAACATCCTCTCCTTGGAGTTCTCCTATAGCAACCTCAGTAGCCAATTGTGAAGGTCATTAGAGGAAATTTGGGGTCTAAAATGGGCTTTATAAGAAAACGTGCCAACAATAAATTTTTTGAGTTGGAATTCAAGAACCAATAGAATTTCAAAAAAATGAGTGAACCAGAATGGTTGAATTGACATATTTGTCATAAAAGAAAACTATTTTTTTTGTTCGTATTTTCGAGATATCTCCCTTTGTTTTTACTCAAATTTTAGGAGGGAGAGCTCATTGGATGTGGAATTTAATTTCACATCCAACGAGTACCCACACTGCATACTTTTGACAGACCCCACTACCCCAAAAATAAGAAATACCTAAAAAAATGTGATGATGATGTCATCATCACATTTTTTCAGGTATTTCTTCTTTTTTTGGGTAGTGGGGCCCATAAAAAGTATGAAGTGTGGCTACTCGTTGGATGTGGAATTAAATTTTGCATTCAATGAGATATCCCTCTTGGAATTTGAGTGAAAAAACAAGGAGATATGTTGAAAATACAAACAAAAAAAGTAGTTTTTTCATTCTTCCTCCAAAATTAATAACTATTATTTTATTATTTTAACTATTATTTTATCATTTTACTTAGGAGGCCCATTTTAGACCACAAATTTCCTCTAATGGTTGGTTCTTTTGTGGCAACCTCTTCTTGAATTTTAATCTCCCCATCTACCTGATTGTTAGCTGCAGCTTTGACAGGGATATGCAAGGCTACTTGTTCTTGTGTGTCAGAGCCCTGCCCTTCTGTCTATTCATGATGTTAGGGTTGTTCTTGAGTTACTTCCATGTCCTCTACAATATGGAGTTGTTATTCAATAATTTTAGTGTCCCCCAAGGACTATGATTGCATTTGTTCATCCTCTCCTAAATCCAAATTAGGGATTATATCCATCTCAGGATTGATTTCTTCTTGCTGCATGAGAATCTTCACATAAATTTATGGGGATGTTGGTTCTTATGTGACAACATCCTGGTCAACTTCATCATTTTCCTGCTGATGGGATTCCATTTCTATTAAATCTATTCCCTGAGATGGTTCAGGAGTCATAGCATAGACTTCTTCATTAAAATCAAGAATATTATTAGCCTCTAGTTCTTCTGCCCAAATTTTAGGTGGCAACTTCAACAAGAATACTCGGGGATGCTGGTTCTTATGTATCAACACCCTGTTTATGTACTATTTCCCTTTGCTGAAGTTTCTCTTGAGGAGCTTCACCATCCTTCCAATCAGATTGGCCTTCTCTTGCTGGTTGTGATTGTAATTGTTCATTTCCCCCCTTTAATATACCAGGGATCATGTCTATATCCCTCACTTCCACTTATTGTCTTTGTTCTTCCTGAGCTGCTAGTATGGGTTGTTGTGTCACAAAAGCACGAACTATGACTCTATATCTTGATTGGTTAAATATTTCCGCACACACAGGGTAGACCACTCTCTTTTCCTCCTCACCTCCTTTAGGAGGAGGTGATCCTTCTAATCGGTCTGTAGCTTCAACCACTGTGTGCAGCTTCCTTTCTACTTGCTTCATGCATGCTTCCTTCAAATTTTCTAGTTCTTTCCAAACATTAGAGGAAATTTCAACTCAAAATGGGCCTCCTAAAAAGAATTAATAAAATAATAGTTAAAATAATAAAATAATATTTATTAATTTTGGAGGAAGAAAAGAAAAAAACTACTTTTTTGTTTGTATTTTCGACATATCTCCCCGTGTTACATCATCATCACGTTTTTTTAGGTATTTCTTGTTTTTGGGGAAGCGGGGTCCATCAAAAGTATGCCGAGTGGGTAGTCGTTGGATGTGAAATTTAATTCCCCATCCAACAAGCTCTCCCAATCGAAATTTCAGTAAAAACATGGGGAGATATGTCGAAAATACAAACAAAAAAAGTAGTTTTTTTTATGATACCTATCCCCAAATTTATATTAAAAAAGTGTTTAAGACCTATACAGTATTTCAAATTTAAAGCAATTTCATTAGCTAACACATGATGACATGGAATTCGAATAAAAGTTAAAAGGCCCATTATGAGTTGAAATTTCCTCTAATGTTGTCTGTACTTCTTCTTTCAATAGACCATTTTTGTACAAAAGTCCCTCAATTTGAGGTTCTTCTGCAGCCGGTTCTTGTGGGGAATCATTTGCTTTGGGTCTCAGAATGGGGAATTCAATTTGTGCTTCTAGGGTTTCCCATATTTCCCGTGCTGCTTCCGCTGATGTAACTGATGTGGTTCTTTTTCTTCTTATTGGTAGTGATTCATGTCCTCTTCTTTTGATCTCCTTCTTTTATTTCATGGTGCATGAATCTCTAGATTTGCAGCTAATGTGGAAGGGATATATTCTATCTCAGTTTTCTCTTGGTCTTCTTTGATCAGAGTTCCCCCCCATTCAGGGGAAGATTAAATGGTTAATACCTATGCGTATCCTTCTATTATCATGGATCTAACATCCTCAGCTTCAGTTGTCATGGCATCCAATGCTGCTCTAGCTTCAGCCTTTGCTATCAGAGCTTCCACATTATTTAATCTTTTCCCAGGGTTTCCTCTTACATTTTCCTCCAATCCCTCTGCTTTTTCATCTGATTTTTCATTCGATCCAGTCTCATCTCCCCCCCAACTAAATTGGAGGGAATTTGGTCCTCTTGTTGCTCCTCATCTCCCCCCAACTGTATGTTTGCATGCTCCTCTTGGATTTGACCAACCCCCAATATTACAGGTACTTCTAATTATTCCTATATTGGAACACCAGGCAAAAGGGTAGGTTCCTGGTTCATGGGTAAGACATCGACGCAAAATGGAATCTACCCCCCTACGGTATAAAGCATCTCCTACGATGAGGTAGTTCTTGGCATGTAGACGTAGTTTACGTAATTCTTCCTATGAAAAAGCTACAGGACACTTCAAAGTTTGGAGATAGATGAGTATATCTCTGTACCGGGGGTTAGAGGTGGAAATAAAAAAGATGTGCTCATCTGGGAATGAGTCTTTTTTGATAACTACATCTTCTTCTACTAGAAATTCTGTAATAAGCTCAGTAAAAACTAAAGACTTTTTGGATTATGCGAATTGAAAATCCAAGTCAAACTCTTCGATAATGAATATCCATTTATTGAATTTGCCTCCAACTATCCGTCAGGACAAAAAATATAGAAAAGGATTAACATCTGCCACTACCATTGTAGTCCTTAGTAAGATGTAGTGACGTAACCTCTAAACAGCATAAACAATTGCTAAGGCCAACTTCTCGACGTGGGAGTACCCAAGTTTAGGTCTAGCTAAAGCACAACTAATATAGTAAATGACATGTTCTTGGAGCTTATCATCCTCCTGGACTAGGAGTACCCCTATGGTGTTGTAATCTCACAGATCACATAAGGTTACCAATAATACATACTAAAACATAACTATAAATCAGAAACAAGAGACAAGAATAGATAGGATAACATATTATATTAATGCAATGAGTTCATACAAGGCAGAGAACTGAACTGAGTTCTCGATTGGCTCAACATCCTAATATATACAATGTACAGACAGTTACAAAATAACTACCTGTCGGTTCGGTGAACCGACACGACTTTTAGTTAGCCGACCTAATCTTTCTATTTAGTCGGCTGACCGACTTAGTCGGCTGACCGACTTAGTCGGCTGATCGACTAAGTTGACCCATAGACTTAGTCGGCTGATCGACTAAGTCGGCCCATCGACTTATTCGGCTGATCAACTAAGTCGGTCTTTGTTCAAGTCGACTTCGTTGACTTGCTCCTTCTACATCTCCCCCACGAACAAAATGTTTCTTCGCCCCAAAGAAACACAGAGGTACAAAAAATGAAGCTCTATCGAACCGTTGAAGATTGCTATTGTTGTGGACTGTGCAGACGGATGGTCGGTCTCCTCTGGACGCAGACTTCGACGATGGCCGGAGCTATGATGGCAAGGTGATGCTGAAAGTCTGTCCAACTTTGTAAAGATTTTTGGATGTCGATCTTTAATGTTGTTAAACTTGATAGGACTAACATCTTTTCTGAAATGGGGACTTCTGTGATTTTTTCCATATTGGGGCCTAAAGCTTGGTTCTGCTCTGCGGCTGCGTCGATGAGTCATTTCATCTGGGGGCAGATGACATCGACCTTTTCTAAGTTTGGCAGATCCTGATGCACCCACTGATGAGCTGCACGCTCCAGCTACTGCAGCTTGTTGGTCTCCATCACGATCTGTTCCTCTATGGTCTGTCTGAGTGCTGCCTCCGTCGTTTTCCTGCCCTCCAAAGCCTGAATTCCTTGTCTGCTGATAGAACTGCCCATAATGAGTAGGCCAGTTGCGTAAGACTTCTTCTATGATGACAGATTCCTCCATGTGGTCCTGGAGCACCTTGTAGGCCTCTGAGAAGGCAGTGTGTTGTGCTAGGAGCAGTCGAGCAGTTTCCTCCTTTTGTTCTTCCTTAGTCTCTTGCATCCGGACCTGGACGGTCGATACCATAGTCTCGAAAAGATGGTATGCTCTTTCAAGCGGTCAATCTGTGTCGAATTCGACAGGTCCTGGTATCACGGTCTGTGCTAGAGCTCTACATTTGTCAAGAAACTCGACTTCTTCTACATTTTTGGCTGTAAGCTCTTTATGTTTCCGAACTGTCCTTAGCTTTGCTTCTTTGGCCATGGTTTTGAGGAGCTGGCCGACCTCTGTGTCAGTCAAGGAACTGGAATCCCTTAATCTTATCTGGAGGTTGGAAGTTTTGGTATGATGTGCTTTTTTCTTCTTTTGTTTGTCGGCCTCCGGCTCCTGGGTGCCTTCAGCAGTTGAGGTTGGGTCTGTGGTCGGGGGAATGGAATTCGATGGATTCTCTGGTTGGGGGTTGGTATGACTACGTCCGGCTGAGAATATGTATGTGGTTGTGATAGGTTTGGTTGTGAATCTGGTGGTGGTGGAGGGGGTGGTGGTGGTGGTGGTGGTGGGGTGGGGGAATGTACAGGGGTAGATGGGTTGGCTGAAGTGTGTGCTGGGCTTCCGTCGGAAGAGATACCTGCTTCCGAAGGTGTGGTGGGTAGGTCGTCCTGGGCGTTGGGTTTTATTGGATCCACGATAGACTGTGATGCTCCAATTACGTCATCTTGTTGGTCTCGGGTGAAGGTTGTCGTAATGTTGGCATAGGGATTTTTGCTTGCATAGAGAGGAGCTATTATTTGTATTTTGTGGGCCGACTAAAATAGTGTAGGCAGCATTGGGAAGAAATCTTTAAGCTCAGCGTCTTGGTCGACCTTGGCTTTGACTGTCTCCGGGATTGCTCTTCCATATATGTCATGGGGACTGACCGACTGTTGTACTGATGCTTGCTCCTCGACTACGAGTGTCGGGGATGGGGGTGGAGGGGTCGACACAAGGTAGACAACATTTTCAGGCGTCGATGTCGTTTTTTCTTTCTTCGGACGACCCTCCGGAGCTCCTGCGTCCAGATACCGTTGAAATTGAGTTTCAACTGAGACTTTATTTGCAGCAGCGTCCTCGACTATGTCGACGGCCATGGCTACTATCTCCTCCTCATCGTCGGACGAGCCAGCAAGAAGAAGCTTGTGCTTACCCTTTCCTTGTTGTAGTTTTTGGGCCTTGATTCTTTTTCTGGCGATAGCTATCTCCTTGGCCAGCTTCTTAATGATGATTTTGGATAAGGCATATTCTGGATCGGCATCCTCAACTTCACTTGTCGGTATTTGAATTAGGTCAATAGTTGCTGGAGCCGGAGGGGTTGTTTGTTGCTGTGGTTGTACTGTTGGTCGTTGTTGTTCTGTCGGCTAGGGGTCGACTACCTTTGCAGTCGGAGGTTTGACAGTGATGTGTACCCAACTAGTGGGCTCAGCCAGGGTGTCCTCCAACAAAAATGTGTTGATGTAAAGATTAAGATCATAGTCTTCCTCTTTTTCCTAGTCGGTAAGTGGCTCTGTGATGGAGAAGTCAACCTGTTTGGAAGCCTCAGGTATTTCTATTTTTCTTTGAGCCTATCAGGTCAACCCCCCGGAAAATCTGCTCGACCGTCAGATAGTAGTCGAGGTCCTGGGCTTTGGGGTCCTGACCTTGCATGTACCAGACCGACGTGTGGTCAAGCTCTAACTGTATATGGGAGTTCGCAGGGAGGTTTCATCTAATGTTCTGGGACACCCTCCACCTCGTCGTGTGAACCTTCAACTCCTGAAACCAGTTTTCCAAGAAGACTTTCCCCTGTGCCAACTCATGTAGGGTTCCTCTTTGTGAGAAGGGTTTAAATCGGTTCATCTCGAACTTGGTCGGCTACCGGAATACTGGACTTCCTTCTGGACAGATATGATACATGACAATCCAGAGAATAAGAGAGGGGAACTTGATTACACCTCATGTCTCTTGGCATCTTTCACAGATGGTTTTGACCATGTCGAAAACATAGTCTCCCCATCGGTAGATTCGGCCATCGGTCGCAATTGTGTCGACAGCCTCCAGCATCTCCATTTTAAGGTCGCTGCCTCGACCAACTAATGTAAGGGTGATTGCAATGATTTTAGCCACAATTTGTGGTGTCCGTGTCATAATCTGACCAATCATTAGCCCCTTGGAATTCTTTCCTGACGACGAGCTCGTAATCTCTTTGACTAACCCTTCTTTAATCCCAATTGGTACAGGGTTGCCTTCGTTGGACAGACGAGTAAGTCATGAGATGACATCCCCGGTAATGTCGATCGGCCTGTCAAAGTAGAATCGACCATTGTGGTAATGGCTAATAATGACTTTGACCGCTGCTTCTTTCATCCCACCAAAGCTTGCCATCAGTGGTGCGTTAGGGTAGATGAAGATGGTGCTCTTCTATATTTTCTCAGCGGCCTAGGTCATCCTTTTGTCGACATAGGCCCATTCTTGGATTTCTGTCCAGAGTTTCTACCATTGGCCGTCTTGGACTTTGGTGTTTTTGATGTTCTTTAATCGGTGGACCAAGGGTGTGTCCTCTACCTACAGCTCTCTTGCCTTAGTCACTGCTCGGGTCAGTTTGGGTGCCATTGTGTTGGGTTGGTCGAATGTGTTACAGGGTTCTTGGTCTTTAGTCGGCTGAGGTTGCAGTTGCTTTGTGGGTAAATGGTGTGGTGGATGAACCTTCGACTGTCTTGTATTTATAGGCGCAAGTGTTTTTGCATGCAGGGATGGACGTATTAATGGCGGACTAGACAGTCCGGTTGTAATACTTGAATGGGACTTAATGGTGGAATGTGTGCGGTGCTTGAGGCCATCAATGCATGATGGGACTCTTGAGGTCGTCGGAGGTGAAAATGGTCGGTCGGACTGGTCGATGAGGATGGTCGAAGATGATGATGTCGGTGATCGAAGTAGTGAGTTGCTATCATGGTTGTGGTGTGTGATTGTATTGTTTTGTTTTGGGCATTTTTAGGTTTTTATGGGTTTTTGATTGACGGTTAAGGCCGTTTTTTTTTTTTTAGTCTTTGTAACGTTTAAGTCGGGCTCCATTAATGAGCTTTCAAAATACAAGGACCTGTAATGTCTTTAGTCGAACCGAGCCATTGGGGTGTATTTCTTCGACAATGTAAGGTCCCATCCATTCTGTATGTAGTTTCTTGGGTTTTCCTTTGACTCAACTGTTATAAAGTAAAGCAAGGTCACCGAACGACATGTTTTTGTGTTTGATGTTACGGTCGTGCCATGCTTTATATTGTTGTTTGTGAATTTCCTGGTGCTGGATAGCCATGAGTCTATGTTCTTCGAGCTTACTGAGTTGAAATATTTGGTCCTTTCTTGCCTGTTCGACATCGACATGTAATAGTTGTGCAACAATAGGTGTCTGCTTTTGGAAATGTAGGGGGACGATTGATTCTTTCCTGTAGACTATTCAAAAGGGGGTTTGGTCGGTTGACCGTTTATATGTTGTCCTATATGCCTAGAGAACCGCAAGGATTTTCTCATCCCAGTTGTCTTTGTCGGTACTGCATATTTTGGTTAACCCTTTTGTCAATGTTTTGTTGAAAGCTTCAATCGCGCCGTTCGACTGAGGGTGATATGTGGTGCTTCGTCGGTGGTCGATATGAAATTGGTCGGTGAAATTTTTGATGGTTTTGTTGATAAAATGTGATCCTTGGTTGCTAATCAATGTGAGTGGGCATCCAAATATAGTGATAATGTTTTCATAGATAAACTTAGCAGCTACCTCACTTGAACATGTATCAACGGGTGCATCTTCTGCCCATTTAGTGACATATTCCACTGTCGTGATAATATATCTTGCACCTGATCGTTTGGCAGGGATAGGGAAAGGTCCTATGAATTCTATAGCCCAAATTTCAAATGTGAGGCTAGGGTTTACAGATATCAAGGGCATTTCTGTGCTCGGTAGAGGTTGACCAAGTCGTTGACATCTATCACATCGACTAACGAATTTTTTGCAATCTTTGTGGATTGTCGGCCACCATAATCCTGACTGTTGGATTTTCTTGGCAGTTGTGTCTGCTTCGAAATTTCCACCTGTAGGTCCATAGTGTGCTTCATGCATGATTTGGTCTCGTTCATGGTCGAGTACACATCTCCTGAGAATTTTGTCTAACCCCATTTTGTACAAAAATCCATTTATGAGGCTGTAGGGTGCAGCCTTCATAGCTAAGATTTGTTTTTTCTTAGTGTTTAGACCTTCTGGTGCCTGACCTGTCTCTAAGAGCTGAGATATTTCTTCTAGTTCTTCAGGTACTGCTTCTATGTAGAATAGATGTGCATACGGCAAGTCGTCATTGACTCCAGTCGGTTCCTCCCCTGTGTCGATACGGGATAGGTGGTTGGGCCCGACATTTAACTTTCCTGGTCGGACCACTACTTCAAACTCAAATTCTTGAAAAAGAAGTAGTCATCGACAAATTCTTCCAGGATGAAGGGGTTTATTAACAAGGTACTTCAAATCTTGATGGTCGGTATAAAATGTGAAAGGGTTGGCCAATAGGTAATGTCGATACTTTTGGAGAGAAAAGACCATACCTAGGGCTTCTCTTTCAGTGGTCAAATAGTTCCTTTCATCTTTATTTAATTTTTGACTGCTGTAAACTATAGGGTAATCCATCCCGTCATCCCCTGGTTGAGTCAGGATTGCTCCGATTGCTATTACCGAGGCATCGATATGCACATGAAATTTGGTCGACCAGTTTGGAAATTTGAGTATGGGGGCTTCGACCAGTTTTCTTTTTAGTTTGTCGAAGGAGATCTGGCATTCTTCTGTCCACTTAAATTCTTGGTCTTCCTTTAGTAATTCTTCTATAGGGTAGGTCATGTCTGAATAGTGTCTTATGAACTTCTGATAATATCCTGTATGTCCAAGTAACACCCGAACTTGTTTAGGATTTATTGGGGGCTTCAGTTCAAGGATGATTTTAATCTTGGCAAAATCGAATTTGATACCATCTTTACAGACAATATGCCCTAAGAGTATTCCTATATGGGTCATAAAGATACACTTCTTAATGTTCAATGAGAGTTGAATCTGTCGACATCTCTCTAGCATAAGTTAGAGCCATGTGCAGTGATCTTTTAAGGTGGAGTATATAGTCCAATCGTCGAAGTATACTGCCATGGTCTTATAGATATATTCTTGGAAGGTCTTGACAACAATTCGGGAAAACACTGCAGGTGCATTCTTTAGCCCAAAAGGCATAACTCTATAAGCAAAAGAGCCAAATTCACAGACAAATGTTGTCTTTCTCTGGTCTTCCTTTGCTATTGGTACTTGGTTATACCCTGAGAATCCATCTGTGAAGGAATAGCATTCATGTCCTGCCACTTCATTTAATATTTCATCAGCATAGGGGGTTGGAAATAGATCTATCAATGTGACTTTGTTAAGCTCCCTAAAGTCTAAACAAATTCTCAACCTTGTCTGGTCATGTTTCTTTGGCTGGATGACCATGGGACTTGCCCATACGGACTGATTGATGGGGTAAATGATCCCTGCTGCTAACATGTTGTCAATTTCCTTTTTAACTATGTCTTTGTACTTATGAGCTAGTTTATAAGGTCTTTTCTTGACAAGTTGGACATCAGTTTTAGTATCTATTTTCATTTCTCCCCTCTCTTGTACTAAGCCTTTTAAGTCTTTATAGTCCCTTGCAAAGAAATCTTGGAACTCTCTAAGTAATTTCACTATTTCAGTGGTCTGCTGTTCATTCCAGTAGTCACCAATCTTGGCTATTTTTGGTCGGTCGTCATTTGAAATGTCGACCTCCTTAGTTTTCACTTTGGCATCTAGCCACTCTGGTGCTTTAGCTTCATTGATTAGCTGACTTCCTTCTGTGAACTGTGAGAATGTGACAGGGAATTCGGCTGCAATCATTCTGTCAAGATCTGGTTTGTCGGTAGTCTCGACTTTCAAGATTGAGTAGATGGGTTTTGTTGTTTCCATGTGGTCGGTCTTCCATCTGAAGCTTTTACCTTCCGTGTGTTCATTTTCTAAGTGTAAATGTGTCGACTGTGATTTTGATTCAGTTTGTATCTTGTTACAATCCTTGATTTGTCGATGGTCTTGGAAGGGTTGTTTTTCTGTCGGTTGGAGAAATTGTTTAATTTGGTGTGCTGTCCCAGCCAATTGTTTGTTTTGAGGTATGAACTGGAAGTCCTAAATAAAATTTTCTTTAAGTTCATGCCAAAAGAAGGTTTCACCTCGAGCTTCCTCCATCTTATACCATTTATTGGGTAAGTCAGCGAGTGTTGAAGGGAACAAATGTGGCCAGGCTCTCTCATCTTTATATCCAAGTCTTCTCCACTCCTTTTCACAAGTCTTAATGTGTTCTTCTGGGTCTTGACCTTGGATAAAGAGAGGTATTTGAGCATCCTGGGTTAAATTTTTTCCACCAAACCATTCGACAAAGAAAGTTGAAGCAGTTGTCCAGCTCTACAATTTTGTCTGATGGGTATCCCACCACCTAGCTGCTTGACCCATAAATGTTTCCACTAAGCTTTGAAGTCTTCCATGTTCTCCAATATTTTTAGATACTTGTTCGACATGCATGACTGGGGATTCCCTTTCCTTATACCTGGGCAATTGAGTAGTGTGTAAGTTAGTTGGTTGTAAGGTAGGTCATTCCCTGACTTTCTTTTCAAATACTTTGGGGAGAATTGATACAATGAAGCACTGTCGGGTGGGTTTTTTCTGTACTTTTTGTATAGTCCAGCACCCTCTTGCTTGTGTTTCATAATTTTCCATTTCCCAGTCATATAATTCAGCATCTGAATTATAACCAATTGAGTCTTGGTTACCTAAGTGAAGTTCCCCATAGATGTTTGGCTCTGTATAGTCGGTAGTGTTATGGATCTGGTAAAGCTGTCTAACATCGACTTCCTCATCAATTGGTTATGTCCAAGGTTTTCCTTGGGAAGGATTAATGGGTACAATGACCTTGTGACCATTTCCTTTTAACTTAATTCATTCTTTGTCTAAGGATATGGAGGCTTTCATCTTTTGTCCCTAAGGTCGACCAACTAGCACTGGGAAGGAGCTAGATCCTTCATTTGGGTCGATGATTTCAAAATCAACCTTAGTCGAAATTCCTTTGATGGTCATGTCGACATCTTTCCAAACCCCAATGGGTTGAATGAGACCTTGGTTGACGAGTTTTAGGTAAATACCTGATTCGTAAAGTCGAGGTATTCCCATCTTTTCCCATGTATCCCTAGTCATGATATTTACCTGAGATCCGAAATCGAGAACTACTTGTCAGACGTGATAACCTTCGATTTCCAGGTCGACAAGTGGGTCGACATCGTTTTTGTCTTTTCGGTTTAGGCTACATATGTTCTTAGTTTGTTTTTTGGGATTAGTACTTTTTATTTCATGTAATAAATCAATGAACTGAGCTACGAATTTGTCGTTTTGAATGAGACGGGTTAATTATTGTGTCATGCTAAGTCGACTGTTAATAATGTCTTCTTGTTGTGCAATGTCATGGAATATGTGGGTGGCTTCTTGATATGCTTTTTTTTCTTTCATAGGATCCGGATAACCATTTGTGTTTTTAATTTTACTAATTTGAGGATTATCAGGGCCTGTTTTTGTGCCTTGTCGAGTGACGATATGTAGATTCTTAGTAGTTAGCACATCATGCTTTTGTACACAAGACAAGACATTAACATTTTTATTATTATTGATTTTCTCTAACATGGTAGGACAATCCTCCAGAGAGTGATTGCCTACTCCACAATGGTTACAGAATTTTAGATCAGTCCTATCCTTGTATGGAAAGTTGGCGTATTGGTGCCCTTCTTTATGACATATAAAGCACTAGGTAGATCGACGCAGTCGTATGTCGCGATTCCCGATGAATCGACCTCTTCGTCCAAACCCTTGTCATCGATTATTGTACCGACGCTCATATCGTCGACCTTCGTATCTTTGCCCGTTCTGGTCATTGGTACTATTTTGTTCATTGTTTTGCGCTACTGCATTCATCTGGTAGACCGCCTGATAATTCTATCGATTTTTCAAGTTTAATTGACAGTCGACCGTGTTGTGACTTTTTGTCTCACAGATAGCGCACCAGGAAGCTATTGCATTCTTCATGTTAAACGGACATTCTTTCGTAGAATGATCTCCATGCTCCTGGAAAATGTCACAAAATGCTTTAGTTTGCACAAAGCGGATGTCTTGTCGACTGTATTCATGTCGACAATTATCTTTCGAGTGTCCGGCCTTGGAACATTTAGTACACCAGATTTCTTGATTCTTGAGGTTCAGTTCTTTCAAGGACTTCTGCACATTCTCGAGCTGTTCTTTTAACCTGTGGTCCGTCAGATACGTAGGTATATCTTCATCCATTTCCACCTGCAGAGCTTTGGTCAGCGCATCTTCATATGTCTTGAACGTTTCCAGACTGATATGTCGGCGTACTTTCTATGATAATCCTGCAAGGAACCATTGAATTAGTAGTAGTTCATCAATAACATAATCTAGTTGGCTTAATAGGTCCTTCCAACATTTTTCGTAGTCGCGGACTGTCTCCCCTGGCTTTTGCTATGTTGTCTTAAGCTTTTTGGTGGCCAGGTGCTTGGCGTCTAGGGTTTTGAAGAATGATAAGAACTGCACCTTGATCTCAGCTTTCGTCGCTCTAGGTTTCCTTTCTGAAAAGGTCATGTACTAGGTCAAGGCCCTTTTTTGTAAGGCTCCCATGAATTGAGCCATCTTTCGGTCTTCATCTGTCACCTGGTTTGCTTCCCAGGTCGACTCACAGATGAAGCAATGTCGTCTGGGGTCTTCATCCCCCTCATAGAGAGGAATGTGAGCTGATCCGTGACCCATGTCTGAATCACTTTCACTGCTCTCAGAATTCAGTGGGGTCGGAGGTGTGGGTGGTGGTGAAAGTGGTGGGGTTGTTGATGTAGTCGCTCCTGCGGAATTTTGGTCGACGAAACTTGTGCCTTCGTCGGTGGTCGATTCTTCTTCGACGTATAGTGGGTTGTTGTCGATTTCTACTGTTGATGGTCCATTGAAACTTTGTGTGCACAGGTCTTCTTGTTCAATTTGTTCAAAAGCTGTTCTTGGTGGGGGGGGTTCTCCTTCATGTGTCGGTAAGAGAAAGTGGATACTTCGGAGGGAGGGTACCACTTGAATCGTTACCCAGTTCCCTTCGAATGGTCGGCGTATGACAAGATGTCGTCCAGTGTATGTGTCGTCACCTAGTCGACTCCAAATACTATAGTCACCAGCTCTTATTCGGAGGTCGTCTTCGATAATAGTCTATATTCTGGTATGTGGATTTAATGTGGAAAGGGTCATTCCTTCATCGGGAGTTTTTAATTGGAGAGCTTCTGGCTGCTCTATCCATACTTCTTCCTCTGTAGGGGACACCTCTTGTTCTACGCCCTCTTCCTGTCGATCATGACTTGACTCTGGCAGATTCTCTTCACGGTCGGTCTCCCTAGGGTTTTGTTCTCTGTGCAGCCCGACGGCTCTTTCACGTCTTGCTTCCCTTCTCTGCTATCTTTCGTCCCTTTATTGATTCTGAATGTCTGACATACTTTCATAAAATACTATTTCTTTGGGTCCTCTACGGTCGACGTTTCATTACTGGTGACGGCTATTCCTTTTTAGGTCGACTAGGATCCACTATACTCTACCTTCAACACATGACTAGCTACCCCCCCATAGCCTACCTGACACTTTTAGAAATCCCAGATAGTTCGAATCACTTGCTCTGAAGTATTCCCACTCCCTTTCTGCAATAATTTTTTCCCACTTCCTCTGCTTCTCTGCCCAGTTGGTGTTTGGTGGTTGTTCACACAGTGGTGGTCTAGGTTCGACGATGTGGCCTACTCTGTTCTCTATCAAGAATTTGAACAGCAAGGCCAGTAAGGAGCACAAGAATTGTTCAGTGAAATATGTGTAGAATTTCACTTTGACAGTTTCCACTGACATTCGGTCTTCGACTACTTGCTCCTCACAGAAGTCATCGGCGATTTGCTCGAGCCACTCTGAAAAATTTGTTTGACCTCCGTAGAACAGTTTATCTAGCAACTGCTGTTCTTTAGTCGCGTCTAGATTTCTCATCCAAAAGCTACTTCAACAGTTGTGGTACTGATTCAATGAATTTTTCATGTGTCTCTGTGAAAAATCTTGCTTTGGCTTCAGCGACTATCAATCTGTTTCTTCTTGCGTAATTTTGCAAGTAGTTCACAACTTTACAGTCCCACTAGTCCTTGATCTCCTGCTCTGGTATCATATGTGAGCATATATTTTAGACATGTACGACCGACAACGGAACCAATGTTGTAATCTCACAGATCACATAAGGTTACCAATAATACATAGTAAAACATAACTATAAATCAGAAACAAGAGACAAGAACAGACAGGATAACTGATTATATTAATGCAATGAGTTCATACAAGGCAGAGAACTGAACTGAGTTCTCGATTGGCTCAACATCCTAATATATACAATGTACAGACAGTTACAAAATAACTACCTGTCAGTTCGGTGAACCAACATGAATTTTAGTTAGCCGACCTAATCTTTCTATTTAGCCGGCTGATCGACTAAGCCGACCCATCGACTTAGTCGGATGATCGACTAAGTCGGTCTTCGTTCAAGTCGACTTCGTCAACTTGCTCCTTCTCCATATGGTCAACTTAGACACGGCCAGATACAATATAAAATCCCTAGAGTAATCTGGCAGACGCAATAATGGAGCTGAAAACAAAGCTTTTTCAATGCCTCAAATGCGAGTTGTGCAGTTTGATCACATACAAATGGGGTGTCCTATTTTAACAAGAGCATGAAACCCTTAGTAATCTTGGCATAGTTTACAATGAAATGCCAAAGAAAATTGGACTTTCCTTGCAGGCTCTGAAGCTGCCTGATAGAACGAGGAGGAGGCAGATTTACATTAGCCTCAACATTTAATGAATTCGAGCAGTCTCCCTGAATCGACAGAGAACACACACTTGTGGGGATTCAAGCAAATTGTATAATATCTGCATCATTCAAATATTAAACGCAAGTGATCTCGATGGTCAATCCTCTTACAAGAATGTGCAGCCAGATCATCAAGGTAGGGTTCGATAATGGATTTAATATCATGAATGGAAAAATTCATTGCCCGCTGAAAGGTAGACCCAACATTTTTCAATCCAAAGGGCATTTTCTTGTACACAAAGGTACCCCAAGGAAAAATGAAAGTTGTTTTATGTTGGTCTTTTAGTTTAAGTTGAATTTGATTATATCTAGAGAAACGATCCATAAATGAAAAAACTTCACTTCCCATGCAAGCATCAATAATTTGATCTATAAATGGCATGGGATAGTTGTCTTTAGGATAAGCCTTGTTTAAATCTCTAAAGTCAGTACAGACGTGTATGGTAGCTTGCTTCTTATCAATAGGAACAGGGTTGGATACCCATTTCGTCAAAAGCTATGGGATAAATAAAACCGGCTTTCAGTAGGTTTTCCACTTCATCCTTCACTGTCGCCGCTTTACGCGGGTTAATAGGTCTCAACTTTTGCTGAACAGGTTTAGTGTAAGGGTATGTTCAGATCTCGTGTTCGACTATAGATGGATCAATTCCTGGCATCTGCTCATATGACCAGGAAAAAATGTCACATAATTCCTTAAACAAGGCTGTATAGATTGCAATCTCCTCAAGAGAGAAGTTTGCACCAATATGTATATTTTCCACAATGTCAATATTCATAGAGATGTTGATAGAGATAGTAGTAGAAATATTTTCCATATTCCCCTCAGCAAACATTCCTTCCCTTGGTAAGGGATTAACGGGTGTATCAACATCGTTTGCCAGTCTTAGATGAAACTCCTGATTCTCTATCCTGCTTAATTCTGGAAGAAAATAGGATCGATGGTGAATATCTTGGTAGATATTATCTCCTTCACACATGACTTCCAGAATGGATTCATCCGAAGGTAAAACCATATCTAAGCAATCTATAGAATGCAAAGAGTTTTCTTCCCAAGCAAGTAAATAGACTTCTTCTAGTTCCTTTGAGACTGTGAGTGGAACCGGAATGGGATCAATAGTGGTTTGGGTGATATCTTTATAAGCTACTTCCACTGCCGATAAGGGCACTTCGAGTTCACAGTGGGAAGGGAGAATCCAAGGATCAGTCCTATCAACAACTGTGCCTATGGAATTTCCCGCACTAGTAGAACCTATATAATTAATCATAGCTGGAAGATCAAATGTGCCCATGAATGATTCATACATTCCAACCCCTAAGCTCTCTACAATAGGTTTGGCCTAATCAACTAATGGTATAGTGGACTCATTAGATTCCATGCGGCCTTTTCGAGTAAAATTGAGTTGGTCAATAGTAACCAACTTCCCTTCATGTGGAAACACTACCACCCAAAAAATTACCAATGCAATAGCAGACATCGCATAAGTCCAACTTCTTCCCAAGAGAAAATTATAGTCCAAAGGTGCATCAATCACCTCCACCTCAACAGACACCACTTTCCCTGCTAGCTTAATTTCAAAAGATGGTAGGATACCATGCAGACGGAATGACCTTTCATTGAAAACAGTAAGCAGGGTGTTTGATGGGAACAGCTCTGGGGATCCAAGAGCTTTCCAACATGACAAGGACATAACACATGTAGAAGCACCCTCGTCAACAACTACCCTTCCAATGGTCTTTCCACCATGGATGACATCTATTGACAAGGCTACATGATAAGGTAGGTGAATTTTGACATCAGACAAGTAAAATTTCACCATGAGACTTGATGAGTCCATACTTCCTAAAGCTGCTAAGAGTGCATCCCACTAGGCGGGACAACTCTATAACACTTCTAAAGCCGACATTGCACAAGGTGTCTGGGCTAAGTCTTCAACTAGGGATTATTTTGCTGCGGCCCTAGCATTAGGATTATGCAAAGTCTTCTTAAAGACACCTTTCAGTATCTTGGGCATAATTTTGGTAAGTTTCTCAATCATGAGAGGGTTAGAATTTTCACCTATGGACTTACCCTTCTCCGAGGTCTCTTTTTCATAGTTCTTATTCCTGGTCTATAGTAAAGTTTGATATCAAACCATATAAATATAATTTAGTTCAGGGGCATTTGGGGTTCCCCCTGCTGCATTTGAAGCTGAAGCCGAATTCTTCCCTTGAGGGAACGAATCCTTCAGGACAACTGGTTGTTGAGCTTTTAATAGCTTCTGAGCTTGTTTCATAAGGGGACAAATATGGGTGAGGTGATCTTCATGGCACAACTTACATGGGAATTTCACCTTCTTCTTTTCTTTATTCCCCCCGTCAGCATTATCTGCGGGTTTCTGCTTGTTTTGATTTCCCTCCCCTTTCTTTCCTCTCTTATTTTTCCTACCAGGCTGCTGATTTCCTTTCTGAGAGGTCTGTGCAAAAACATTTGCATTTTGGGGTGAGGGGCAGCCTTTGCTACCTCTGCCATAGAATGTTTGACAGACAACTGATGGAGTTGTTTGGTGAAATATTCTATAGTGGGAGAATTAATGGAACCAACCACACCATCGGCATGGGGTACAGGCTTAGGTTTCTCTACATCATGTGTTGGCCTCGGTGCCTTAGGGATAATTTCATATAAGATCCCAGACTGAGAATATATCAAATCTATTAATTCTTGCACATGATCTAGGAACTAGGAATCAAAATCATCAAAGAATAATTAACAAATACTCATGAATTGGAAATAATATGGAACCAGAATGGTTTCCTCTCTGTATATTTAATAAACAATAAAAGGTTACAATTCCAATGCTGAGCAATGGCTTAACTCCATGAAGAATTCGAATACCTAAGGGACAATTCGAATTCAATGAGTGAGTCTAGCTTAACTGACTCTTTGCTATGCAATCTCACTCAGTTAACCACTTGACTAAAACCCTAATTGACTCACCAAACCCTAACTGAAATTGGAGTGCAATAAATGATTGAATCTCAACTGAAGGAGATCAAAGACATGTCATAGCAATCCAACCATCAAGTGCTAGTCCTGCATGACTCCAATGAACCTTGATGAAGTTAACTGAAGCTGAACTGACCATCAAAAGTTGATGGAGGCACCTTGTTGACTCCAGTTCATTAAATAATAATAAATAATCATTAAATAATATATTTAATGAATGGAGGTGCCTTAACTGACTGGTTGAACTGATTGTAACCACCAGTTAGAAATTAGGTACATTAATATCACTCAGATCACCCCCAGAGTGCTCCAGTTAGCCTCCTTGACTGTAGGTAGGCGTGGGTGTGACTGGATGATGGCAATTAATGCTCCAGAGATGTCAATTAAACTTAGGATAGTGGTTTAACTAGGCCAATTTGACCAAAAGAGTGTGTATGATGGTAAATGTCTCCAACACCCCCCCTTAAGCTATACTCAGGAAGAGTTAGAAAACATAGATGCATTAAATGCTAGGGCCCTGGAAACTAAGGCCATAGGTCACCTTGTACAATAAAGTAACTGCTTAATATAACCAAGGAAATGGGGAAAACCTCATGGGAAAAATACCCCCCCTCAAACTAAGCAGTAAATCAAGAATTTGTTCTTCTATGCAGCAGCATCCTGAGACTGTGCATGTGAACCTTTGAATCCAAAATAAATGAATATATCTCAAGGAATCTTCCACTTTGGAAGAAGAACAATGCACTCAACTGAATCAGAAATATAAGCAGCTGCAGGGTGAAAACTGGACCCATGTAGAGCAACTGAAATCATCTGAAGAGAGAGGAAAGGTTCTTGAGGATTCGAACCATGTGTGGAACACTCAATAAACTGATATGTTGCAGCCTCAAATATAAAACCATGAGTGTTAAAATCAGCCCCAATGTTTAAGAGCAAGTGTCCAAGCGGATGCAGAATGTCTTCCTCTTTACTAGTTCTGTGAGGAGATGAGCTTGTGACCAAAGGTAGAGAATCCCTGGGACTCTGGAGAGAAAATTCTTGAGCTCCATAATCTGATATAGCTTCAGAAATATCTAATGATTCACAAAATAAAATATCAGCAACCTCATAAGAGGAAACTAACACCAAATCCCCATAAGCAAATTTGAAGAAGAATTGCGGTACTTGATTTTTCACACCGGAATTGGTGAGAGAAGCTACAAGCATGGCTGAAAGCTCTTGGATTTTAAAATATGAAAAAAATAATATCATATCAGAATTTAAATCAGATCTAAATAATTTCACAACAGATCCAAAGCTATGAAATGAAATCAAATCCCCAGCAGCAGTTTTGTAGGAGACTTGCGGTACTTGTTTCTTCACACCGTTGATGAGAACAGCTACAAGTAGTACTAAAGGTTTATGAACCTGAAATTTTGAACCAAGAAATATTAGATTAGATCCAAATAATATAATATCATATCCAATAAGGTTCATATCATATCCAAAAGTATAGTCAACCGAGACGGTGGATGCACAGTTTTCTTCTTCTTCAAAATTCTGAATTTTGGTGCATGCAATTCTGCAGGAATTTGCTGGAAGATCTAGATCATGGGGAGTGAATGTGTCACTCTTATAATATGATATTTATTCCAAAATATCCAATTTTTTACATATTTTCACACCAGAAGCAACATTAGAGGGATAAAAATCAAATTTCTCTTCACTTTCGGAAGCAATTACTGGTAAATTTATCACAGAATTCAAAGGAAAATCACCGGTGAATGTTTGCATGGAAGTGCAGCAGTATTTTTATTCAATATCAGATATTTGAATGTCTTATTCTGTTTCAGCAATATGAGAAGATGAGATATCAAAGATATCATGAACTTCCGGAGTATCAGGAGAAGGAGTCACTTCATGGAGACTTTCTTCAATTCGAATTGAATGTGTAGAAGATTCTGCTTCATCTTCATCTTGAACAACTTCATCAGAGAGAGTAGAGGCTGAGACTTTTAAGTGAATAAATCTTGTAGTGCTGGCTTTGATTTCCAAAGTACTATTATGATCCTCATTGTGCTTGCCAAAGGTTCTGTCCAATTTTGTCCAGAGATCCTTTGGGTGGTCAGCAAAATCAATAGGGTAGTACAAGCTATCATCAAGGGCCAGACCTATTGTTCCAAAAGCTCTATCACAGTCATTTAGCCAGTCATTCTAATTCTCATAAGACTCTTTTCTAATTCCAATAGACACCTCATAGAGACCTTGTCTCTTCAGAGATGCAATCATCTTCAACTTCCATTCCGAATAGCTTGTGAATGGGGTGAGAAGAGGGATTGATGAGTCCATTTGAAGTTGTACCTGTTAAGACCTGCAAATCAAAACAAAAAGGGCACCGTAAGGTCGGACAGCCTGCACATTCTAGGATTTCATCACACCTAGCATAGTCAATCAAGCAATCTTGATCAACAAGTTCTTTACTTGGGGTATTAAGTGGTAAGCCTTGGCTTCTGGTGCAGGGATGGATTTTTTTTGAGCTATTGCTCAAATTTCATGGAGAAATCTGTCAAAAATCTTGTTTTTGAGAGATTGATCTTCGTCCCACCGTAAGCTCTGATACCATATTAATTCTTGCACATGATCTAGGAACTAGGAATCAAAATCATCAAAGAATAATTAACAAATACTCATGAATTGGAAATAATATGGAACCAGAATGGTTTCCTCTCTGTATATTTAATAAACAATAAAAGGCTACAATTACAATGTTGAGCAATGGCTTAACTCCACGAAGAATTCGAATACCTAAGGGACAATTCAAATTCAATGAGTGAGTCTAGCTTAACTGACTCTTTGCCATGCAATCTCACTTAGTTAACCACTTGACTAAAACCCTAATTGACTCACCAAACCCTAACTGAAGTCGGAGTGCAATAAATGACTAAATCTCAACTGAAGGAGATCAAACACATGTCATAGCAATCCAACCATCAAGTGCTAGTCCTACATGACTCCAATGAACCCTGATGAAGTTAACTGAAGCTGAACTGACCATCAGAAGTTGGTGGAGGTGCCTTGTTGACTCCAGTTCATTAAATAATAATAAATAATCATTAAATAATATATTTAATGAATGGAGGCACCTTAACTGACTGGTTGAACTGATTGTAACCACCAGTTAGCAATTAGGTACATTAATATCACTCAGATCACCCTCGGAGTGCTCCAGTTAGCCTCCTTGACTATAGGAGAAGGCTAAGTTAGCCTCCTTGACTGTAGGTAGGCATGGGTGTGACTGGATGATGGCAATTAATGCTCCACTGATGTCAATTAAACTTAGGATAGTGGTTTAACTAGGCCAATTTGACCAAAAGAGTGTGTATGATGGTAAATGTCTCCAACAAAATCAAGTTGCTGGGCCTTGAGGATAGCTTATTCCCCGTTCGTCACTCTTTAAGTAGATATGTCCTTAGATATATAAGGCAATAAGGATTTAAGGAACCATTCTTGTAGCATGGATTTGTCCCTGCTACAGGGGTAGGAATGGCTCCCTTCTATCTATAGGACAGAAGGGTAGGTTCCTACTAATGGTAAGTGCAGAAAAATGAAACGAAAATGTAAACTAGGAGCATAAATAAAACAGAGCATAAATAATAGTCAACTAAACTAAGGCTAAGTTAATGACAGAAAGAAATAGAAGCAATGTTGATGAACCCCTCTGAAAACACAGGTTAGGGTTCCACCTTCAAAACCTACAAAATAAACCTAAGCTACAATGGAAAAACCTGCAAATAATGTTAAGCAAAACCTGCAAATAAAAACAATGGTTAGAAATCAAAGCAAACTAAATAACTAAGAAGAAAAACATGAAAGCACAAGTATACCTTCTCTAGTGGGAATGGGCCACCATGCCCTAGCTTGTGGAATCCTCTCTCTTGGTTGGGGAGCAATGGCTCAAATGGAAATGGAGATGGAGGAGAGGGAGTGTGGGTGGTTTGAGAGGCAAAGGTCTCAAAGCATCCATGGGCAGCATAACAATAGGCAATGGGAGAAGTGTTTTGATAGTGACCCCCCACACTCCTTTTATAGATTTTCCAAGGGTTTTTAGGGTTTTAATCCCTTGGTTAAGGTTTTATCCCCTTTCACCCTAACTTTAGCCCCTTTTATGGTTTTAGCCCCTTTTTGAGGGCTTTAGCTCCTAGGAGGCTATTTTGGGCTCCTTTTGGGGGTTTTTAGCCAGTTTCTTCATCCTTAGGCTCTTTCAAAGGTGTGGGGCTCTAATGGAGGGTCTAATGGAGTGATCTGAGAGTTGTGAGATGGTGTCCTTGGGTGGTGTAGGCCATTGAGAGCTAAGTGGGGGATTTTTGGGTTAATAGATTTCCCCCTGATGTGTGAGGGTAGGAGCTCAATGTATGGCCAACGAACATCATAGGATTTGTTGTGTAGAGGTGGTGCTTCCGGGGCTGGGGCATGGTGGCTTTTGGTTTTTGTATTAATTTGGTTCCCATCAATGGGTGAGATACAATAAAAGTGTGACATGTATATGGATGAGGCGGGCATCCCCATGCTCGTGACAATGTCAAAAGAATAATTTGATCTATGCTCTAAAATACAAGAGTTGATCATATACAACTGATGTTACAATAATGGTTATCTCCATGTGAAGTTGAATACAATACTAATCTCATACATTGGACTCATGGAATTCTCATGGAATGCTATATCTTCATGACTGACGGTCTGCTGGATCTGGTTCATAGCTGTGTGGACTCGCTGATTGAGAATCAGAGTCTCTATGGTACAAGTATGTTGCTTCAATCATAAAGGTATATCGAAGCACTACTAGGGCTTCTGAACACTATCTCTAATGCAACCCAGAAATCACAAGGGACATAACCTGTTTAGGTCCCTTGAGTAGACTCACCAATGTGCTAGAGTCAGGTGACATCTGGGGTCTTTGACTAAGTATTGTGTGGAACAAACCCTGTACGAATCTCAATGGTGCAATGATGGAGTTTAAGTCGAGCACATTAGAAGCAACCATCCTAAGAGGCACTAAGGACTCCTCTCAAGTGGTCCAAGGAACTCATCGATGATGCTAATGAAACCAAGGTACAGGGACCTCTAGGTCTATCCTATGGAATATGTGTGTTGGCATCGACAGAGGGAGACCCGCCCCTAGTCAAGGAAATGATGTTTCCTTGACCAGGAGCATGAGGGAGATAACCGAAAGGTGTGAAGCAATCTGTGGACTGACTCACTGAATTGGGGGGGGGAGGGAAGGAAAGAACTGAACAGGGGCAGGGGGAGTGTGGGAGACTCAAACTTCCTTTGTTTAGAGTATGATAGCAGGGTGGACTAGGCAGCATATGAAACAGACTCAAGGGAATGGGATCATAACTGTAATACCAGGAATGTCACTGCAGACGGGAAATACTTGGAGGAGGTGGAGACTTTTGATATTGATGGGATCCAAGGAAGACACATTGCAGAGTACTCTAAACAAAGGCAACCCAATGTGGGAATGCTACAAAACTATTCACTATGAGGTGGTGTCTAGGGACACCGTTATGGTACGATCTCGTGGATTTTTGGTGAGCCTGAGAAAGTAAATGCTCAATGGTGCTTTCAATTTTAGAGAGTCTGAAAGCATGAAGAAGACTCCAGTGGGGGATATTTTTCATTGGTAGTCTCATGTGCTCGAAAAAGTATTAAAGTATACATATGAGGGGTCGCCCATCCTGGAGGGGATGAGAGACTTCTTTACCATTGGTAGTCCAATCAGGCTGGAAAAGGTTAAACCTATACTGGCTGGATGGTCATTCAAATACTTTTATGAGCATGAACAAAACCAAGTTTTCTCAGCAATCTTTTCTTGTTGAGACGGCTGGAAAAGAGATTAACGACAATCGGTGGTGATATTTTTCGTAAATTGTGGCTCCTCTGCCCAAGAAAGCATAAAAGTATGCAAAGGGAAATGATCTTGGCTTGAGTGTGCCAAGGAGGTCATTTTCATGAGATGGTCTACATGGTCTGCAAAAGGAGATAAACGAGACAGTGTAGATTCCCTTTCCTATACTTTAGCAGGAAGGAAAGGAAGCAGCTGCGCTCAACAATATTTTCATTGTTTTAAGGAGTCAGAAAAGAACTTAAACAAAAATTCAACATGGTCAACCGATGGTTGCACATGCAGTGCCCCATGTCGGGACGGTGGATAGAGTTCCAAAGGTCATTTGCGTAGTATGGACGGAGCAGAAGGCTCTCAAACATACCAATACATGCGTGGGATAGATCACGACAGAGGCACGCAAACTGAGGTGGCTCTCAGATAGAGGTTAGGAGAGCATGTGTGTGTGTTGCGATGGATGGACTTGACTACATTTTATTTAAGTGCAAGTCCAGTGGCACTTATATGCCAAATACTGTTAGAATAATCAACCCATAGTATTTACCCACTTAGACATTATTTCATTTATTTTGTCTTATTTTCCTAGTCCATGAGTCCCACCATGTGCAAGTT
>LPNX010645178.1:7994-19914 GCA_001517045.1 Pseudotsuga menziesii
CCTTGCCCGCCACATACTTTGTTACATCTTTATGATTCTCTCATTCATTGATGTATTTATGAGTCTTCTTTGAGCCACTTGGAGTATTCATGTTTTACTTGCTCCTTATTTGGTTCATATTTTGGTGGAGGTTCTTCATCCACTTCTTGGATGAAAGAACACATGGCTGATTTTTATTTTGATACATATTACATTGTTTGGGAGAAAAATTATAGGACATGGGATCTCACCTATGTCACTGGAGTAGATTTTATTGGTCACTTGAAGCTTGTATGCACTTGGAAAATGGTGGTCTACTTACTTGGAGGTATAATCACTTTCATGATTTTTTGACGAGGCACCTCCTTGGTTTACATTTTTATTATGTTATTATGTACTTTGATGATATATATTATTTACTCATTATGCTTGTAAGTATGCATAAAAGAAAATGGGATCCTGAGACTCTCTTTCCTAATGGTATGGGTTGGAGAGCACTCTTAATTGTTAGAGTGCAATACAATAAATGGGACCCTGAGATAGTTTTTAGTCCCATTGATTTCAAATTTTGGGAAAACAAGAATTATGGGAGATGGATTCCCCACTTAATAAAGTTATTTTAATCAGAGTAGTGCAACAACAAGCATGGGGGTTCCTCTCAAAAATCCTAATTGGAATATGTACATACTATAGGAAGTTTGTGAAAGGACTCTCCAAGTTCACTTCTCCACTCACTTATATGACTAAGAAGGATTGCATAAATATGGTATTGGATATATTTAAAAAGTTTGGTCATCTCTTTGATGTTACATCCTCTGTTAGTGCTGCACAAGTGGCTGACCATTTCTTCAAAGAAATATTCAGATTGCATGGGCACCCTAAGAGAATTGTGAGTGATAGAGATGGTAGATTCATGAGTTCTTTTTGGAAATAAATTTTCAGATTGGTTGGCACTTAGTTGACTCCAAGTAAAATCTATCATCCCCAAACTGAATAAAAAATAGAGAGGGTGAATAAATGGCTGGAAGGGTACCTCCGAAACTATGTGGGAGAACAACAAAAAGCTTGCACAAAATGGCTACACTTGGGTGAGTTTTGGTACAACACCACCTTTCACATGTCAATAGGGATGTCTCCTTTCAGAGAATTATATGGTTATGATGCACTTACATTTGCTGAGATGATATTTGGTGATAGTAGAGCTCCAAAAGCTAAATATTGGGTGGAAGAAAGCAAAGAAATTTTAAACCTTTTAAAAGACAATTTGGAGGTTACAATATGTAGATAAACATAGAGAGGAAAGGACCTTTTAGGTTGATGATTTAGTGTATTTGAGGTTTAATCCATACAAACACACATCTATCAAAAGGAATGGAGCATAAAATATAAAGCCAAGATTCTATGGGCCCTACAAGGTAATCTAGAAGATTGGAGAAGTAGCATATGAGATGGAACTTCCGAAAGGGAGTAAAATTCATAATATATTTCATGTTTCTTGTCTCAAGAAAGATATTGGTAAGAAAATTGTCATTTCAGATACACTCCCTCCTTTGGATGATGAAGGAAAAATCACACTTATTCCAGAAAAGGTTTTGAAGACAAGGGAGAGAAGATTGAGGAGCAGAACAATCAAAGAATATTTGCTGCAATGGAAGGATCTACCAAGTGAAGATACTACCTGGGAAGAGGAGAATGTTTTTCAGCATACAAATATGAAATTGATTGAGTACAAGCAATATTGGGTGGGGAGGACTGTAATGTCCCCATTCAAAAAAATGCATAGCAGGAAAATTCCATCAATCCTACTAGTTCCCTAGGTTGGGTGGAAACATTAGGAAGTAAATAAGGGAGCTAATAAATGGTGTTTAGAAATTAGAAGGAATAAATATTTTTTTAATGGAGTTAATTAAATGAATGCAAGTTAAAAATTAAATGCCTATGGAGAATGGAGACACGTGGAGAGTATGGGGCCCACTCAAGCTAGAATTCCTATGTTAAATGGCATCCTCCTCTTGCAATATCGAATCTATGGGAGCCTAATGTTTTTTTATGGATTATAAGGTTAATATACTTGTCCATATACTTCATAGGTCGAATTTTGGATTAATTTTAACTTACATGGGGAGAGGAAGAGCCAAATGGGAGTTTCATGGACACTTGGCTTGATTCCCCTTACATTTATGACATTTATGACACCAATGATGGAGATTCTATGATAGTTATGACACAAGTCAGATATGAAGGATGGAATATGACATATATGACATTCCAGGCATGAATAGAGCATCTCAGAGGGCGCTCATGGGATTTGGGGAAGGCCAAGAGGCTTCTACTTGAATTTGGGAGAAGAGGGAAGGTGAAGAGAGATACCACTTGGCATAGCATGAGCAGCCACACCAATTCTACTTGGATTTGTTTTATGGATGGATTTGTAACCTTAGAAGACCAATAATGTTTATAAAATTCATGGATAATCCATGAGAAGGTCCTTTTAATCATTTGTGAAAATTGTTATTGTGAAGAGAGAGAGCTAGTGGATGACTAGTTCATGCCTTAGACAATTTCGAGGGTGAATGATTCCCATCCTAGTTGGTTTTTGGAGAGGACACTCAGTGATTTCAAGGAGCTTAAATGGAGTCATAAGTTAAAGGTTCAATCTACTTCAGCTCATCAAAATATAAAGTTCATCTTGTTCTTCCTTTCATCTCAAGTTTTCTCACCATATTTCAGCTCTATCGAGTGAAGCACACTTTGTGAGCTATTCATATATTTGAGGGAGCTTATATTGCTCTAGTATTTTGTATTCTTATGTAAATTATATTCCCTGTTAGTTAAGAAATATTTCAGGTCGAAATTCCAAGAAATATCATCTATCATCGAAATTCCAACATTTTTATTATGTTGTTATGTACTTTGATGATATATATTATGTACTCATTATGCTTGGAAGAATGCATACAAGAAAATGGGATTCTGGGACTCTCTTTCCTAATGGTATGGGTTGGAGAGAACTCTTAATTGTTAGAGTGTAATATAATAAATGGGACCCTGAGATAGGTTTTAGTCCCATTGATTTCAAATTTTGGGAAAACAAGAATTATGGGAGATGGATTCCCCACTTAATAAAGTTATTTTAATCAGAGTAGTGCAGCAACAAGCTATAGGAAGTTTGAAAGGGTTCTCCAAGTTCACTTCTCCACTCACTTATATGACTAAGAAGGATTGCATAAATGTGGTAGTGGATAGAGTGAATATGTTTTCTCATTTCTTTGTTGTTACATCCTCTTTTAGTGCTACACAAGTGGTTGACCATTTCTTCAAAGACATATTCAGATTGCATGGGCTCCCCAAGAGAATTGTGAGTGATAGAGATGGTAGATTCATGAGTGCTTTTGGGAAATAACTTTTCAAATTGGTTGGAACTCATTTGAATCCAAGTAAAAGCTACCATCCCCAAACTGATTGAAAAACAGAGAGGGTGAATAAATGGTTGGAAGGGTACCTCCAAAACTATGTGGGAGAACAGCAAAAAGCTTGGACAAAATGGCTAGACTTGGGTGACTTTTGCTACAAAACCACCTTTCACATGTCAATAGGGATGTCTCCTTTCAGAGAATTATATGGTTATTATGCACTTACATTTTCTGATAGTAGAGCTCCAAAAGCTAAATATTGGGTGGAAGAAAGTGAGGAAATTTTAAATCTTTTAAAAGACAATTTGCAGGTAACAATATGCAGATAAACATAGAGAGGAAAGGACCATTCAGGTTGATGATTTAGTGTATTTGAGGTTGAATCCATGCAAATAAACATCTATCAAAAGGAATGGATCAGAAAAGATAAAGCCAAGATTCTATGGGCCCTACAAGGTAATCCAGAAGATTGGAGAAGTAGCATATCAGATGGAACTTCCGGAAGGGAGTAAAACTCATAATGTATTTCATGTTTCTTTTCTGAATAAATATATTGGTAATAAAATTTTCATTTCAGATACACTCCCTCCTTTGGATGATGAAAGACAACTCACACTTATTCCAAAAAAGGTTTTGAAGACAAGGGAGAGAAGATTAAGGAGCAAAACAATCAAAGAATACTTGGTGCAATGGAAGGATCCACCAAGTGAAGATGCCACCTGGGAAGAGGAGAATATTATTCATCATACAAATATGAAATTGCTTGAGGACAAGTAATATTGGGTGGGGAGGACTGTAATGTCCCCATTCAAATAATTGCATAGTAGGAAAATTCCATCAATCCTACTAGTTACCTAGGTTGGGTGGAAACATTGGGAAGTAATTGAGGGAGCTAATAAAAAGGTGTTTAGACATTATAAGGAATAAATATTTATTTGATGTATTTAATTAAATGAATGCAAGTGAAAAATTAAATTCCTATGGAGAATGGAGACACGTGGAGACTATGGGGCCCACTGAAGCTAGAATTCCTATGTTAAATGGCATTCTCCTCTTGCAATCTCGAATATATGGGAAGCCTAATGTTTTTGGATGGAATATAAGGTTAATATACTTTTCCATATACTTCATAGGTCGAATTTGGGATGAATTTTAACTTACATGGGGAGAGGAAGAGCCAAATGGGAGTTTCATGGACACTTGGCTGAATTCCCCTTACATTTATGACATCTATGACACCAATGATGGAGATTCTATGATTGTTATGACACACGTCAGATATGAAGGCTGAAATATGAAATATATGACATGCCAGTCATGAATATAGCATCTTATAGGGTTCTCATGCGATTTGGAGAAGGCCAAGAGGCTTCTACTCGAATTTGGGAGAAGAGGGAAGGTGAAGAGAGATACCACTTGGCATAGCATGAGAAGCCACACCAATTATACTTGGCTTTGGTTTATGGATGGATTTGTAACCTTAGAAAACCAGTAATGTTTATAAAATGCAGGAATAATCCACGAGAAGGTCCTTTTTATCATTTGTGAAAATTGTTATTGTGAAGAGAGAGAGCTAGTGGATGACTAGTTCATGCCTTAGCCAATTTCGAGGGTTTTTGGAGAGGAAAATCAGTGATTTCAAGGAGCGTAAATGGAGTCATAAGATAAATTTGCAAGCTACAATATCTCATCGATATATCAATTTCATCTTGTTCTTCCTTTCATCTCAAGTTTTCTCACCATATTTCATCCCTATGGAGTGAATCAAACTTGGTGATCTATTCATATCTTTGAGGGAGCTTATCTTGCTCTAGTATTTTGTATTCTTATGTAAATTCTATGCCCTTTAATTTAAGAAATATTTCAGGTCAAAATTCCAAGAAATATCATCTATTATTGATCAATAATGAAGAAATAACGTCATTTCCCCACTACCTTGTTGTAAACTCTTGTAATCTTAATGGATTCGAATGGATGTATGAAATATTGATAATATATGAATGAATGGAATGTAATTAAAGTATATTATGGATTTCATGTTCATTAACTGAGATATTGGGGCCATTGGGTCAAATTTCATAGCAATTGGAGCAAACTACACCTCATTTCCTGAAGGGTCCAAAACTAGTTTTTTATATCTGATTGAAAGAAGTGATAACGGCCATGTGAGGTGTATTGGTTATGCATATGAGTCTCTGATAATGTATTCTACACATTCCCTAATTCAATTTAATAATTTGAGTGGGTTTATGCACATTTGGGAAGCCATTTCCACCACTTACCCCAGGGGGATTAGAGCGAAAATTGCAAGTAAAATCATCTATCTTGTTCAGAATTTAGTACAGATTTGCAGAAGTAATTTGATGTCCATAATAAATCCCTAAAATTAATAATTAAGTTATTATATCACTCATACACCTTCTCCGAATATTTGGGAGCAATTGGGTTGATTCAGAGACCAAGACACAAAAACTAGTCAAGAGCCAAAGTTGTGAAAAAATTGGAAAATTGGGAATTTTGATAAAAATTTAAAAAAGGGACATTACACTCAACAATATACATGATGAATGACTCAAAACTAGATGCAATTCTAGGCCCAAAAATAGATGAAACAACAGATGAAAAACTGGACTCCTAACTAGACGTAAAATTGGACATGAAATTGAGCAAAAAATATAATGTATCGATGGACATAAAACCAAGCATAATATCAGGTGCAAAATTGGAAACAACACTTGGTGAAAACAAAAAATTAAAATGAGACACAATATTGGATGAAATATGAGATGAAACATTGGATGTAAAACTAAAGGTAATATTGAATGCAAGATGGGATGCAACATTGGATACAAAACTAGATGCAATATTAGATACAAACATGGGCACAAAACTAGGAAGAACATTAGGCACAACACTAGGTGTAACATTGGTCCCAAACATAAATGTAGAAAACTACATCAACCAAGATGGAACACCAGGTGCAAACCTAGATGCAAATTAGGATGTAAAACGAGATAAAACATTAGGCGCAAACATGGATAACAAAAACAACGTAAAACAAGATGCAAAAGGGGATGCAACATTATAAGTAAAATTGGATGCAAAACTAGACGCATTATTGGGCCCAAAATTGGATGCAAACCTAGATGCAATACTAGATGCAGAATTGGACACATAATTTGATGCAAAGCATGGTGCAAAATTGGGTGCAAGACTCGATGTGAAAAAATACGAGCAAAATAAGATGCAACATTGGATGCAAAACTGAGCGTCAAACTGGGTGCAAACAAGGATATAACAAATGGCGCAAAAGAATATGTAATACAAGATGCAAAATTGGTTTTAAATAAGGGTGTAACAAAAGATGCAAAAAATTGGGCACAAAAATGGACGCAAAAATGGATGTTGGAAAGGATAGGAAAAACTATGCAATAGATGACATTTTACAAAATTGTACAATAGCACCAGGTTTAGCGCCAGATTGCTCACTACAATTGGGAAAAAATACACTAAAATATGGTGCTAAATCAGACGATAAATCCAATTTTGTTGTAGTGAGTGTTCATGACCTTACCCCTCACACACTTATAGAGTTGGAAAATGTATAGTGTTGTAGCATAAGGAGAGGGTAATCTGTATAGGATGAAAATCATAGGGGATTTACTTGTTGACCAATATCCTATCATGTTAGTTCATATTGTGGGTTTTAAAATTATAAAAAATCGAACCAATATATTGCAGGTATTGGGGGCATGAGGGGTTTAACGTGGGGGTGGGTAGGGTGTTTTATAAGGATTGAGGTATAAAAAGGGGTGGGGAGGAGGTTTTAAGTATTGGGAGGGGGTTACAACAAAAAGAGTTTGGGTCAATATCTCTCGAAATTAAGGGTATTCTTTAATATCCCATGATCGCACGTGCTATGTGAGAGGTTCACTAAGTGAAATCCCCGTGATGAAAATAAGTATGGAAAATTTGCAGTTGGGGATAAGATCCAACAAACTTGAAATGTTATGAGAGAAACTAAATAGGAATATTGTTCCCTCCTCTCTCTTTGGAATATTTTAGGGACCAAGAGCCTCCCAATAGTGAGATGTGATGCATAAATATATTCACAAAATAAATGGATTTAATATCAAGATAACAAACTATTGATAAGGGAAATATTTGGATCTAAAGATTAGGAAAACTATAGTGTTAGTGGTGTGGACGGACCCATGCCATAACAAATGGTTTCAAACCCTACATAAATACAACATTCCAAAGGTTAAAAAAATGCAATAATGATATATTTACCTCATTCAATTTCTAAATAAGAATTCACATGAATCATATGGTTTATCTCATGTACTAAATAAAGTAAAATAATTATTTCCTTCTCAAATGTATAAAAAGGGAGAAAATGCACTGAAGATGTTGAAAGAATTAGGGAATTTATAGGGTTGGGGATGCTTGGCCTTCAAACCAACTCCCATATTACTTGTCCTATTTAGTTTCTATGAGAGAATAGACATGACTTATTTGGTGGAATGTAAGAGTTGTTGTCCAAGTTTCCACTAGACGAAGTGACAATGAAAAAAAGAGTCATATGGTCTTGTAACTTATCCATTGATAGAAATGAAAGATTTGAGGATGAGTCCATTAAGTACTCGTTTTCTCATTTGGGTTTGTAGGTTAAACTTTTTCATGTGCATCTTTGTGGAATTTTTTATTAGTTATCACATTGGTTTAATTTACATTGTAAATTAAGAGCTCAAAGTTTTGTTCATTACATGGAAACTTTTAGGGGCTAATCTTAGCCCGCGGTCTAAATTTAGGGGTTATAGATTTTTATTGGGATAATCTTTAGTAAAAACCCATTAGGTATGATTATACAACATTATATTTATTTATTGTTAATGAATATAAGGTTATCCCCATTGAATTTAAAAGGAGAGGCAAGATAAACAAATTCCCACCCTCTAAAAATCGATTTAAACCTTTGTTCTCCCACAAAAATCACTAACCATCTCCCATTTGTCCTTTATTTATAGAACAAGAAATTTCTAGGGGCTCTTTCACCTTATATCAATCATGAAAATCAAATTCGATGTTACATTTGTTCATATTTGATGATTTGAATCTTTTTTTGCAAGTTGCTTAATGTCCACATGAGAAGTGCAATCGATATTTACTATAATTTCTTGTAATGATCCATTTAATTCTAGAAGAGCTATAAATATCATCACCTCAATCCAAACTTTCAAGAAGAGACATTGGGATTGTGAAGCTCGTGAATAGTGATGCAGAAATCACATGTTTTTGTGGGTGGCAGGTGCATCCTGCATGGGGGACAAGACTTCACTAATAGCCATATTTGGGCACGGAGGGGGCCATTTCATTGTTTATTACTAGTGACATTTTATTTCTACTTAGCTTTGTGTTCTCCTTTCTAGGACAGGCCATGGGTGGAGAAACCTTGAATCCCATTGCTTTTGTTTCTTCTTTTTCTTTGGGCATTGTCCGATATTTTGACATGTTTCTTTTTTTTTAATTGAATTTTATGGTTCTCAAATGATTTTTGAAGGGTTGAGAATGTATTTTGTGGTTGGTTAGTGTACTATTTCAACATTAATGTTTCTCTTATAGTAAAGGGGATTACATTATATATGTATTTAGAGAGTTGAAAAACTAGATATTCGACTTATCAAAGAATGTATGAAATTCCATGTAGAAAGGTGTATATGATGCTATGCTAGAATCAATGATATTGTGCATTATTTGATTGAATCTCCCTAATTCAGTATGCATGGACATCTTGGGGTGAATTAAGATACATAAGGCAAGCTGTTAGTTTTTTGGAAAGCTTCTCCCACACCTGTGATTCATTAAAAACATACATATATGAAGTGGTATTGCTCTCTTAAAATGATCTTTGGTAAGTTGTGTGCATAAATGAGGTGTCGGTGGGCCCTTGTAATAGAATGGAGAGATAAATGAGGGTCACGGTGTTGGTGGGACCTCGTATTAACATTCATTAGGTTTTCCATGGTGATGAAAATTTCCATTGGTGTTTTTCCAAGGATATTTGAACAGTATGATGAATTTATATGAAGTACCATAGTTAGAGTGAGGTGCGAAACTATCACCAAAAAATGGTTTTTTGTGTGATTGTTTCGTAAGATTGATCAACAATTTAGTATTTTTTGTATATGTTTTCCCATTACGTACTATATATTGTGTTATACTTTATCAAAAAAATTACCAAGACGTGAGGAGGTCTTATAATTTAGTAAAATGTTTGGTAAACTTTTACAAGATTATACAAATCTCAATGAAAGATTCACCTAAAAATTGTATATACATAATATAACATTTATAAAATAGACCTCATATTCTCCTATTTATTATGGAGATTCACACATTTATTATACATATCAATTTGCCAAGGTTCTTAAATTTTTTTGTGATTAATTGGTACCAATCACTGAAGATGATATATTGACCAAGAGATATGAATAGAATAAAGTAGCTCTATATTTTCTTCCGTATTTTGTTGAGCCATGAAGAGTTGTAATAGCTACTAAATGTGTTTGTATGGATTCCCAATACAAAACAAAGATACGTTATCAAGGGTTCATATGCATTTCTATAGTTGATGTATTCTCCTTTCTAGTATAGCTCAAATTCCACAACCTTTCCAAATGTTATAAATCATGTGAGAGTCTTCCACCATCATTAGCTCTATATCACTCATACACCTTCTCGGAATATTTGGGAGCAATTGGGCTGATTTGGAGACCAAGACACTAAAACTAGTCAAGAGCCAAAATTGTGAAAAAATTGGAAAATTGGGAATTTTGATAAAAATTTAAAGAAGGGACATTACACTCAACAATAGACATGATGAATGACTCAAAACTAGATGCAATTATAGGCCCAAAACTAGATGCATTAGAGGAAATTTCAACTCAAAATGGGCCTCCTAAAAAGAATTAATAAAATAATAGTTAAAATAATAAAATAATATTTATTAATTTTGGAGGAAGAAAAGAAAAAAACTACTTTTTTGTTTGTATTTTTGACATATCTCCCCGTGTTTTTACTCAAATTTCGATCCAGAGAGCTCGTTGGATGTGGAATTTAACTCTGCATCCAACGAGTCCTCACTCGGCATACTTTTGATGGACCCTACTACCCCAAAAATAAGAAATACGTGAAAAAAGGTGATGATGATGTCATCATCACATTTTTTCATGTATTTCTTATTTTTGTGGTAGCGGGTTCCATCAAAAGTATGCCGAGTGGGTACTCGTTGGATGCAGAATTTAATTCCGCATCCAACGAGCTCTCCCAATCGAAATTTCAGTAAAAACACGGGGAGATATGTCGAAAATACAAACAAAAAAAGTACTTTTTATGATACCTATCCCCAAATTTATATTAAAAAAGTGTTTAAGACCTATACAGTATTTCAAATTTAAAGAAATTCCATTGGCTAACACATGTTGACATCGAATTTGAATCAAAGTTAAAAGGCCCATTTTGAGTTCAAATTTCCTCTAATGAAACAACAGATGCAAAACTGGACTCCTAACTAGATGTAAAATTGGACATTAAATTGAGCAAAAAATATAATGTATCAATGTACATAAAACCAAGCATAACATCGGGTGCAAAACTGGAAACAACACTTGGTGAAAACAAAAAATTAAAATGAGACACAATATTGGATGTAATATGAGACAAAACATTGGATGCAAAACTAGAGGTAATATTGAATGCAAGATGGGATGCAACATTGGACACAAAAATAGATGCAATATTAGATACAAACATGGGAACAAAAGTAGGCACAACACTAGGTGCAACGTTGGTCCCAAACATAAATGTAGAGAACTACATAAGCCAAGATGGAACACTAGGTGAAAACCTAGATGCAAAATAGGACGTAAAACGAGATAAAACATTAGGCACAAACATGGATACCAAAAAACGATGTAAAACAAGATGCAAAAGGGGATGCAACATTATAAGTAAAATTGGATGCAAAACTAGACGCAATATTCAGCCCAAAATTGGATGAAAACCTAGATGCAATACTAGATGCAGAATTGGACACATAATTTGATGCAAAACATGGTGCAAAATTGGGTGCAAGACTCAATGTGAAAAAATAGGAGCAAAATACGATGCAACATTGGATGCAAATCTGAGCGTCAAACTGGGTGCAAACAAGGATGTAACAAATGACACAAAAAAATATGCAATACAAGATGCAAAATTGGTTGTAAATAAGGGTGTAACAAAAGATGCAAAAAATTGGGCACAAAAATGGACGCAGAAATGGATGTTAGAAAGGATAGGAAAAAATATGAAATAGACGACATTTTACGAAATTGTACAATAGCGCCATGTTTAGCGCCAGATTGCTCACCACAATTGGGAAAAAATTACAATAAAATAGGGTGCTAAATCCGACTATAAATCCAATTTTGTTGTAGTGATTGTTCATGACCTTACCCCTCACACACTTATAGAGTTGGAAAATG
>LPNX010645180.1:0-223472 GCA_001517045.1 Pseudotsuga menziesii
GCTATTCAATGAATAATGCTGAAGAAGAACTATTTCGTTTTCAGCTGTATTTCATGCGCTGTGAGGATATTTGATGTTTCGAACCGAAGTTCTTGTTAATTATTCTGCAGTCTTTTCTGGGATACATTTACACTATGAGTAATTATTGCTGTTATAGAATGATCGGTTAACTGGTTATTTGGATATTTGTAGTTTTCATGTGCTTTGGGAAAAGTATCAGCTATCTGTAGTTTTCTTACAGCATGTGATTCCTTATTGCTCATTTAAGATGATAGCCTCGCTCCCTAGGGATAGTTTAGATAGTTAGTCATTTCTGTTTGTATCTGGTTTGTTTGCTTGTGAGCATAAGACGAGAGGTAAGAACCTGCGCAGCACTTTGTGACAGCCCCCCTACATTTAAACCAGCCTGCACTTAATTAGGCACGTGCATATCATTTCCTTTCAGTCAAAATACAAAAATTCGGTGGGCCGGGCCGCAACCGGTAAAGCCTTTGTTTGTTACTTTGACCTACGGTAGCCGGACCGCAAACCGGACGGATTCCCTATACCAAACAGTCAGCGGGCTAGTTGGGAACGCTGATTGGGGAGAATCCCTTACTGTTGCCGCCTGCAAATTTCCAGGCATCAACATGACCCAAATACTTTTTGTCTTTGATTTGTGGATTGCAGGTTGTTACTGATGATGATGATGCCATACTGATCGACAGATCAGAATATGATGATGATGATGTTGCTGATCAAAAGGGTCAAAATGCTGAAGATGTTGTTGCTGTTCGAACAGTCAAAGTGCTGAAGATGTTGCTGAGAGAAAGGTCAAAATGCTGAAGATGTTGTTGCTGGTCGAACAGTCAAAGTGCTAAAGCTGTTGAAAGATCCAAGTGCTGAAAATGTTGCTGCTAATTGAAAGATCAAAATGCTGAAGATGTTGCTGATGATGAAGATTGAAGATTGAAGATGAAGACTACATGATGTTTAAAAGATTCCAATGATTTATAGATGTGTTACCCTGCTGATGTTGATGATGTCCCCTATCTCTACTCTTGTTGTTGTTGATGTTGCTATAGAATACCCTTCTCGTTAAGGGGGAGTGTTGAAATATTGTAACTTTGAAGAATATTCTATATGTATCTTTTGTGGTCCTCGATGGTCCTACCGGGATAACCACTTGTATTACATTGTACCCCGATGCTCCTAATCGGAAGAACTAATAAGAGTCATGAGGTAGTCCCCTCTAATTGTAAAGGTGGGTCATCAACACCCCAATGTGGTTACTTGAGCCTACATGTGTAACTCGAGCCCACATGATTTAACTCGAGCCTACATGTCAAATGAGTTAACTTAAGTGAACGGATGAATATAAATAGAGGTGTAGTGCTCCTCATTTGTGACATACACTCACTTGGAATAGCGCACTTGTGGAGGAGAGAAGTTGCTGGAGAAGGAGGAGAATCAGGTTTTTGATCTCCTTGTTGGTTTTACCTTTTTCCCTTTTTGGGGCATCTATATTGAGGAAGCTTTTGCTGGGTTTTTCCCTTTAGGGTTTTCCCAGGATAAATCTGTGTTGTTCTTGTGATTCTGTTTCTTTTAGTGATCCTGTTTTATATGCTTTTATTATGAAAAATGAAATGATATACTGATGTCTTAGCTAAGGATATGAAAAATTTAACAAAAAGCAGTCAGGATTCAGTTATTCAACTGATTTTGAAGGAATAGGATAAATGTAAGTTTGAAAGAGGACAAAGGGTTCGATTTTTTGCTGGCAAGGGGAGGCTATCAGGATTTGTTTATGAGCTAATTAAAAGACTCTTATGTGTTTTTGAGGACTGAACTATGAAATATATTCACTATATGCCCTTCATATTATTGACTGGTTTCATTTCTAATTTGTGTTAATTACTCAGTTGGTATATTCATTTCCTGTTTAATGTTTTTATGCTTGAAATTTTTGCTAACTGTGGGTGAAATTCAGTACTGTGTTTACTCTATTGGATTATGGTTTATATGTTATGCATCTCAGTCATTTAAATGCTCATGATTTGGTGTTTGCTTTGGTCTTATGCATGTTTTTCCCTCTTGTCTTCAAACAGTTCAACCAAAACCCTATAAAACCCTATTTTACTTTATTGTGATTTTTTGAGATTGTGTTGGCTTGTTCGTCCGTAGTCTGGTAACAATTTCTGGCACAAACATCTTTTGCGTCGTTGCCGGGGTTGAAGTTGAAAACCTATTTTCCCTAGGATACTTATCATTTCACTGGTTTTGAGAGGTGAACTTAAACCAAAAAATTTACAAGACTACTTTTCACCAATTTTTCATAGTGGCTACTAAGGGAGTTGGAACAAGAAACAGACCTAGTTCGCCATTACAATTGGGTGTTTAAGACCTAGAACATATATTGAAAACAACTAGGAAGATCAGAAGGTCTCAGTCATCACCAACTCTATGTAACCCTGATCAGTTGGATGTTTCATTACCTTTTTTTGTTCTGAAGGGAGAAGAACAAGAGTCACCTTGGTTGAAGCCTACAATTCCTATCAGTAATTTTCAAGTTTTCACTGATCCTCAATCCTTCAAGAAAGCGAAGACTATATCCCCTGGTAGAATCCCTTTATTTCACCTCAAAGTTGGTAAAATTCCATTTCAGCCAAGTTCTAGCCAAATCTTTACATCATCCAAACCAATTAACTTAAAGATGGCAGCCCAGAATCAGCCATTAGACATGATGGACCGAATGCCCCTTTAGTTTTGCCTCAGCCTTTGAATGCACTTCCTGGGGGTGATTACCAAAAATACTTGCCTAGGTTTAATGGACAAGGTGAAACTACAGCTGAGGAGGATTGAGAGGCTTTTCTCAGCTATGCTGATAATAAGAATATTGAGGCCAAGGATGTATGGATGAGGATGTTTGTATAGAGTCTTGATGGAGATGTCAGAAAATGGTTCAGGGACTTGCCTGCAAATTCTATCACTATCATAGAAGAGCTTCAGGATCTTTTCATGAGACAATGGGGTGACACCAAGGATCATACATATTACATAACTGAGTTTGGAGCCCTTAGGAGAAAGAAGGATGAAACCATAGCTGATTTTTCGAAGAGATTCAATAAAATGTATGGCAGAATTCCTGCATAGATAAAACCTTCAGAAACATCTGCAAAACTCACATATGCCAATGCTTTTGATCATGAATTTTCCCTACTTCTAAGAGAAAGAAGACCTGTTACTTTACTGAACATGCAGGATGCGACATTAGAAGTGGAATCTAATATATTAGCCTCTAACAGATTGAAGGGAACTACAACTCAGCAGATATATGACAAGAAGGGTAAGAGAGAGGCAGCTCCAAGGGTTTCAACATCTCACTTTGCAGAAAGTAAAATTAATGAGATGGCCAAGCTAGTTAAGATCCTGACTGCAAAATTAAACAAGTTGGAACTAGAAAAGAATTCAAACAAACCTGTTCAAGAAGGTGAGAGAAACCTTAATAATCAAAACCAATTTAGAAGACAGTTTGCACCTTGTTTCATACCTAAAGAAAGAAGAAACAATGATATACAACAAGAAAGGAGAGAAATTGAGGATCAAAGAGTACCACCCCCACTTCAGAATAATGTTGTTTATGAAGAAGAAATTGAAGAGGAAGTGTTCTTAGAAGATACAGACCAGGATATGAATTATTTTGGAGAGCAGTTAACTGAGGGTTTTGTCATTGAAGAAGAGTTTTTAAACTTAGAATATTGTGATGCTGATATGTTTGAAACAAAAAATGAGTTAAATCTTAAAGTGACTGCTGTAACTGCTGATACATACCAGACTGAACCAAAGAAAACTTTAAATTTAAGGCCAGGTCCAAAGCAAGTAGTTCAAAATCCTAAGAAAAAGGTAGTTGTACCTCCTAAACAACAGTCTGATCATATGTTAGAGAAAAAACAAACTCAGGATAAACAAAAGAAGAATGTGGAAGTTGAAGAGGTAACTAAATCTGTACATAATTTTAACCTGGAAAATGAATTAGGCAAAATTAAGATCCCTATACCTTTTACTGAGTTAATGAAGAATCCTTGTTACAAAAATTCAGTTCTAACAATGATTGGTTCAGCAAGCAGTCAACCCCTCTCTGATACAGTGAATCTACAAGAAGAAAGCCCTAAAATCTTTATTGGATCAGCTCTTGCAGAAAAAACTGAAAATGAAGCAGGAGCATCACCTTCTTTTTATATCACACTAACTATTCATGAACAAATGATACATAATTGTCTTTTGGATTTCGGAGCATCACACAACCTAATGCCAAAGGTTGTCATGGAGGCTTTAGGTTTGAGTATAACAAAACCCTATCATGATTTGTATGCTTTTGACTCACGAGCTGTAAAATGTTTAGGAGTGATAAAAGATATGGTTGTCAGTTTGGATCAGCTACCAATGAAGAGTGTGATTATGGATGTGGTAGTAGTAGACATTACACCTAAATTTGGACTGCTCCTCTCTAGATCTTGGGCAAAGAAGGTTGGGGGGACTCTACAAATGGATTTAACATATGCCACCATTCCTATATTTGGAGGAGAAAACAGAAGGTTATACAGAGAGTTACAATTTTCCTATATTGTGACAGATGACAAGAACTCTACAAAGCATCCCTTGTATGCTGTTGACAAGGATTTGGGTACTTGTATGTTGCATTTTAGTGATGATGATAATATTGCTGGTTTATTACAGGTTGAAAAGGAAAAGCCAGTAAAATGCACTAGGGAACAAGAAGATGAACTTTGGCAATTATACTTTGATGGATCATCTTGTAAGGAAGGTGCTGGAGCAGGGGTTCTTTTAATATCTCCTGGTGGTGAAACAGTAAAGTTAATGTATAAATTGGAATTTATTACCACCAATAATACTGCAGAATATGAAGCTTTGTTGTTAGGTTTGAAATCTGCAAAGGATTTAGGCATTCAACAGATTTCTGTATATGGCGACTCCGAGTTGGTTGTTCAGTAGGTGAGGAACAACTATCAAGTGAAACAAGATTTGCTGAAAGTGTACCGTAATGAAGTATGGCATATGATAGATAATTATTTTGTGGCTTTTAACATTACTTATATTCCTAGGGATCATAACCAAACTGTTAATTCTTTGGCCCTAACAGCTACACATTTTAGAATTCCCAAAACAACACAGCTAAAGTATTCTATTGAGGTTAGGTACAGACCTTCTGTGCCTGATAATGTAAAGCAGTGGAACGTTTTTAAAGATGACATTGAAATAAAAAGGTTTTTAGAGCTGACAGGTGAGTTTTCCAATTCCCTGATTGATCAAGAATAAGATGATGAGGTTGAAGATTTTGAAGATATTGCAGAAAATGAGATTACTGGCCACAAGATTATTGAACTTAAAAGTAATTTCATTCCTAAAGGTTTGGTGCCATTAGAGAGAATATTTTCAAAAGATGATACACCTTTAAAACCTGTTGTATAGTCTTCAGAAGAAAATGTGGTGGACTGTAATATTGGCACTCCTGAACATCCCAGAATGGTGAAGATTTCAAAAGCACTCACAACAGAACAGAGGAACAAGTACATTAAGTTGTTAAAAGAGTATATTGATGTTTTTTCTTGGTCATATGAAGATTTGAAAACACATGATACTGGAATTATACAGCATAAATTGCCTTTAAAACTGAATGTTAAACCTTTCAGACATAAATTAAGGAGAATAAATCCAACTTTGTTTCCTGTTATTGAAAAAGAGGTGAAAAAGTTATTAGATGCCAAGATCATTGTTCCCCTTAGGTATTATTCATGGGTTGCTAATTTAGTTCCTGTCAGGAAAAAGAATGGAGAAATTAGACTGTGTGTTGATTTTAGAAATCTGAATAGGTCTTCATTGAAGGATAATTACCCTTTGCCAAAAATAGAACAAATATTGCAGAAGGTGGTTGGTGCACAAAGAATTTATATGGTAGATGGTTTTTCAGGATATAATCAAATTGCCATGCATCCCGATGATAAAGAAAAAACAGCTTTTACTACTCCCTGGGGAACTTTCATGTATGATAAAATGCCTTTTGGATTAATGACTGCTGGAGCAACTTTTCAAAGAGCTATGGACATAGCCTTTGTAGGGGAAAGAGATAAGTTTGTAGTGATTTATTTAGATGATATTACAGTTTTTTCACAATCAGATGATGAGCATCTAAAACATTTAAAACAAACTTTTCTGAAATGCAGAAAATATGGTTGATCTCTTAATCCAAAGAAATCACATTTTGCTGTACAAGAAGGTAAATTATTGGATCATTTAGTTTCAGCTGATGGCATAAGGATTGATTCGGAGAGGGTGAAAGCAATACTGAAAATAAGTTCACCAAGGAGCAAGAAGGATGTACAATCATTCATCGGTAAAATCAATTTTCTGCGTTGGTTTATACCAAATTTCACTGAGACTATCAAAAATATTACAACCATGCTGAAGAAGGATCAGGAAGTCAAGTGGATTGCAGAAGCAAAGAATTCATTTGAAAAAATTAAGATGGCTCTTATTGAAGCTCTAGTATTAGTAAGTCCAGATTTTACAAAGGAATTTCTAACCTTTTCTTTTGCATCTGAAGATACATTGGCTGTTGTTTTATTACAGAATAATAAGGATGGCCTTGAACAACCTATTGCATTTTTCAGCAAAACTCTTAGAGATTCGGAGCTACAATACATCATTTTAGAGAAACAGGCTTATTCTTTGGTAAAAGCTTTGAAATTATTCAGAATTTATGTTTTGCATTCAAAATTTATTGCTTATGTGCCTAATGCTGCCATAAAAGATGTTTTGACTCAGCTTGACAGTGAGGGAAAAAGAGGTAAGTGGATTGCCAAAATCATGGAATATGATGTGGATATCAGACCTACAAAGCTAGTAAAGGGACAAGGTCTAGCTAAACTGCTAGTTGATTCAAATTGCCAAGCTTTAGGACTACATCTGATGGTAGAACAACCAGCACAGGAAGAAAGTCAAGCGGAGCTGGAGAAAGAGAAGATTATGGATTTCTATTCAGCATCTACATGGTATGCAGACATTGTATACTTTCTTTTGTACTTGCAATGTCTAGAACATTTAGACAAGAAAGCTGCTAGGTCTTTGAAGTTGAAAACCACTAAGTATTGTTTGGTAGAACAACAACTGTTTTGGAAAGATCCAGGGGGTATTATACTCAGATGCTTAGATAAACCTGAAATTGAAGAAGTAATTTCTGAATCTCATGAAGGTGCTTGTGGAGGTCATAAGTATTGGAAGGCAACAACATATAAAATTCTAAGAGATGGATACTATTGGCCCTCTTTATTTTCAGATGTATATCAGCAGATAAGAGCATGTATCCCTTGTCAGAAATTTGCTGGTAAACAAAAGTTGTTGTCATTACCTTTAAAACCAATTGCAGTTAATGCCCCTTTTCAGCAGTGGGGTTTGGACTTCATAGGTGAGATAAATCCATCTTCCTCAGGGCAGCATAAGTGGATTTCGACTGCAACATATTTCTTTACTAAGTGGGTAGAATCTATTCCCACAAGGAATGCCACAGATAAAGTGATCATAGATTATATTGAAGAAAATATTCTCAGTAGATTTGGATGTCCACAAAAAATATTGACTGATAATGCTAAAGCCTTTAAATCTAAGGCTATGGGGGCATTTTGTGAAAAGAATGGTATCCCGTTGAAACACTCAACTCCTTATTATCCTCAGGGGAATGGGTTAGCTGAGTCATCTAATAAAAATATCATTCAAAGTATCAGGAAGTTACTGAATCATAATAAAATATCATGGGATTCTATGCTAAAGTATGCATTATGGGCAGACAGAATAACAGTTAAGCAAGCAATTGGAACTTCTCCTTTCCAATTAGTATATGGTACAGATGCATTTTTTCCTATTCAGTTAGGCATCCCAGTGATGAAGTTTTTTCAAGGTTGTTAGGAAGAACCTAATGATATGCAAAGAAGAATTTATGCAATGATAGAGTTACAAACAGAAACGAGAAAACGTGGAAGAAAAGGCTTAGTTGTACAGGTTGAAGATTAAAGAAAGATTTGATAAGAAGATAAAAGAAAAAACTTTTTTCAGTGAGAGACATGGTTTTGAGATGGGATGCTAGGAAGGAGCAGAAATGAAAGCATGGAAAGTTTGATAACCTTTGGTTTGGTCCTTTCATAGTATCAAAGTTTTTGGAAAACAATACTTTTGTTCTACAGACCTTGGAAGGTGAGGAGTTGTCTAATCCAGGTTAATGGACGATTCCTCAAGCATTTTTCCAGTTTTTGAGATGGATATTGGACTTTCATTGTATATACCGGTGTGAGTAACATAATAAGGACTCCATAACCCAATGGAAAATTTGCAGACTAGTAGGTAGCAGCACAGAAGGCACTGGTCTATAGGTTCTCGAAGCCTCACACAGGGGACTTCATCTTGCAGCAGGAGCCAGATGTTAGGTCATTTTTTTGTTTTCCATCTTTTAATACTTTTATTTGTATTTTGAAGCTTGGTTTTACTTTATATTCCTAGAAATTTTTGTTGATTGGCATAGTTTGAAATTTTTCCCTTTAGCTTTTATGTTATTTGATTTTTTAGTTTATTTTTACAAGTTTTGGTTTGATTTCATAATCAAAGGGCTTATATAAGGCTTACATGGATTGAAAAGGTCTAAAAAATAGCATAAAGTTTAATTGAGACTCCTAAACCAAGTTTAAAATCATATCATTAGCATGATTTTTGAAAATCATTAACCTGAATTTTCTTGTAGCGCAAGCCAGAAAAAGTTACACAGAAGTGCTACAAGAATGTCACGCAAAGTTAAAAATCCTCTTTCAATGTTGCGGAAGCATAGTTATTTAAAGCGCCGATGAGATAGTTCATAACGCTTCCGATCGTCGATCGTGAAGCCAATGGTATAAAGTGCCGCGCAAGTTTAAAATAATTTTTCAAAGATGCAGAGATTCAATGGTCTAATGCGCCAGCAACACAATGGTTTAAAGTGACAACACTACGGCAGCAAAATGGTTTAAGGCACCGACGAGACAGTTAATAAATTTTTTGACTGCGGCAGCTTAGTGGTTGAAAGCACCGACGAGGTAGTTGATACAGCTTCCGATCTTCGACCGCGAAGCCTATGGTCAAAACGCCGCGCAAGTTTAAAATCATCTTTCAACGTTGCGAAAAGCTAATGGTCTAAAGTCAATTTTTAAATGTTGCGGAGATTTAGTTCTTTAAAAAGCTGACACTGCGACAACATAGTGGCTTGATGTTTTGATGCATTAGAGATTACTACTTCTGATCGCCGATAGGTTAGAAATGGGAAGTGCCGATTCGTTCAGTCTTGAACCTCCAATCGTCGATGCCAAGAAAGATTAGTTGTTAATGATAGGAGACTCCGATAGTGCGACAACATTCAAATATCAATCACTATGACAAGTGTTAGTATCATCATGAAGGTGAATTTTGGCGGTTTCTTGCAGAAGTGAGGCAATAATGATAGCATATCATAATGAAACAAAGGCATTTCAAATCACGTTTTTTCATGAGTACACGCAGAGCAGGTGGAGATCGTGGCTGATAATCAATACTTGAAAATCAAAATTTTGAAACAGAGTAAAATTGAGGATTTTGAGAAGCGGTCATCTGAATTTGTCAAAACAGTTAGAGAATATTGGGGCATGCAGTTTGACACCTGACAGACAGGAGAATAGGATTCTAGCAGATGGATTAATCGTTTTAACAGGTAGGCTGTGAACTGATTTCCAAGGTTCATTAATTTGGGGTTTTTGCTAAATAGAGGATTAATGACTAAATTAAGGACATATTATCAGTTGTTAAAGCCTAATTGATATTAAATGATTGGAGCTCAGTCATGAAATTAAAAGTATTGTCTAGCTTAAATGAGAAGAGGTCAATTTAGGGTTTCCCTATACAATATTGTTTGTATGTTTAACAAATTAGAAGAAAGTCAAGCTGTGTGTTGTATTTATAGAAGCTGTTTGACAATATTTCAAAATGAAAAAGAGTGGAAAGACCAATAGAGCAGAACCCTCAGATTTAAGTTGGGTAAAAAAATTTCCAGATTGTGCACATTTGTTTGCAGAAGCAGGATGGTTAGTGTTCTTAGAAAAGATTGAAGGTTATCATTCAGAGGTTTCTTACAAGTTTGCTCAATGTTTAGATAAAGATGTAGTGTCTTTTGACACTTTGAAATTCAAACTAACCAGGGAGTTACTAGCAGAAGCAACAGGAATTCTGGATGAGGGAGAATTTTGGTTCAAAAGGGTGCCCTTCACCTTTGATGCTCAAAGATATTTGCTTCCAGGTGTAGTAGCAGACTGGGGAAAAGGTGTTCTCATTCAAAACTTTAAACCTAAATGGATTGAACCTATCAAAATCTTACAAAGCTATGTCACCTGTGAGGGGAGATTTTCCTTTGTATTTAAATATCATTTTAGATTCCTTCAACATCTCAGTCATGAATCTAAAATGAATCTTCCTTTCTTCTTTTTGAAAAGCTTACAGAAGATGTCATGTAGAGTGAGAGAATACTAGGACCATACAAAACAATCAGTTTTTCACCACGGGGTCATAAAACTCATCATAAGTACTGTATTGCAGAAAAGACAAAAGACATGGGAGCACTTCTTATTTTGGTCAGGTTTCAAGACTGAGTAGGAGGAACAATTCCAAAAGAGACAGGTAGATAAGGGTCAAACTCTGATTAAGAAGCTTAGAAAGAAGGTCATAGTCAAAGATGAAGAAGCTGATAAACCAGGAGAAGATTCAAATCAGGAAAATGAAAATATTGAGATTGGACAGCGAGTTAATGTTAAGGAAAGCAAAGTTTTATAGTCAGAGATGAAGGAAGCTGAGCCAGTTGAAGGAGTTTTACCTGCAGAACCAGATCAAGATGTAAAGGAAGATATTAAGGAGCAAAAGTAGAGCCCTATTACAATATTGTTAGAAGAGGATGAAAAATACTTGTTTGATGAGGCTAGAGTTCCTATTACTAATGAAGCTAAGGTTTGTGTTAAGCAAGAAATTCACACTCATTGTGATGAGGAAACAATGTATAGAAAGAAAAGAATGAAGGTTGTTGAATTTGCCTCAATAACTCATCAAGGAAAAATTCTGAAGATGTTGGGAGAGGTTGGAGCAGTCTGGAGACCTAAGACAAGGCTGAAGAACAAACTTAGGTTAAACATGAAAAAGATACCGAATCCCAAATTGGCTAAAGAGAAGGTTACAGTAATAAAAGATTCATCATCTCAAGAGAAATTGGATGATAGTGAATATGACAATAAAGAAATTATGAAGAGTAAAAAACCAATAGTATCAAAAGATAAATATGTCTTCATTGATATTAAGATCTTTGATATTTTCCTGGAGATTTGAAATCAGATGATTCAAGAACAACAACAACGTGAGGTAAAGAGTTCTTGTCTAGAGAAAAGAGAGATAGTTGAAGAAGAAGTTCACTGCAATGCTGGAACTGAAGAACATCTAGAGATTCTTTTGACCTCCACAGAGCTCATGAAGGAGGATGAAGAAATCTATAAGAAATTGAAAATGCCATGGACACCAGAATGGATACAAACAATATCAAGAGATAAATGTATTGATTCTGAAAAGGAAAACCTGCAAAGAAGCATTAAGCAATACAAACATCAAGTTGAATATATGCATGAAACTAATGATGGATTAGTTACGCAAACATGAGACTTAGAGAAGACCTGGAAGAGGTTAACAGTCATTACCAAGAATTAATTGTAGTTTCTAGGGAAGCTCTTAAAAGGAAAAGGCAAACAGAGAATCAGTTCACACAGCTAAAGCAGACTATCCAGGAGCTAACTCAACAGAACTAGGAGCTAACAAGGAGGGTTGCAGACTTGGAGTCAGATCACTTGAAATCTAGAAGGAAAGATCAGGATTTGGAGGGGATTTCTTTACTAGTTGAAGCAGCTAAAGACTTGTAAAGTTAGTTAAGAAAGTCAGTTATTGGTTAAGTTTGGAAAGTCATTTTATTTTTGTATAATAATAGTTTAGATTGAACTATTCGAGGGATAGTCTAAAAGCAATTAGGATTCAGTTATTCAACTGATTTTGAAGGAATAGGATAAATGTAAGTTTGAAAGAGGACAAAGGGTTCGATTTTTTGCTGGCAAGGGGAGGATATTAGGCTTTGTTTATGAGCTAAGTAAAAGACTCTTATGTGTTTTTGAGGATTGAACTATGAAATATGTGCACTATATGCCCTTCAAATTATTGACTGGTTTCATTTCTAATTTGTGTTAATTACTCAGTTGGTATATTCATTTCCTGTTTAATGTTTTTATGCTTGAAATTCTTGCTAACTGTGGGTGAAATTCAGTACCGTGTTTACTCTGTTGGATTATGGTTTATATGTTATGCATCTTAGTCATTTAAATGCTCATGATTTAGTGTTTGCTTTGGTCTTATGAATGTTTTTCCCTCTTGTCTTCAAACTGTTCAACCAAAACCCTATAAAACCCTATTTTACTTTATTGTGATTTTTTGAGATTGTGTTGGCTTGTTCTTCCGTAGTCTGGGAACAATTTCTGGCACAAATAGTTAACATACTTGAGTTTGTCATTTCAGGCCAAAGCCCCAAAAAGGTCAATGTGCCTATAAAGCCTACTGAAAATAAAGCTAAAAATTTCAAGAAAAGTTTGACTGAGCATGAGATGGGATATGACATTGTTGAAGAGATTAAAAAGGCCAAAGCAAATATCTCATTATTTGAGATGTGAAATCTACCTCAACAAAAGGAAAAGCTCTTAAAAGCACTGGATACACCCGAGAAGGAACCTCAGAGTGACAACCAACCTGAGGAAGAGATTGATGAAACAACTTTAGGAGGAAAGTCTAAGTATATAACTCCATTCTTTCTTCTAACTTTTGAGATTTTCAATTACAATGTGCATAATTATTTGGTGGAATCAGGATCTTCAATAATTGTCATGCCACGCTCAGTTTGCAAAGAAATAAATGGTCAAACTAAACCAACTATAGGACAAGTTCTTTAATTAGATAGAACAACAGTAAAAGTGATTGGAGAAATGGAAGATGTCTTGATCCGTTTGTCCACTGATGAGAGGGTATGTCAGTACATAGACATTGTTGTAGCAGATATCCCGGATGCTTATGGTTTGGTTTTGAGCCGGGATTGGCCAAAAAAATTAGAAGGATATTTTGCATTAGATTGGTCGCATATGTGGTTTCCCTATAAAGGATGTTAGAACCAAATAAAGGTGTTAAGAGAGCCTCAAATGAAGTATAATGTGACTCAGTTAGAGGGAAAAAATGAACCAGTTAACTCTATGTTGGGAAAGTATTTCATTGAACTGGAACTGAGAAATTACCAAGATAAAGAAGCTAGCAGTATACCTGATATCCAACCCGATCTCCTTCAGTTCTCACGGGCTGATAAGATTGATTGTAACATAGTAGATTTAGTTCTAGATTTGGTTAGTAATCTGATTTCAGTAGGAGTAGAAAGTTTTTGGATTCTTTATTTCGATGGTTCTAAAACATTGGAAGGATCAGGAGTTGGCTGTGTCCTAATTTATCTAGAAAAAAATAAACATTTTCTTTCATGTAGATTAGAATTCGAATGCACAAATAACACAGCCGAATACGAAGCATTAGCTCAGGGACTTAAAAACACGATAGAATTAAAAGTAAAAAATCTGAAAGTGTATGGAGATTCTGAAATTGTCGTTAAACAAATTCAGAACAAAATTCACTGCATATCATCGCATTTGAAGGCTTACCAAAATCAAGTCTGGGATTTATTGATAAATTTTCATGCATTAAATATTTATTCAATTCCTAGAACAAAAAATGTAGCAGCTGACTTGTTAGATACATCAAGTGCAAGGTTGGTACCTATGAATAATAGATGTTCGATTGAATTTCTTTTCAGGCCTTCTGTTCTAGATAACATCACTAATATGAGGGTGTTTGATGATGGTCAACAAATATTGGAATGCTTAGCGAATAATGATACATTTAAAGGAGCCATAATAGATGATGAAGATAATTAAGCAGAATTACAGTATGGAAATTTCATTCCGAAAGGAGTTAGAACTTTGGAATAGATATTTGATCTAGACAACAAGTTTAGAAAGCTAGCGAATGTCAAGACTCATAGCTCATCTTTACAATTCGAGCAGATAAATCTAGGGACAGAGGATGAACCCAAATATGTGAATTTGGGGAAGTGTTGTTCATGCGGTGAGAGGAGTAAATTCATCAGTTTATTCAGACAATATAAGGATGTATTTGCTTGGACTTACGAAGACCTAAAGACATATGACACTAAAATTATACAACATGTGATTCCAATCAAGGTTGGAGTCAAACCTTATCAACAACCTCTGAGAAAGATGCATCCAAAGCTAGAACGGGACTAATTCAAAATGAAGTGAAAAAGCTGCTAGATGCTAAAATCATATTTAGAGTCAGACATTCGGAATAGGTCTCTAATTTTGTACCAGTGTGGAAAAGGTCTAGAGATATTAGATTTTATGTAGATTTCAGAAATCTTAATCATGCATCAGATAAATATAATTATCCTGTCACACCCATGGAAAAAATACTACAAATGGTCTCAGGTTCCGAACTGTTCTCCCTATTAGATGGATTCTTCGGTTATAATCAAGTATTAGTAGCAGAAGAGGACATATAGGAGGGGAACTTTTGGGGAACTTTTGCATATAGGAGGATGCCCTTTGGACTTATTAATGCTAGAGAAACTTTCCAAAGGGCTATGGATATAGCTTTCCGCGATTTGATTGGCCGTAGTGTTGTGGTCTATCTAGATGATGTTACAATATTTTCAAAGAAGAGAGAAGAGCATGCATTTAATTTGAAACAGATTTTTGAGCGCTGCAGGAATTATGGCATTTCGTTAAATCCTAAGAAATGTATGTTCGCAGTCACAGAAGGAAAGATATTGGGTCATGTTATTTAAAAAAAAAGGATCTCCATAGAACCAGAAAGGATTAAAGCCATAGAATAGATCCCTTTGCCCCATAATAAAAAGGGTGTGCAATCTTTTATGGGGACAATCAATTTTGTGCGAAGGTTTGTGCTAGATTTTGCTCAAATTGTCAAACCTTTGCAGCAAATGGTTAAGTAGAGTGTGGATTTCAAATGGACTGATTCGAAGAAGAATGCATTCAACAAGATTAAGACATCTATTGCTCATGCACCATCACTCAAAATTCCAAATTTTGAAAAGGATTTTATTCTGTACACTTTCGCTTCCGATGATTCATTAGTAGCAGTGCTTACACAGAAGGAGGATGGGGGGGATGAGTATCCCATATCATTTATTAGCACTGGTATGCAAGGGGCTGAATTGAACTATCCTGCAGTTGATAAACAAGATTATGCAGTTTTTAAGGTGGTAAATCAATTCAGGCCATACATACTTAAGAACCGCACCAAAGTAATAGTCCCACACCCAACAGTACGATCCCTTTTTGTACAAAACAAATTGGGAGAAAGAAGAGGTAATTGGGTGACTTCTTTGCAAGAATATGATCTTGAATTTAAGCCAGCAACCATAATTAAAGGACAGGGACTTTGTAAGCTAATGACTGAGGGTCAAAACAATGAAGATAGCAGCTGAGATAATGAAACTGAATTACACATGATGGATGTATGTCCTCTATTCATAGCTAGAGACTCTTGGTATTGGGATTTGGTCCATTATCTTCAAGAAGGATATTTTCCGAAGCATTGGAGCCCCAAGCAAAGAAGGGAATTACGTCTGAAATCAACCTAATATCAGATTATTGATGGAGTGCTATTTAGAAAGAACTACGATGGAGTCTTTCTCAGATGCTTGGAACACGAAGATGCAAAGAAGGTTGTAGCAAAATTATATGATGGATCCGTTGTAGGTCACTTTTAAGGGGACACAACAGCACACACGATCCTCAGAGCTGGATATCACTGGCCAACATTGTTTAAAGATTCTCATGCTCATGTTTGAAAGTGTGATACTTGCCAAAGGAGCATTGGGAGACAAGCCAAAGCAACAGGACCATTGAAACCAATGATTATCTCAGAACCATTCAAACAATAGGGAATCGACATTATCGTAGAAATAAATCCAAATTCTTTATTGCAGCATAAGTACATTCTGACGACAACTGATTATTTCACCAGATGGGTAGAGGCCATTCTGTTACGAAAAGTAAATGAGGATGCAGTTATGGATTTCTTGCAGAACCACATTATGACAAGGTTTGGGGTTCCAATTTCCCTGGTTTTTTATAATGCTTCATATTTTTCATCTATTAAATTAATTGCATTTGCTAATGAAAGAGGAATTAAGCTACACTATTATGCAAACTAATACCCACAAGAAAATGGTTTGGAAGAATCCACAAATAGAAATCTGATTAGAATTTTAAAGAAAACAGTGATAGAAAATCAAAGGAGCTGGCATCTAGCTTTATCTAATGCACTCTGGTTTGATAGAGTCACACCCAAGAATACCTTAGGTGTGTCACCCTACACTCTTGTCTATGGGAAAGAAGCTGTCCTCCCTCCTAATATTCCGTTTCCATCTTCCATACTAGCCCAAGACTCTAGGGGTACTGATAATGAGATTCTGCAAATCCGAATTTATAATCTGCTGAAGTCAGAAGAATCTAGGTTCAAATCCCATGAAAGGTTTAAGCATCAACAAGAAATGGTAAAGAGATGGTTTGAAAAACACAAAGCTGGGAACAAGGAATTTGAGGTAGGTCATTTGGTTCTTAAGTGGGATCACTCGCATGATGATAAGGGAAAGCACACTAAGTTTCAACAACTATGGATAGGCCCTTTTCAGATTGCAGCAAAGATAGGCTCCTCAACTTACAAACTGCGAGACTTACAGGGGTGGGAGGAGAACTTACTAGTAAATGGTTTAGTTCTCAAGCCTTATTTTTCTTAAATTTTTCTTTTTCTTTTTCTTGTACATAAATAAATGGTTTGATTTGTTTTGGTTTACTTTAGATTAGTTTTAGTTGTTTTGCTTTTACTTGCTCATAATTTGATTGCTTGTAATTTTGGTTTGTTATGTTTCGATAAATGAGCAAGACTTTCAGTTTTTGGAGTTCATCGGAGTTCTGGATAAACTGAAATATTTGATCAAAGACTGCCTACTATTTACTCATACAAATGCTTAAATATTATTCAAGACTAGCAGATTTTCTAAATGGATTATGAACACATTTGAAGTCCTGCTTAATCCCTGTAAAATAACTAAGGATAGAAAAGTCTAGAGTACTATTTTGAGGCTCCATTCATCTCACACTAAAAGCTGTCCTAGGGGGTAACACCAAAAGACCCATGGAAAGGAAGCAAGATAAACAATGTATTATATTTAAATGATCCCATGCCACAAATTGAAAGTCAAAAGGCTAGAAAGAGTCAAAATCTCCTAAAAGGAAAATATGTATAAAAAACACATGCTAAACCACATCATTATGAATGAGATTGCCATAGTTATTCTCCGTCTGTGAGTTAAAATTAAAATATCTCTCACACAAAAGGACACTATGGATAGAGGATCCTAAATTAAAATTCAGAAAGAAAGCAATCAGGGAGGGCTCAAAAGGACAAAAGTACAGAAGCACCAAAAAGTGCAAATTGGCATGGGAATCAGGAACAAATGGATATATCTATTTACCATATGTTACGATCCTATGGTGTCTAAGTTGGAAGCTACCCAAAGGCAGAGGTAAAATAAAACTCATATCTTCAGCCTCAGAAGAGTTCTCCAGACTTTGAAATCTTGGTTCCCCTTCTTAAACTTGGACTACCATCAATGATTAAAGTTCATAAATCTTGCATTCTAGGAATCCAGATATCTTGAAGAAATTTAATAAAATGATATCACCGAAACAGTCTGTTGTCTCAAAGGATGAGTTGTTCAGAGATATGTGTCCGCCAGGTAGTCACCAATTGTTGCAGCTGCAACTATTTCCCTGAATTTTTTTTTTAGGGTTCCCCCTTTTTTGTTTTAGTATCTAGACGACCTAAGAATTTTTTATTTCTACCAAGGTTTTCCCTGAGCTGGTTGTTTTCATTGAAAAACTAAGTCTTTTTGTATGCCCATATCAGATGCTTAGTTGACTAGCTTTCTGATACATCGAATGCATAGTCCACTAGCCTCCCGATACAGCGGATGCACAGTCAACTAACTATTCGGAAGCTTTCCAAGGTTTGATCCGACATATCAGAAGTCATTTCGTCTGGGGTCTCGGAGACAGTGTGCCGATGTTCCGATAGTTTAGTTTAAAGCAAATCTGATGAATCGGGTCTTCATTCGACTATCTTTTTTCGATGTCCGGTTAAGTTGGAAATATTGCCGTGGTTTGTGTTTTTCGGAATGAACCAAAATATTTAGTGTTTCCACCATCTGATGTTGCAGAGTTTTAGTGAGGAGTCTATCCGAAGCTTCACGATGCTCCCACCGATACCGAAGCGGCTAGTGTTTCCACCTTTTGATGTGACTTTCCCATCTGATGTACTGGGTAAATAGAGCTGTTTCCATCCGACATTGCGGATCCTTTCAAGGTTATATCTCTGAATGTGAGTTAAAATTCTTTTTCCCGCTAGGTTTAGTTATCCTTCCCGGTCAAAGTGTATAAATCCGTAGAGCCCGTATCACTTGTCATTTTCTCGGATGGAGCTATCCTGTCGATTACGCATAGCTGCCAAACTCCTATACGTTTTCTTCACCCATGGAAGTCATCGTTTGTCCAGGTCGCCTGCCATTTCATTGCCAGGTAGGATTCACTTAGGTATTTTGTTTTTATGCTTAGTTTTGTTGTTTTAAACCACTTGGGTGGATGGGATTAGGTTTTCTGTGGGAAGTTTAGGTATTTATGCAAAAAAAATGTGTTTTCCGCGGTAGATTTTTCCTTTACTGAGGGTTCAGCCCGTTTTGTTGTGAGTGTTTCATTTTGGCCAATTATTTTTCCCACCCAGCCTTTGTGCAGCCACGAGTGCACCATTGACATTTGTTTGGAAGGTTAGGGCACGGTGCAAACGAGCATTTCGCTGTCTGCACCTCCCTGTTCATTATGGCATCATTTTAAAACCTAATCCATGCGGCCGTAGGTTTCCATGGGATTCAGGAGGACCGCATAACTAATAGGGGTTTTTAGGTTTTTGTTTTGAACGGACTGCGGTGTGATTTTTCCTCAGTCGAGACTCACTTATCGGATTTTCGGGAGGCCGAGAGAGGTTAGGGTCTAATCTAGCAAAAATTTAGCAGGTTTAAGGGGTTTTTTTTCATTTCCTATTTATTCAGAGTCTCTCATTCAAAAGGACCTTGGGTGTAAATAATATTTTTCAGTATGCATTTTGATGGAATGGTAAGATTATGGTAGTTTTATTGTTTTCTCACTACATAGCTTGCTAGGGATAAATAGAATGAAATCATGTTGTATAATTGTTATAGGCTAATTATAAACACAACAATATGCCGCGAAAGCAGAAGAAGAAGGCCCAAGCAGCCGAAGAGGAGCCTGAAGTGGAGGTAATAACCAAAGTGGAAGTCATTTATGAAGATACTAAAGCTATTATTGGAGTTGATCCAGAGTATAAATGGGGATAGGTATATAGGATTATTTCAAACCAGAGTGTTCCAGATGCTGGTTTTGAAGATATGCCCATATATGCAAATATTGAGAAATCAACCCTTATGAAAGTGGCTACCAAACCTGAACTTTTCCCATGTTCAGAAGTGATAGGTTGGATTCTTCCAAGAGCAGACGTAACAAGGATGATACTGGCCAATACCAAGAAGCAGGGTTATGCTGCATACAAACTAGCTTATGTGTCTATGGCTTACAATTTACCAACACCACAAACCTACTTGACTGAAAGTTGGTTAAAGGAGCTAAAGCTAGACATGGTGGATACAGTTAAGAAGATGATGATCCCAGGAAAAAATTTCCATACAAGGCCTTCTGGAGAGTACGAGACATCAACTCTCCGCACTCCATACAGATTCATTTCTTTGATGCTGAACAAAATTTTTGGGAGGGCAAATGGTTATATTTTTTGTTGCTACCCAAGGTACAATTTTTTATTGGGAAAATATAGTGTCCAACAGTCTGTCGGATTGTATAAGCTCAACATTGGGAGGAGTGTCCCATAAGAAGACAAAATTTTACATGAGTTCTATTTTGATTGATTGCATTCTATGCACTCAACCTTTCCCAACATTAAAGTGCCAATGGGATAAAGACTGGGCCCCTGTGCATGCTGCTTACAAGTTGTTCTGGAACCACAAATATTACAGGAGTTACAAGGAGATTTGTGAAAAATTCATCATGCCATTGTATACATTAATCTTCTTGGCTGAATGTAATTGTATGTCAGATGAAGCCCTGGAAGTTGTGCAAAACAACAGAAACTATTATTTGACAGAAGAAGGCTTATATTTAAGAATTTATGGTGGTTCAAGAGCCCCTTCTCTCCTACCAAAGTATGCCACATACTATGTAGTCCACAAAGAGGCTGTGAGATAGTTATACATTGATGGGATAGGAAATTTCCTTTTTGAGCAGAAGAAGGTAGTATATCCTGTAGTTCCCTTTTTTTGTAGGAAGTTACAAATTTTCCAGGGTAAAAAATGCAGTAGAATTTGTTAAAGAGTTAGAGTATTTTCACTTTGGTGAAATTAATTTTGATAGGAATGATTCTGAGGATAAAGTTACAAATTATTGCACAACAACTGGAGTGCATTTCGAATATACAAATTTATGGGATAACGATGAAGAAACCTTTCAGAATGCTTAAAACATGACAACTTTGAGGAAAAGATTCAAGCAAAAGATAGCTACTGTGGGAGGAAAGGGTAAAGCAGTTGATAAAATCAAAAGGCAGGAAGAAGATGCATCCAAGAAAAGGGAGGAAGAAGCTCATAGGTTAGCGCAAGAAGCAGAGAACTGGTTACGAGATGAAGAAGAAGAAGAGAAAAGAAAAGAGGAAGAAGAAATACTGAGAAGGCAGAAAGAAAGTGAAGGGTTGAGATTAGAAGATGCAAATAAGGGAAAAGGGAAAACAAAAAAGGCAGTGGAAGAATTAAGAATAGAGAGACAAGAAGAACAAGACCCTACTGATCAAGGACATGCTCAGTCTTATATTGACCCATTAGATCCTGTTGTTCCTTCTAGTAATATAGTAGGAGAAGGTTTAGTGTCAATATCTAGGGTTGAGTTAATTCCTTTCATTCCCACTGAAGGGGAGGAGGTGCTGGATTTCAACACTATTTTCTACGACAAAGAAAAAAAGAGGAGTGTCAAAAGAACAGAGAAAAAGGTGAACACTAGAGGTAAACCAGGAGTGATGGTAATTGATAAGACAATGGTTCATGGGACCAACAAATATCTGCATTTAATAGCAAGAGCTAGAGTAGCCCTAGCCTTAGCCACTGAATATAATGTGGACAGAATTATGACAGATCTAGAACAGTCTCAGAAAAAGGTCACACAGTTGAAGGAGACTTTGAAGAAAGAAAGGAGTGAAAGTCAAAGTTTAAAAAGGAAGTATGAGGATATGATAAATGAATTTGAGGTATCAAAGCCAGAGTGTTAGAATCTAAAGGAAAATAAAGCTGCTTTGGTACTATCTACAGGTAATATAAGAAAGGAATCCCAGGCCACCTTGGCAGAGTTTGGGAAATTGCAGCAAATATATCAGATGTATGAAGCTGAAAGAGATAATATTAGGCTATCAGTTGAAGATTTGAATAGGGAAAAGAGAGAGTTAGAAGGTAAAGTGATAGAGCTGGAAGTACAAAAGACCACAATAGAAGGGAAAGCTAAGCTATACGCAAGTCAGATAGTAGCCTTGGAGGAACAAATGAATTCACTAGCAGTTTCACTGAAGACGACTATGGAGTAGAAGGCTGATGTTGAACCTTTAAAGAAGCATGCTCTTATGCTCAGAATTAAGATTCTTCAAATGCAGCTGCAGATGGTTGAAGAAATATGTAAGGTTCAACAGATAGACATAAGATTGGAGGAAATTGTAAGTACATCTTCTTATTTTTTGGATAGGACACAGGATATGTTAGAAACTATGCAGGGAAGGATGACATGGGTAGAAAAAAATAAGGAATATCCCACAAATATATCTGTCAAAGACCTGGAGACGGTAAAACTGGAATACGAGCTGATCCAGTTTGCTAGCAAAGCAGTAGAAGAACTAATAAAGACAGTGAGGAAGACGAAGAATGCCTGTGTTGAATTCTGTAGGAGAGTGCTCCTAACTTACAATTGATGTCAAACCTCTATTGCAAGGAGATTAGAAGTGTTGCTGGATCATGAGATATTTTTGAAGCAATTAGAGGAACAATGCAGCGAAGATCAACGAGCCATTCAACTAGTAGATAAATTAGATGAAGAGGTGCTTAAGACTGAAATAGCACATGCAGTAGTTAGTAGTCACTTACTGGAAGACCAAATTCACTTGTTTTCGGTAAGGGTGGCGGGTGTAAAATCCCAGGATGCTAAGCACGAAATTACTATCAGATTTCTCGAACCTTCTAGTTTTGAGAACATAGCAGTAAAGTGCAAATGCATGGAGCAAGTTTATCAATGAGCAAGTTGGACCCTCTTAGTTGGACTGTTTAGCACTTTTGATAAATGATGTACTATATTGTATTCATCTTGTAATAAAGATTTATATTTGCAGCCGGAGAAAGTACTGTGGGGTTTCAAATGCTTGACATGGGCTGGTTGGATGTGAACTATTTCTGTTTCAGCTTGTTTCCATGAATTGTGAGATCGTTCTAACTTATGAATTATTTCATGTTATGAATGTGCTCCTGTTTATTTCTGTGAAATTTCCACAATCATATTTGAGTAATGAATGTTTTAATTAACAATGAGCTATCTCTTTGTTTATCTGTCTATTGCTATTCATGTATTCATAAATATTAATAGCTATCTGTAGTGTTCTAAATGCACGTTATACAATACATTACTCATTATTAATTACTGTGTTGTTCCCTAGGGATAGGTTAGATAGTTTTAGTTAGTTTTTTTTGTTTATGATTTAGAAGTGAGAGAGGTAAGACGAGAGGTAAGAACCTACCCATCACATTGTGACACTCCTCATTTTCTCTATCAATTGCATTTAGCTAGGCACTTGCATATCATACCTAAACATAAAACTAAAAAATACACCTAAAGGGTGGACTGGGCTGCAACTGGTAAAATAAGCTTTAACTGTTACTTGACCTACAGTAGCCAGACCATAAACCGAACGGATTCCCCATACCAAAAAATAACGAGCTAATTGGGAACGTTTATTGGGGAGAATCCCTACTATTGTTACCTATGATTTTCTAGGCCTCAACAGACCCCAACATCATGAAGCACCTCTCAGGGATAAGTGGATCTATTGGGACAGTGCAACATTCTCTTTCTGATACTGGGACCTCATTCTAATATTATCATCTGGATCCCCAGCTCCATCCCCGGCTGCTTTAATAAGCTGTTGAGGCCATTTAGGTGTTGAGATGAGGTGGATGCTAGATATAGATATAGATCTCTTTGAGGTGTAAACTCAATATCTTAATCATGCTGGTATTCCTCTTCTTCTTAATATGAATCTGAATTTGAAATGTTAGACAATAAATATGTATCTGCAATAGGAAGTAAAGGATTTTTATACCTATATCTACTTCGAATAGAAGTTGTGGTTGTATTGGATCTGAGTATGACATAAAATGAGAGAAAGCATATTCGTTGGAGGCATGATATGCAATTCCTTTCGCTATATTTGTCCCTGTTTATATTTTTGTGATGTCCACTAAGTTAAGCCCAAATATCACTTACTTTGGTGAGCCAGTGTGATTCATATGGTATACAGACAACAAATTATCTACAAGAGAGGGCACATAGAGGAAATTTTTGAACTCACCATGCTAGATTTTAATGTAACCTCTTCCTACTACTAGAATTTTGGGGTCATCACCCATATGAATAGTAGGCCCTCCTATGAGGTTGAGGGCAGTGAAGGAATCCTTGGAGGCAACCATGTGGGTGGATTATCCATAATCAATCAAGTAGGTTGTTCATCGAGAGAGGCTATCTTTCAAGGAATGTCACCTTTCATGATCATCTGTCGATTGTCCATTATCTAACTTCTTTGCTCTTTGTGGAAGAGAAATATGGTTCTACTTGAGGAGAGAGGACAACTGGTCAATCTAATTCTTCATGCACTATTTTTCAGGATGAAAACCCCACATACAATAGGGATACTTTGTCTTTTCAAACTTTTTCTTTTTCTTTGAGCCCAAAGCTCCTTCAGAAGACTTTTGAATCTCTTTAGGCTTTGAATCATATGCTTTAGGATCCTTCCCCTTATTCCTACCTTTATCTTTCACATTGTTAGAGTCTTTCATCAAAATAACTTGGTTCGTGGAAGTTTGGAGGACTCCCATCTGGACCAACTTTTCTTGCTCCTGTATTAAGGACTCGGCAAAGCCATCAAGTGAAGGAATCTTCCAATTGGGAATGGAAGGTAGAGACAAATATAGAATACTCAAAACCAAGTTTTTCGAGTATGGAGAGAACAAGTTACTCATCCTTTCTCTTTATTCCACATTGCTTACATCGTAGTGCACGAGACTTGAATTTGGTAAAAAATTGTTGTATGGTCTTGAAACTGTTGGGCTGCAATGATATTAGTGAATTATCTATAATGTGTCCTCGAAGCTCATCTTGATTTCCAAATAAGAATTCAAGCTTCTCCCAAGATTATTTGGGATTACTCAATCCCTTAAGGTGAAAGAGGAGGTCTATGGAGATGTGAGCACAAAGGAAGCCAAAGGCATCATCTAATCGGTTCAAGAACTTGTTCTTCTCAACAGGATGATGAGGTTCAGTCTCTCTGCCCATTATCATCCTGTACTGGACAAGATCACGCAAGGAGACCTGCATATCTTCCCTCTATTAGAATTTGAATTCCATTTAGATATTCAAGCAGAGAGTTCTGATAATGTTTACAACAATTGAATGGAGAATGAACATACAAACTAAGCAAAACAAACCACACAGGAAACATACAAGTATTGCTCAGGAATTTACAGTATATTCATCATTATAATATTCGGGGTTACAATAGGTTACATAGGAAAGAATTAAAATGCATGAGTAATAAATTCGTATCCTCCAAGTGGATATGACTGTGTCTAACTGAATCTCTATCTCAAGGTCTCCCAATCAATATCAGAGTCCAAATAGACAACTTCATGATGACCAATAACTACAACAACCACTAATAGCTAGTTAACTCAGTGCAACTAAGTGTGGTAGGTAGGAAAAGCGCTCCTCCCCATGCAACCATGCATTATCCATGCATTAGTAGTGCAAGCCTAACTGACTGTGAAGTAACTAAATGTAATCGGGGGCTAACTAAGACTAACTAGTTCTAACACCAACTGACTGAAGTAGGTTGGTGTCAGGACTCCCAGTGGCTCCTAAAATGTAGGTATTAGTCTAGGAGTGGCCCAAACTAATGCATGCACATGTAGTAAGTGGAATTTAACCTCTAGCAGTGTTCCCCACACTCCAGTGACTGGTACATGTGGCCCCATTGGGCCAAGTGGACCCAATTGCACTAGTGGACCTAATTAATTATTTTAAGGTTCCTAAGTTAGGAAATAATTAATCTAATATACATTTGACTAAGGGAGGATTAATAATCCTAACACCCCCCTTGAATCCTAACTTGGAAACTATGGGCCCTGGTCATAAGACCATAGGTCACCCAAATACAATATAGAAGATAATAAAAAAATGTTACTTAATACAACTAAGGAAACATGGGAAAAACTCATGGGTAACCACCCCCCTCAAAAATAAGCAGGAACATAGCAATCTGAAATCTATATTTAGAAGAAAGAAGCTTCCTCCTTAGAAAAATAACTTGAGCAAAACACTGCTGCAAAAAATTGCAACTCTATGCAGCAGCATGGTCCATCAGTGGACCTCTCAATGTACTTCTGAACTAATGACTCTGTTTGGTTTTGCTGGATGGTAAATGTAGGGAATGATCAAATATTTACTTCTGTGGTCCATGTAGTTGATCATTCGCCATCATCAAGTAGCACCGACCTGGAACTTTGTTGCACCATTCTATAGAGAGCGAATCTGTGAGGGATAGTGAAACATGCTCATTTTGATATTGGCACCTAGTTCTTCTTCTATCTTCTGGAACTCCATCACCACTTCCAGCTGCATCAAGAAGCTTTTAAGCCCATTTGGGTTTAGGCTTCTGATTAGGAATGGGTACTGGATATAGATCTATAATCTCTTGAGATTTAGTCTCAATAACAGGATCATGCTGTATGTTATCTTCTTCATCTGAATCTGAAACCTGTAGCACATCATCATCATTATAAAAAGTAGGTGGAGAAATAGTTATACCTTCCTGTGCTTCTGGAGGAGTATCATGCAGCTGATCTTCTTCGAACTGGATACTTATTTCAATGAAGCATCTTTTGGTGCAAACCTCCATCGGTTTGTAAGCTTTGCATCTTCTGCAAATCCTAGCAGAATGCATTCGCTGCTTTGGGCTTGGAAGGCCTTCCTCTTGTCAAGTGGTATCCTGGCCCAAGCTTTGGAACCAAAAAATCTCAGATGAGAGACATTGGGCTTATACCCATGCAGTGCTTCAAATGGTGTGACCCCAACCACTGACTTGTGGGGCACCCTATTATGAAAATATGAAGCATATTTTATTGCTTCAACCCAAAGAGAAGGAGGTAGATGCTTGCCATGGAGAAGGCATGTTGCCATCTCTTTCAGTGATCTGTTCTTCCTCTCATCCACACAATTTTTCTGTGGTGTGTATGGTACTGAGTGTTCCATTCGAATCCCCTCTGATTCACAGAAATTTTGGAAATCTATTTTAACATATTCTCATCCTCCATCGGATCTTATTGACTTGATCTTCTTATTGAAACTATTATCAACCGTAGCTTTAAAACTTTTAAAAGTCTCAAAAAATTTTGATTTTAGTTTCATTAAGTAGATCCAGTAGTACCTAGAACAATCATCAACAAAGGTTAGGAAATACCCGCAACCATTAATGGAGTTTGTGGGCATAGGTCCAGCTACATCACTGTGTATCAAATAAAGTGTAGAGATAGCTCTATGAGCCTTCCCAACATCATGCTTCTTTTCTAGATGCTTACCTACCAAGCACACAACACATACTCCATCGAAAGTTTGGATGGAGGGAAAACCTTCAACCATGTTATCATTGTGGGGATGCTTCAGATATTTGAAATTGAGATGGCCAAATCTCTCATGCCAAATATTGCTAGTGTTGTTAGCATGAGACAATAAAGCTATAGGAGGAGAAATAGGTAAGAAATGTGAAAACTCATAAGCTTTGGTAGAGTGATTTGCAATACCTTTTGCTACAATATTTCCAGTGGATTTTCTGTAATATCAATTGAGTATGAATCGAATGTGGCCCTCTTGGGAGAGCTCGTATGAGTCATCCTGTAAATATATAATAGGTTAGCAGCAAGTGAGGGCACATATAAGACATTCTTGAACTCACCATGCTTCGCTCTGATTGAGCCCTTTCCTTCTGCTGGAATCTGGGAATCATCTCCCATGTGAATATTAGGCCCCTTTGATAGTGAAAGAGTAGAGAAGGATTGTTTGGAGGCAACCATGTGGTTGGAGGCTCCATAATCTATAATGTATGCTAAGGATGGAGAGAGAGTTACTTTCAAAGCATGACACCTTTTGACATATTCTGTCGATGCTTCTTCATCGGGATTCTTTTCTCTTGGAGGAGCAATGTTGTCCTGCTTGAGAAGAGTGGACATCTCATTAAGTTGCTTCCTCATACAATGTTCTTCAATATGCTATCCCTTTTCACAGTAAGGACATAACTTCTTTTCAAATTTCTTCTTCTTAGAGCCGGAGGCCCCTTCGAAAGCTTGCTGATTTTGTTTAGGCTTCGAATCAACTGCCTTTGGCTCCTTCTTCTTTGATTTCCCCTTTGCTTGCACTTTGGAAGAGTCAGTAACCAAGAGATCTTGATCTTTGGAGGTCTGGATGACTCCCATTCAAATCAATTTGTCTTGTTCCTTGATTAAGGACTCAGAAAATGAATCTAAAGAAGGAATTTTCCAATCAAGAAAGATTTCCTGCTTGGAATGAAATATAGAGACATATACAGAGTACTCAGGACCTAGTTTGTTGATTATGGAAAATAAATTATTCTCATCCTTTCACTCTATCCCGCACTATCTGCATTGGAGCACGAGAGACTTGAATTTGGATAAGAATTTCTCAATAGTCTTGAAACTGCTGGGATGTAAAGATACCAACTCATTCTCCAGAATGTGTCCCCGAAGCTCATCTTGTTTTTTAAACAAGATATCAAGATTCTCCCAGGCTTCTCTGGGACTCCTCAATCCTTCTAGATGAAAGAGGATATCTTTGGAAATATAAGTACATAAGTACCCGAATGCTTCATCACAACGGTTTAGGAACTTGTTCCGCTCTATTGGCTGATGAGGTTCATCTTCCCATCCATGTATTATCCTATGGTAGCCATGCTTGCGCAAGGACAACTGTATATCAATCCTCCAATCAAGGTAATTGGAAGTTGTGAGAATCTGTGGTTCAAGAGTTTGAGAACTCATAATTACTGCGACTGGAAGACTGCAAATACTTCTCTCAAGCTACGTAGCACCTGACAATTTCAATGCAATAACACTAAAACATATGAATTGTTAGAGTCATGCTTTTCCTCCCAGCATGAACATGTTTTTAGGGTCCATCATGCCCTCTCTGCTGCTCTGAATAAATCCAGAGCTAGCAAATTTTCATAGGGGATTTCTGTGGAAACCCAGCTACTTCTGATGTTCGATGGGGACAAACAAGCATGAAACCTACTTGAGAAGGCTCTGATACCATAGTAGAATTTGAATTCCATTTAGATCTTCAAGAAGAGAGTTCTGATAATGTTTGAATCAATTGAATGGAGAATGAACATACAAACTAAGAAAAATAAACCACACAAGAAACAAACAAGTATTGCTCAGGAATTTACAGTATATTCATCATTACAATATCCATTGTTACAATAGTTTACATAGGAAAGAATTTGAATGCATGAGTAATGAATTCAAATCCTCCAAGTGGATATGACTATATCTAACTGAATCTCTAACTCAAGGTCTCCCAATCAATATCAAAGTCCAAATAGACAACTCCCTGATGACCAATATCTCCAACAACCACTGATAGCTAGTTAACTTAGTGCAACTGAGTGTGGTAGGTAGGAAAAGCGCTCCTCCCCATGCAACCATGCATTAGTAGCACTAGCCTAACTGACTGTGAAGTAACTGAATGTAACTGGGGCCTACCTAAGAATAACTAGTGCTAACACCAACTGACTGAAGTAGCTTGGTGCCGGGACTCCAAGTGGCTCCTAAAATGTAGGGATTAGTCTAGGAGGCACCCAAAATGATGCATGCACATGGAGTAAGTGGAATTTAACCTCTAGCAGTGTTCCCCACACTCCAGTGGCTGGTACATGTGTCCCCATTGGGCCAAGTGGACCCAATTAATTAATTTAAGGTTCCTAAGTTAGGAAATAATTAATCTAATAGACATTTGACCATGGGAGGATTAATAATCCTAAAAACCTCCAATCAACACAGTTTAAGGGTGTTAGGATCTGGGGTAAGAAAGATTGATTCTCCATAAATTCTCCTTTCAATCAGTCAATTTCTTCAATCAAGCTACGTAGAAACTGTAAGAAAACACTACAAAAACAAAACCAATTCGTAGTATGTCATAATAAATCCTTCCCTCTAGACATGTACACTTTTTCAGGGACCTTCACGCCTGCACCACCACTCTGAATGAATCCAGAGTTAGTAAGGCACTCTTTGGGGGACTTCTGTCGAAACCCAAATGCTTCTGGTGTACAATGGAGAGTGGACAAACTCAAAGCTTTCCTGAGGAGGATCTGATACCATATTATAATTAATGTGCCGTTTATCTTCAGGAAATGAGTGCCATTAGATTTAATTATTATTCAGTGTAAAAGGAATGAATAATACCCACTGAACAAAATGAATCTCACAGGAAACAGACAAGTATTGCTCAGTATAATTACAGTATAAACTTTCATTAATCCCAACAGTGTTACATAAAGGAGAATTTGAATCATGTGGATAGGATTTGAATCAGCTACTCAATCTGATTGCATGGCTAACTAGAAGTGTCTAAATCACTATTGGAGCTAACTAGTTAAGCTCTAGTTGTCTAATTTAGTCTCTCAATTAGTTATAATCAGTTAAACTAGTCTAAATGATGTGGTAGGTGAGAATATGAACCTTCCCACATGTATCCATGAAATACTGGCGCTAATTGAACTGGAGGACATCTAACTAAATGTAACTGAAGCATAACTAAGATTGACTAGTCACCAACTGCCAACAACTGAAGGAGGACATTGGTGTCAACACTCCTAGTGGATCCTAAATTGTAGGAATTGGTCTAGTAGGCACATAAACTGATGCATCAATGTGTAATCAATTGTAGTTAGCCTCTATCTGTGTTCCCCACACTCCAGTGACTGGTACATGTGGCCCCATTAGGGAAAGTGGACCCAATGGTACTAGTGGACCCAATAATAACTAAATGACTCCTAAGTTAGGAAAATATAATATAATAGACCAGTTTGGACAAGGGAGGATTATAAATCCTAACAGCACCACCCTACCACCCTAATATGTTTTTATCAAAATTCCAGATTTTCTTATGTCTTCAATTCTGTCACTGGTTTCTCATCACTTAATTGGTCTCTGTCTTCTGATGCTGCTATTAGATTTGGACTACATAGACATATTTTATAAAATCTAAATCTTTCTTATAAATACATCATTCATCTTTCTTTACAATCTTATATCTTAATTCTAGAGTTTCACAGTTGCACCCTTTCAATCTAGAGTCGTGCCTATTCATCAGACACATAACTTCATTAAACATGCCTATTGATCAAACATGTTTCCTTACTTCTATGTTTAATTTTAACTCTGTTTAAATTTATCAGTCAAGAACTTCTGCAATTCCCTTCCTGCAACGATATCTCCGCAAAGTGGTGTCCTCAATGCTTCTTTTCGCAACTACCTTCCTGTAATTAACTTTCTCTAATTAACCTTGCACAACGATCTTTCTGCAATTTCCCTTTCCGCAATCCGTGTGAACTCCTTCCTTCTGCAATTGCAGATTGTGGATATGATTTTCAAGTTTTCTCAAAGCTTCTTCCACAATTCGTCTTCCGTGAAACTTATTCCGTAATTGTGGATTGTGGGTCTGCTTTTCATAAATTCTTAAACATGACCTCCACAAATCTCTTTCACAATAGTCTTCCCGTATTTTTGAACAAGCTTTCACCTTGGCATTGCGGTAACTATTCTAGAACATTGATCTTTCTCTTTCTTATGATATGGGCCATCCAAATATTCACTTCATAGAAACTTAGTGTTATAATGCTTCTGACTCTGCTTGACATCAATGAAAATTTAATCAACAGTATTTTTTCTTTTGTTATTCCTTTGTCATTACTGAACTCCTTTGACATCAATGACAACCATATTCAAACAATCTTGGCTTAATTTCCATCCCTTTCTCCATAGGTGTAGACGATGTTTTACAATCTACCATCATGAACTCGTGCAACAAACTTTTGGAATACTTTGTTAGTGAAACAAAAATATTTTTCTCTCTTTTTCAAACTTCTAAACCTAAGTTGTAATGTAGGAGGACTAAGTCAATCATGTTAAAAGATGAAGATACATTGGTATTTACGTGTGATATTTCCTCTACCTTGCTAACTATGATGATGATGTCATCTACATATATTACCAAAATAATAACATCATATCCAATGCTTTTGACATACATATCAGGATCTAAAGGACTATGTTGGAACCCTTTTTCACCCAAATACTTGTCAATTTTGATGTACCATGCTCAAGGTGACTATTTCAAGCAAAAGAGACCTTTCTTCAATCAACAGACTAGATGTTCTTTCCCTATAACCTGAAAACCTTGTGGTTGGTACATGTATACTTCCTCTCAATATCCATTGAGGAAGGCACTCTTTGCATCCATCTGAGATAGTTTCCATCCAGATTTAACTATAATGGGTAGAACTAAATGAATCATGCTCATAATTTTATGAGAACAAAGGTCTCTTCATAACCAATTACTTACTTATATTTGAATCCCTTGGCAACTAGTCTTACCTTATGCTTATCAAGTGTCTCATCTACACTTTGCAATTGACTTTATACACCCATTTGCAACAAATGGGTTTATTCCCTAGAGGTATCTTTTAAAGAACCCGTGTTTGATTTTTCATCAAAATATCATGTTTGTCTTACATAGCCTTCTCCCATTATGTATTCGTTTGGACCCTTCATTTTCCAAGGTTCATATAAGTAATGAATGTTAGCCATTAAACAATAATTGACTGTATCAATATTCTTACCTCTTATTGGTCTTCCTTTTTCCCTTATCTCATCTAGTCAATCATTTCCAATGGTGTTGTTTCACCATTTTGGTCTCTACGTAGGATCCTCTTCGTCCATATAAAAACTATCATTTTGCTTATTTGTAGTACTTGCAATGGTTTCTTCATTGGAAGTTCCTGAAGATTCATCTTCCTTTGGACTCTTCATTTTCTCGAGGTTCATATAAGTAATGAATATTATCCATTAAACAATAATTGACTGTATCAAATTTCTTACCTCTTATTTATGTTCCTCTTTCCCTTATCTCATTTAGTCAAACATCTCCAATGGTGTTGTTTCACCATTTTTGTCTCTACTTAGGATCCTCATCTTCCATATCAAAACTATCATTTTGCTTATTTGTGGTACTCGTCTTAGGATTATCATCTTTTTATGAGAACAAAGGTCTCTTCATAACCAATTACTTATTTCTATTTGAATCCCTTAGCAACTAGTCTTACCCTATTCTTATCAAGTGTCTCATCTACACTTTGCACTTGACTTTATACATCCATTTGCAACAAATGGGTTTCTTCCCTAGAGGTATCTTTGTAAGAACCCGTATTTGATTTTTCATCAAAATATCATGTTTGTCTTACATAGCCTTCTCCCATTGTGTCTTCCTTTGGACCCTTCATTTTTACAAGGTTCATATAAGTAATGAATGTTAGCCATTAAAAAATAATTGACTGTATCAAATTTCTTACCTCTTATTGATATTCCTTTTTCCCTTATCTCATCTAGTAAAACATTTCCAATGGTATTGTTTCACAATTTTGGTCTCTACTTAGGATCCTCTTCTTCCATATCAAAACTAACATTTTGCTTATTTGCAGTACTTGCAATGGTTTCTTCATTGGAAGTTCCCGAAGATTCATCTTACTTTGGATTCTTCATTTTCCCAAGGTTCATATAAGTAATGAATGCTATCCATTAAACCATAATTGACTGTATCAAATTTCTTACCTCTTATTGATTTTCCTTTTCCCCTGATCTCATTTAGTTAAACATATCCAATGGTGTTGTTTCACCATTTTGGTCTCTACTTAGGATCCTCATCTTCCATATCAAAACTATCATTTTGCTTATTTGCAGCACTTTAAATGGTTTACAGCCCTACATTCTCATTAATCATAACATATTGACTAAAGTTTACTTTCCTAGTATACACATCAACTAAAGTATATTATTTGTGAGTGTCGATTTATCCTATGAGCATCAATTTCTTAGGATCTATTTTGGTTCATTGTTCTTTAGACACCAATTCATATACAATTGAATCAAAAAAATTGAGATGACTTACTTGCATGTGGCTCTTTTCCAAACAATAATTGCTCTGGAGTCTTATTTTGCATTTGCTTTGCCAAATATCTATTAAGCAAATAAATTGTAGGATGCGCTACTTCAACCCAATATCTATAAGGAATAGAATGATTTTCTAAAATACAACGTGCCATCTCAAAAATAGCCTGGTTACACCTCTACCACTCCATTTTTTTGTGAGGTGTATGGTGGTGTACTACCTCTGGATACCCTTTTGAGTACAAAGGTTTAAAATTGATGGAGCAAAATTATCCACCATCATTAGACCTGAGAATTATAATGCAACTCCCAAACTGTCTTTCCACCATTGCTTTAAACTTCTTGAACTTGGTAAATACTTTAGATTTTAACTTTAAAAAATACACCCACTTTTTTTTAGTGAAGTCATCTATGAACAACAAGAAATACCTAGCACCAAAGACTAATGTTATATTCATATTCCCTAAAACATCTACATGAATCAACTAAAGAACCTCCTTGGATCTCCAGACCCATACTTTATCAAACGGAGCTCAGTATTGTCCACCTTATAAGTTCCGTGAATTCCCCATTTCTTTTGTTGAATCTCTAAAATACCATCTACTAACCTTTATATATCTAAATGAGAAATATAGTGCAACTTCAAATGTCCATACATTTGATGCCAAAGTGAACTATTTTCTTAAACACTCTTGCCCAGCAGATCATATTCTTTGGCTTCCTCTATATCAACCAACTAGAACAGTATATGATCTTCAATACTAAGAATAATTGTCTTCTTGATGTTCTTGTCAACCCAGTATCATTTATGGTCATTGAAAATAACATGCAAGTAGGGATTTAGCCTCATAATTTGGTTCAGTAAAAGTAAATTTTGTTCAATGCATGGCACATAATAGACATTAAGGAAGACCAATGATTTAATTCCCAAGGTAATATGTACTTTTCCTTTTCCTTCCATTCCAAACTCCTCCCCACCACCAATAGCCATGAACAAAACATAAGAATCATAGTGAACAAACTAATCATGTCTGTCAGTGAAATGATGTGATGCACCAAAATAAATATACTAAGTAAATGAATCTCCATGACATTCTTGATTAACCATTAAACAAAGAGAATAGTCCCTTCCTAGTGTTCTGCAACATCAGCCTTCTCCTTCTCCCGAGAGCCTCCCTAGTTGTGATTTTCATCCCACAATCGATTTGTGCAAAACTTCATTTTATAACCCGCCTTTCCACAATAAGGACATTTGAAAATATTTTGATGACATGATTCATAGGTGCTACTTTGACTGCTTCTTCCATCACTCTTTCAAGAAAAATATCCCTTGCCCTTGAGGATTGTTTCCAATGCTAGTTCTGAACTCACTATTGTATTTTCACTACTACTGGATTGCTTTTTTGACATGTCTTGTTACAAAATATTTTTGTATATCTCATCAAACTTCTATCCTTTGTCAGCAACAACAATATTAAGTGTTTCAATAAAGTGATAAAATGCAAATAGTAAACTCTTGAGAGTAATTATCATCATGTCTTCTTCTTCCATCTTATAAACCATGTTAGTGCAATATGTATATGCGTTTAGAAAAGATACACACCTTGATGTGAATCGTAAATTTTCAGGAATGCATCATTGAAATCCATGTATGTTGTGGTAGTTATGACAGTGAAATGAATATTGTTCTTGAAGGGAAGATAAAAAACAACTTATGTGTAAAGAATGTGAACTGAATGGAAAACTTCACCTCACCTAAGAAGCAACTTATGATGAAAGACACGTTTATGATTGAGTTGGGATTGCTTGAGGAAAAGAAAAACAAGTTGTTAAGAATCAAGTGGGTTCTAGAGGTATCTTGAGACAACTAGAAGGTGGCAAGTTCCACGGAACGAAGTATCACTAGAGTTAAACATGGCTAGCAGCACAATTATGACTCTAACTAGAGTTTCTCCCCCTAGTTTTCTATTTTTCTTTTAGAAAGACGTGTTATTTAATTAGAATATATACTTTTCTATGGATGATAAATTTATATTTAAATGGGAAACTTACAGTTGATGTTTCATACATGTGTGATTGCCAATAAGCACTAAATTGGATCACTTGTTAATGGCAGAAATCCTTGCTAGGCATAGAAGTGGGAGGGGAGTTTAAATTGTTACTTAAATGAGAAACTTATAGTTGATGTTTCATATACGTGCGATAGGCAATAAGCACGTGAATTGGATCACTTTTTAATGGAAGAAATCCTTGTTAGGCATAGAAGTTGGAGGGGATTTTTATTAACTCATATCTTGTTGTGTTATCTTTATTTGGTTGAGAATGTTATTATGTGAAACTTATTAATGCATATAAATTATTATAAATGCAAGAGATGAAATATGTTGAAATGTATATGGACCAATCAACATTGTGTGTGTGTGCACAACCACACATGTGTGTGTTCGTGTGTGTGTGTGTGTGTACAACCACGCATGTGTGTGCACAACCACACATGTGTGTGTTCGTGTGTGTGTGTGTGTGTGTGTGTGTGTGTGTGTGTGTGCACAACCACGCATGTGTGTGTGTGTGGATTGGATCACTTGTTAATGGAAAAAATCCTTGCTATACAGTGAAGTTGGAGAGTAATTTTCCTAAACTCGTGTTGTATTTATTTGGATGAGAAATGTTATTATTTAAAACTCCTTAATGCATATAAATGTTGATAAATGCAAGAAATGGAATATGTTGAAATGTACATGAACCACTCAACTATGTGTGTGTGTGTGTGTGTGTGTGTGTGTGTGTGTGTGTGTGTGTGTGTGTGTGTGTGTGTGTGTGTGTGTGNGTGCGTGTGTGCACATGCACATGCGTGTCTATGTGTCTGTGTGTAGAAAATATTTTTCAAGAGGTTGGTGAAGGAATGTTGTGTGTGTAGGGAAAATACTTTTCAATAGGTTGGTGAAGGAATGTTGTAAGCTCCTGTGAAGCACCATATACACAGGTGATGTTAAAGATGTTGATCATACAAGTATGATGAACCATGTCAATATTACACATGTGTGGTGAAAGGAAATTAAATAAGGAATCCATTTAATTATGTTGAATATGATAAGTGTTTAATTTATGATATTTTTATGCAAACATGTGATTTATACCAAGTTGGGGTATGGCAAAGGAAAAAATATTTTGACATGTAAATTTTTTGAAAATCCTTTAATGTATTAATGAAATAGAATGCTTGTGTTGAGATGGTTATGAAAACATAACCAATGCAAGTAAATGCTTATGCTGATAATGTGAACGGATTGTCATGTGGGATAGTCATGTATAAGACTGTGTTGTTGTTGGACTTGGGAAAGGTCATATCTTCATATGGATATCCAGTGGTCTCCTAGTTGTTTCAGTTTCTTTGGTGGCAACCCTGTTGTATGCATTGAACAACACAAAAGGGGAACGGTTCCTTAGGGAGTGAGAAGACAAGGGAACTACCTTCCATTGGGTCATATTTTGTTGAATAAGAAGGTGTCCATATGGTTGAATAAGTGTTTGTGAGGTGGTTAGATGATGTGTTTATGTGTTGGCTAAGCCCCCCTACTTATCATAGTGGATTGCAAGACATGATGAAATGGTAAAGTTCGTGTAATGTACATGTACATAATTAGATTATGTGAATGTGGAAGTTGCAATTATGCAAACATAAATTTAGATAAGGAATCCATGTAATCATGTTGAATATGATAAGTGTTTACTTATGATATTTTTATGCAAACATGTGTTTTATACCAAGTTGGGGTATGGTAAAGGGAAAAAAATTTGACATGTAAAACTCTTGAAAATCATTTGATGCATCAATGAAATAGAATGCTTGTGTTGAGATGGTTATGAGCCTCATAACCAAGGAGAGTGAATGCTTGTGTTGATAATGTGAAAAAGAATGGCATGTGGGATTACCATGTATAAGACCATGTTGTTGTTGGACTTAGGAAAGGCTATATCTTCACATATGTATCCAATGGTCTTCTATTGGTTTCAATGTATTTGCGGTAACCCTCTTGTTTGAATTGAACAACACGGTAGGGGAAAGGTTCCTAAGGGATTGAGAAGAAAATGGGACTACCTTCCCTTGGGTCATATGGTTGAATAAGTGTTTGTGAGGTGGTTAGATAATGTGTTGAGATGTTGGCTAATCCCTCCTACTTGTCATGGTGGATTGCAAGACATGATGAAATGGTATCTAGAGTAATGTACATGTACATAATTAGATAATGTGAATGTGGAAGTTGTAATTATACAAACATAAATCCTTGCACACATTGTCGATTGTGCTAGTAATTATACATCTATTTCATTGTGTTGATATCACAAGCATTTGACTACATTATGAGAATGCATGCTTGTGATTATATGGTAGTTTTAATGAACAAGATTTCATTGCAATAAAAATGTTAACATCGATAAACGATTGCATTATTATTTTGATGTAATTATATGATTATTTAATGAATATTGTGAATGTAGCAATGAAAATATTGAATGTATAAATACTCGTGTTTTGTTTGAATGGATGAAAACTTTGGCAAGAAGGAAAAATTGTAGGTGGAGTTGTCTTGGATATTCCCATAAAAGCAATTATGTAATGAATATTGGTTACTACTACATGAAAAGACCAACATTAGAGAATGATATCATAATTAGTGAATTGAATTTATGTATGAAACAAATGCAAAATTTCAATTGAATGTTGATGATAATATCTCATGGTAATTTTATGGCTATGATACAAGTGCGATGATGTCTCTATCTTGTGAGAATAAATGACGACTGTTGCAGGCTTGAAAGCATGGAGAGGATACTATTGTTAAAGAAATGGAACTCTATGGTATGCCTTGATCGTCTTGGAGCTAATGATTATTTTTAGATTTCATTTGGGTCACCCTACCAATAAATATTTGGAATTTGACACTTTCTTCAATATGAAATCCTTGGTAAACAATGTACCACCTAATAGATTATTTAATAGAAAAGGGGATGCTTGAACCTATAAGGGTGACTATATTCAAGGAAGAGGAGGATTGAATGAATATTCTATATAAAATATGTGACATATACTAGGTCTGATCAAAGAAGAAATATGGTTTGGATGTGTTAGAGAAGGTAGGAAGTTGAATCTCACTGGTGGCAATTGTGTGAAGAGAACATATATTTATATGTATTAGTATCAAGTTGATGTTGCATATGATTTTTTTTGAGAATCCCAACCTCGTTTTCAAGCGTGATAGCTTCTCTGCATATTATAATGCCTAAACCCTTGTATGCACAATTTTTCAACAAAATTGACTAAACTGAAACACATGTAATTCTTTTTCAAAATTAAACAATTTAGAAATTTTCTCTTTTAGTTAAAAATTTCAAACTCAGAAATTTATAACAGCTAAGCACACATGAAAAATAACATAGATATTTTTTACCAATGGTATAGGATAAAACCCCTAAGGGAAAACTTGTTTCTCAGAGAGAGATCTTTTATTTCTTCAGGGTAAAATACATAAGTAAACAACAGTACTTATAATTTTTTTCCTTCTCGAAAATTGAACCTTCACTGTTGTACAGAACCTTGATTTATGTGCCAAACTTTTTCCTTGGAAACCATGCCAAATTCTTCCTATATAGACAAAATTAATTTTCTATACTTTTTCTTGAAATCCGTACCCAGCCCGTGCTGTTGTATGGCTTCTCGAATTTTGTGCAATTGTACGGATTTATCCTCGATTTTTTTGTTGTACCTGCTGTACAAAATAATCCTTGATTTTTGTGTTGTTGTACAGAAATCTCCTCGAAAAATGTGCAGACCCCTGCTATATAGAATCTCTCCTCGAAATTTGTGCCTAGATTTGTCCTCCTCGAAATTTGTGCAGAATTTGTTTCTCTCCTGCTGGTTTAAAAGAAGAACTCTTCAAACCCTTTCTTTCTCTTCCTCTTCTTCTCTCCAAAACTTCTCTTTGAAAAGTGAATAAAGAATTCAATTTTCCTTGCCCTAGTACCTTTTTTTTCATGGTAACTTCCTCTTCAATATAAGGGTCAAGATTAGATTAGATGAAGGGTTCTCATTAAATGCTCAATTAAATAATTAATAAATGACATTTAGTGCACCTCATGTCATTTAATAAAGTATGAGCACCCCCTTTTCATTAATCACTCTCAACTTTTATTAAATATGAACTTAGGATAAATCATGACTTTTAAATTTTACTAAAGTCAGTTTAAAATTATAAAGTACATCTCACTTCATTAATTAAATATGATTAGGGGTGACAAATTAAAGTGTCATTTTAGACCCGAAGGAAATGCTAGATGAACAAACACTTCCTAGGTAACTTTTCAACACTCCCTCTTACTGAGGAAGGCGTTTTTCACCACTCCCAACTTGTCTCTGAAATAGACATGCTTCCCTCTACCCAAAGACTTCATGAGAATGTCAGCTACCTTATCATCTGTAGAAACATATTGTAACTATACATCCCCTCTCTAAACATAATCTCTGATAAAGTGATATATGATATCTATATGCTTCGACCTGTCATGAAATACCAGATTCTTGGAGAGCTTGATGCAGCTCTAATTATCGCAATGTATAACCATAGGAATCGACGCATGACCAAACAAGTCTACCATCAGCTTGTGAAGCCACAATGCCTCACAACTAGACTAACTAGATTCCATGTACTCAGCCTCGGTAGAACTCAATGCTACGGACGTTTGCTTCCGACTGAACCATGACACAACTACAAATACCAAGCTAAAGAAACAACCAGAAGTGCTCTTCCGGTTTGAAACACTACCTGCCTAATATGAATCTGTAAAGCCAAACAATCCCTGTAACATACCCGACCCTCTTATCAGCGAGGAGGATGCTACCAAACCATCAAACAACCGGGAACTAGCCCCATGAACATGAACATACATAAAATGCTGAAATAAAATTCTTAAAACCTAAAACATGCTAAGATGCATAATCATTCACATACACTGTGGAAGCAAACATACATTCAGGAATTCAACATGTTCATAATAGTTCATTAACCATCAAATATAATTGCAGAGATGAAATAGACAAAGATACTTATCTCATAAAGAGCTTGTCTCGCAACCAGCTACATCGTTGCAACGTTCCACCCAACCATAGGCCAGCATGCTCATCAATCTCTCAGCAACACTGCACCCCCAAGATGGGCATGATTCCCCAAGGAAATAAGGGACTAAGTAGGCTTACACATAGCCAAGGTACACAAATCATCCAATCCCACACAATAGGGCTTATCAGGCTATCAAGGAGCTGGGAGAAGCTAAATGCTAAGCTGGTGAGCTCATGGAAGAGCTAAGGATGCCTACACTAGAGCTAGCCTGACCTCTAAGACACCCACACACACTTGACACCAAGAATCAGTCCCTTCTCTGCTTCACAGTCCCTCAGGCCCTGACTTCCCTTGACAATGCTCTTCCGGGGTTGTGGAGAAGAAATCCAGCCATCTAACTCTGTCTGTGTGGCTCCCCAATCCCAGGTTTCTCAAGCATACCTAGCCTTCAATCCCACTCCACATAGTCCGAAGACCAACCACTGCATACCCGCAGTAAAACAAAATCAATTCACAGCTCTGTGAAGGAACACAAGGCAACAGGGTGACAACCCAAAATGGTGGACGTGGCTCAAGCCAAATAAGGCGATTCAGAGTTGTTCTTCGCCCTAGCGTGGCCAAAACAACTCAGCAGCAACCCCAAAAGGCAATTACCCACACACAGCAACCCAAAGCCAGGGGAAGAACAATAGCCACGCTTTTACCACTACAGTAACGGGAGAAAACACAACTCACAAAAAATTCCCAAATGGAGGTGAAGGTCCGATTCTCAGCTTGGATAGGGGAAACACAGTCCCGACCTGCGCGTGAGGTAAAACTTTACTCCCTATGTGAAGGGAAAACTTACACAGACCACGTTCAGCCAAAAGGTGGAGAGAGGCCACAACCCACACAATAGAGGTACTCATAGCAACCACCGATCAGGGAAAACAACAGCCATGGTTCAACGATGAAATCCTCGAGACATTACATATCCTAGACACAGCCAACAATATTAGAAAACAATGGTCCTTCCTCAACAATGGAGCCACGACACATTTTCACAGTTGGCTCGAGACATTACACAGTTCGATATTGGAAACAAGGTCAGACTCTCTACGTGAATTGGAAGGGAAACGCATCCATAGACCAACAATCAGTGAGAGAAGGGAGAACAGAGCAAAATGTCCCTGCGTGAGAGTGAGAAGAACAGATGAGCGAGTCGTGTAGTGGTGTTTCTCTTACCCACATGAAGTTGGAGAGACGGCTGGTGGAGTGGGCGTGTGGAAAGGATTGACAGTCCTGCCACCCACCACTCCAAGTAGTAACTGCCCCCAACTAACAAAAGGAGCTTAAGTGGATGACACATGGCTTTTCCCCAATGGCTCCCATGGGTTAGACAATTTCCCCCCCTTAACCTTAGGAAATCATGCCCTTTTCTTTTAACGTTGCACCATCGTAGTTGGTTGTAGGTTTATTTTAATGAATGTGCATGTTTACATGATGTAAAACTATTATGTGCCGGATAGCACGATATACCATCGGCAAAAATCCCAATTGCCGAAACATAACACGACCAAATCGATGGTGGGGCTTTTGCCTTTAGCTCCACACCACGATTAATTACAACATATACATCATGCATATTTTAATGCAACCGGGACCAAAACCGGGGGTATTACAATCCCCTCCCCCTTGGAATAACACCGTCCTCAGTGTTCCAATACATAGGAATACATATACCATTTGCACATCAAAATTTTGTAGATTTGTCCCATGCTCAATTATTTACTTGGACTTTCAGGACCAAGCCCCTCGGCTTCCATGAGCTTCTCTTGCTGGTTCTCAGCTTTCGGCTCATCTCCAAGTCTAGGGACTTTTCTGTTTCTTGAGCATCTCTCCAAGATTTTCTTGGGTCTTGGAAATTGCTTCAAGAAGACTTCTAGCCAAGTCCAACATCTTTTGGTCTGCTGCCATGATCAATGTGCACACTGGACTTCACTTTTATCACCTGTGAAATGCATCATTGAAATTCTATTAGACCAAGCATAATATAGGCATTAAAATCAATCAATTAATTGCCCAATTGGCATGACAGTCCAATTCTCATCAAGGAGACTTTCATATTTTTCATGCCTTCCCAACAGGCACATGAGCTCATTCATGTCCATTCTTGGGCAGGGATTTAACTATTCCAGCATTCACAATTTACTTTAAGCAAATACACACATTCTATTTTCATTCATACATGCATTCAACAATATTTTGTTTTCACAATGCATAAGTATAATCAAAAGGAAAGAGAGAGCAGCAAGAGTTTTTCCCCTCTTTGTCTTGTTCCATCCTAGAACCCACACCACCACTATGGTTTTCATGCTCTCAACCTCTTTCACTTCACCATGAATTCTGGACCAATCCCTCTTGGTAATGACACTTAGTGCCTCCGGTCTATTTCAAACCTCTCAACCACAGATCCTCCCCACATGGTTTGTCTCAGCTGCTAGGAACTTCACAGTGTCACTAGCACCTTTTTCATTGCTGCTCATTCTGAGCTCTTCAGGACAGTCACATGTCCACATGCACCCCCAGGATGCTTTCATAGTCCTTGCTTCCAGCGATACGTATATTCAAACATTGAATAAATTCACATGTTTAGTTTATTCTCATCAGTTTTTATCTCTTAAACAAGAGCTTAAAACATCATAACCAAATCATATACACATGTATATTCATAAGCAATAAATTTCAAAATATTTCAATACTTATTTGTATTGTACATTTCCTCGTTGGTCCACAGGATCCTGCTTCGCTTTGCAAGCCTTGGGATCACCCATGGACTTGGATGTTAGGCCAGCACGTAGGCTACTTCACAACATCCTTATATATATATCAAGCACGGTCAAGCCAACCTTCAGTTGGGTTTATCAGATTGTCCAGCCAAGCCAATATACAATTGGGTTTATCAGGCTGCTGCCAATCAAGCCAATACACTACTGTGTTTATCAGGATACTCAGCTAAGCCAGCTAACAGTTGGGTTTATTATACTACAGGTAGTCAAGCCAACACTGTACCATTTCCACAATTTCCACAACATCAAATAATTACACAGTCAAGCCAACCTTCAGTTGGGTTTATCAGACCGTCAACAATTCACCTGCACTTATATCAACAATACATTTATATCAACAATGCACTTATATCAACAACCAATCAACCAAGCCAACACAGTTGGGTTTATCAGGCCATCAACAATAACACATGCACTTATATCAACAACCAATCAACCATTTCCAGCAGTGAGCTCTAATTTCACTACCCCATACAACACAATAAACCACCCCCTTCTCTGCTCTTCAGTCCCTCGGAATTGTCTCCTTCTCTATGCTCTTCAGTAGGAGTTAGGATGAGCTCAAGCCATTGTCCATTTAGTGTACAATACCAGACTACATCTGCTTAACCTGACAACACAAGCAATATAAGCAACTCATCAGCGTTATTGTTCTAAAATTGTAACCACATTTCACATCATTCACTATCAAGTATTGAGACACCAGGAGTGAGTCCACTTCCTAGAGTGTAATCAATATTGAAAACCATTCCATAACCTGACATTGACAAAGTGTGCACCCCTTTCCAATGTGTGCCATGTAGGCCCTATTCATACTCAAGCAATCGGTCATAATGGAAATAAAATCAAAACATGTTCTGCATATTGAAATCTAACAATTGACATGCATATTCTTATCTAGGGTCAGAGAACACTTATCCATTTGCCGAGGCATTATTCCTTTGTTAAGGAGGAATGGGGGCTCCCTTCTCTGAGTTGACATTCCCTCGGTTTGCCATCCCAACTCCTTTTTACATTTCATATGCACACATCTCTTACCGACATAATCCATACCATCTCACTCATGTTGCTTACCAAACATGTAGTGCAGATGAGACATTTCCAAAATGTCCAATGGAGTTTCCCTCAAAACCCATTTCCAAGATAAGGGAAAACCTTCCCATGAAGTTTGGCTCTTGTAGGCCATCACACATGATCTTCCTGTAGTGTGTACCCCTGGGACATTCATCAAATAGCCAAATAGTCAATCATTATCTGATAATACAATCCCAATTTGATTGTTCCATAACCAAGCAATGAAATTAGTAATTAAATTCAATGAGAATTTGCAACTCTGTTTACTACAGAAATTGATTTTCTTGGCAATGAAGTGATCCTCAGTCGTGGGTCTCTTGTAAGCAGCACTACTATGCCCATTATAATTTTACGCTTACTAGCATAAAATGAATACCCACTTACAATGTGTCCTCCTGACACAATCTTATGCAAGCCAATAGTGATTAGTAGTTGTCACTAATTTCTTAAATCCGAAACTCATAATTCAAATTTAACAACCCATCATGCATACAAACTATTTTCATAGCCATGGGACTCTTCTCATAAGGTTTGGCTCTTTCACATGGTAGATTTTGGCTTTTGTCATGGTCTTACCCAAATTTCCATGCCCCAAACAATCTACTCGAAACCTGCACCTCAGTTAACCAAACACTTAGTAAGTCTTGATGCATATAATTTTTTTATTGCTGCAACAATCACTGAAGAATTTTCAGAATTTATAAAATTCAAACATTTCCAGCTGTTAATCACATCAATATTACCAAAACTCATTCACTTCACACAATCATTATCATACTAAAATTTGCAAGGTCACGTCATTTATGCCAAGATGAAATGTTCAGATACTCCTTACTCCACAAGCGTATCTTTGTACCATCTTTCCCTTCCATAGAGCATTTACGGCAACCAATCGATCATGACTACCTTCTTCGTGCACTTACTATCCTGCATTCATAACAACTCTTGAAATGGTTCCAGAATTGTCATCAATTCATCATTTCTATCATTAGTTATTCATAATATCACATGCACTACCTCAATGCATTCATGCATTTGCATCGCAACATTTGCACCCATACTTATGTATGCATATCTACAACATTTACCCATACTTTCATATGCACCCATTCAATGCATAACTACAATATTTATAAAATCTTTTAATGCATACCCACTCAATGCTATCTCGCATTGATTCAGGAATACTATGCATTCAAACATACCATGCATGGCCTAACCATGACTACTTCATATAGGATGCATGACTATAATCAAGATCATCAGTGCTTACTTTCCTTGGGCTACTAAGCTCATAACAACATAATACAGGCATGGCACATTTTTCTATGAATGCGGTATAAAATTCAAATACCCACATGGTATGAGACCTCTTGCTTTTACCACTCCATGCAATTTTCATAATTAAACTCTTACCTTCATGGTTCCTACTTACACCCTCGACATTACCAGTTCGGTTGGTCCTTTGCAGGAGATTGCAGAATTTGCTCACCAACTTTTGATTCTGGGCTTGTTGCCTTATCCCTTTCTTCGTAGGGTTTCTGGTCACATTCATCAACATCAGCAACATATTCAGACATGTCCGAGTTGTCGTTGGTTTTCCCACTAATGCCAACACCAATGCAATAATTGCCATTAGTGGTTCATTATACATGTATAATTCTCACTACTCTTACCAACATGTAATATCCTATGCATGCAAGGCATATCTTGATACATTTCATGTATGAAACTTATAAATATAATTATAATTAGCAAGACAAGGTTTAAGGAATTTTCCCTTTTCAAATCCCTCATCTTTGCATGGAACTCCTCTTCCACACAATAGCTGGTTTGTCCATACTGACAACCACTAGTACTTTGCAGCACCGCATTCGAGCTCTCGGGATTCTCCCATGTTCCCTGCTGGATAAGCTTTCCAACACCTATCCACATGCCTCATTCTAACCTCGAGTGTGAAAACCACACCACTTCTATCATGATGACTTTCAACAAATTTAGGCAAAACACACAACTGTATTTTGGTCTGAATTGCCAACTTCAGTCACCTAGAATTCTTCTTCCTTTTCAGCCCTGGAACTGCTGAAAAATCCACTGAAAAACAGCTGGAATTTGATGAGAAACCCACTTTGAATAATCCAATTTTATTTCTCAGATCGAGTCTCATCCCATCTAAAACTCCGACGTTTTGACGATTTAAACATCAACTTCCTTCTGGCGCTCATCGGCAGCCCTAACAACTAACATTTTCCATTGTACCGGCAGCTCCAACAACTAAGGTTTTCTGCAGTATCGATGGCTCCAACAACTACAGTTTTCTATCGTATTGGATCCTTAGTTGTCTCAACTTGTGGTTTTTATCATTTATCGGTGATGCTAAGGACTACTGCATATCGGCAATCGGACACACTAATCATCGGGTGACTATTTTTCTAGGCAGTCGCAATGGCGGCAATCAAACTCACTAGGGTTTCCGTGGTCATAACCCTGTCAGCAGTCGGAGCAACTAGCAACTGCAGCGTTGGATGACTAGTCCCATAGACATCCACAACTGCAGGTGGCAATCCCACTGTGGGTTCCGCGGACACTCATCAGCTGTTGGATCCACTAACCATCGGGTGGAGAGTGCCTTAGACTGCCGCAACGGTGGACGCACAAACAACTAGATTTTTTTGATGCTCATCAGCGGTTTCATCCACTAAACTTTTCATACGCTTTCTGCACTTAGAGAAATTTCGGAATTTTTCTTCCCTTGCCTGTCGCCGCGTCGACTCTTCAAACAACTAAATTTCGTCGACGTTTTCGTACTTCAAATTTTTCAAAATTTTCTTCTTCCTTCTCGTCCGCGTCGACGCTTTCATCCTCTATCTTCTGCCAACGCCGATGGCCTTTATCGGGGGTCCATTTGACTAAACGAGCCGATGTTTTGGTGGTGCCATCATCTAAATATTGTCGATCCCTTCGACTGATCTTCGCCAATCACCGATGGTCGACATACTTATAAATTTTTTTGAATTTTCCTCTTTAATCTTCTTTCCGTCGCCGCTGTCGGCGGCTTCACCTACTAACTTCCTGTCCTTTCTGCTGGCGTTTTGGTGCTTACGTCTTCTAATTTTCACCGATTAATCCACTAATCTTCGTCGTTGTTTCGACGATCTCATCAACTAAGTTTCTCCAATGCATTCAGCATTTAGGAAAATTTCGGCGAAAATGACTTCAGAAGCCCGCCGCCATGTCGGCTATTTCCTTAACTATTTTTCGACGTTGCGGCTACGCCATCAACTAATCATTGGCGATGTCAAAAACTATCCTTTTCCAATCGAGGATGATCCCGTTCCTTAGAAAAAATTTCGGAAATTTTCTGCTACGTCGGCTGTCGAGTGCTCAGTGCATCGAGTGGCTAGTCGTCTTGGTTTCTGCAACGGCAGCCAACGGTCCTTCTATGTCTTCTGCGGCCACAAACCTATCGGTGGTCGGAACCTCTAGTCACTGTGGCATCGACAGTTGGGGATTCTACCCATCGGAAGGTTAGTCCTCTAACCAGCCACAACGACAGATGCAAAATCAACTAAGCCTCGGCGATGCGATCAACTAATCATCGCCGATCCGTTGAACTAATTTCGCCGCCGCCGGGGTCTGCATCAGAGGTTCATATGTCTAATTTTTTCGATGTGCCGACAGCCAAGCACATAGAAAATTTTCCGCAAACAAGGCTATTTGTCTCTTGTCAGGTGACCTTCATACTAGCTCTTCCACTGCATCGGAAGAACTTCTCACTAAGTGTTCCGATGAGTCGATAATTCTGGCACTTAGAAAAATTTTGTGAATTTTCCTGGTTTCTTCTAGGGAGTAGGCACCCTGCCTCTGTTAACTGTTTCTCATGGCCCTCTAAGGCCCAAATGCTGCAACATAAGCTCTGTCACTCGATATTCACATCCCATTCAGGCCCATGCTGCAACCTATGCTCTGATACCATACTATAATGTCCCTGACCCTCTGATCGGTGAGGAGGATGCTACCAAACCATCAAACAACTGAGAACTAGCCCCATGAACATGAACATACATAAAATGCTGAAATAAAATTCTTAAAACCTAAAACATGCTAAGATGTGTAATCATTCACATACACTGCGGAAGCAAACATACATTCAGGCATTCAACATGTTAATCATAGTTCATTAACCATCAAATATAATTGCAGAGATGAAATAGACAAAGATACTTATCTCATAAAGATCTTGTCCCGCAACTAGCTGTGTCACTGCAACGTTCCACCGAACCATATGCCAGTGTGCTCATCAATCTCTCAACAACACTGCACCCCCGAGTTGGGCATGATTCCCCAAGGGAATAAGGGAATAAGTAGGATTACACATAGCCAAGGTACACAAATCAGCCAAGCCCACATAGTAGGGCTTATCAGGCTATCAAGGAGCTGGGAGAAGCTAAATGCTAAGCTGGTGAGCTCATGGAAGAGCTAAGGATGCCTACACCAGAGCTAGCCTGACCTCTAACTTCCCACACACACCTGACACCAGGAATCAGACCCTTCTTTACTTCACAGTCCCTCAGGCCCTGACTTCCCTTGCCAGTGCTCTTCCGGGGTTGTGGAGAAGAAATCCATCCATCTAACTCTGTCTGTGTGGCTCCCCAATCCCAGGTTTCTCAAGCATACCCAGCCTTCAATCCCACTCCACACAGTCCGAAGACCAACCACTGCATACCCACAGTAAAACAAAATCAATTCACGGCTCTGTGAAGGAAGACAAGGCAACAGGGTTACAACCCAAAATGGTGGACGCGGCTCAAGCCAAACAAGGTGATTCAGAGTTGTTCTTGGCCCTAGTGTGGCCAAAACAACTTAGCAGCAACCCCAAAAGGTAATTACCCACACACAACAACCCAAATCCAGGGGAAGAACAACAACCACACTTTTACCACTACAGTAATGGGAGAAAACATAACTCATAGCAAATCCCCAAATGGAGGTGAAGGTCTGATTCTCAGTCTGGACAGGGGAAACACAGTCCCAACCTACGCATGAGGTAAAACCATACTCCTTGCATGAAGGGAAAACTTACACAGACCACATTCATCCAAAAGGTGGAGAGAGGCCACAACCCACACAATAGAGGTACTCACAGCAGCCATCGATCAGGGAAAACAAAAACCATGGTTCAACGATGAAATCCCTGGGACATTACACAGCCCAGACATAGCCAGCAATATTGGAAAACAATGGTCCTTCCTCAACAATGGAGCCACAACACATTTTCACAGTCGGCCCGAGACATTACACAGTCCGATATTGGAAACAGGGTCAGACTCTCTGTGTGAATCAGAAGGGAAACGCATCCACAGACCAGAAATCGGTGAGAGAAGGGAGAAAAGAGAAAAACATCCCTGCGTGAGAGTGAGCAGAACGAACGAGCAAGTTGCGCAGTGGTGTTTCTCTTACCCACGTGAAGGCAGAGAGACGGCTGGTGGAGTGGGCGTGTGGCAAGGACTGACAGTCCTGCCACCCACCACTCCCAGCAGTAACTTCCCCCAACTAACAAAAGGAGCTTAAGTGGCTGACACATGGCTTTTCCCCAATGGCTAGCTTTTCCCCAATGGCTCCCACGGGTTAGACAATTCCCCCCCCCCCCCACACACCTTAACCTTAGGAAATCATGCCCTTTTCTTTTAACGTTGCACCGTCGTAGATGGATGTAGGTTTATTTTAATGAATGTGCATGTTTACATGATGCAAAACTATTATGTGTCGGATAGCACGATATACCATCGGCAGTGATCCCAATTGTCGAAACATAACACGAACAAATTGACGGTGGGGATTTTGCCTTGAGCTCCACGCCACGATTAATTAAAACATATACATCATGTATCTTTTAATGCAACCGAGGTCAAAACCGGGGGTATTATAATCCCACTCCATCATATATCATGTAGTCCAAACCATAATCAACTGTACCAGGAAGATATCTCAAGATGTGTTTTGCGACAGTCCAATGCACTCTCTTGGGCCACACCATGAACTAACTGAGAGTGTTCACCGCAAAACTCAAATCTACTCTAGTGTTAACCAAATACATCAACAAACCAATAAGCTAGCAATATAGAGTAGGATCCACCCACTCTCCCTCACAAGCATGAAGCTTCTTTGAGTTGGTGATCATGGGTGTAGACATAGGCCTGCAATCATCCATCTGAAATATCTTCAGAACATCTGCAACATATTTTCCTTGCCCCAAGAAAACCATCCTCTTGCCAAATATCCATCCCCAAATAATAGTGCATCAACCCAAGGTCAGTCATCTCAAACTCTGAAGCAAGATCCTTCTTGCAAGCATCAATCAGGTCCTCTCCTCCAGTAATGAACAAATCATCAAAATATAGCAGAAGAATGATCAGAACACCACCAACCACAATGTAGTAAAGGTTGGGATCCATCTCACTCTTTCGAAACCCAATCAAAAGAAACTAGGAATCAATCCTTGAATACCAAGCCCAAGGGGCTTGCTTCAAACCATACAAGGCCTTTTTGAGACTGCACACATGAGAATCTCTCTCATAAACCTCAAATCCCTGTGGCTTCTCCAAATACCATTGAGAAAAGTGGTCTTCACATCCATATGATGGATCTTCCAACCCATCTCTACCACGATGGAGATCACTGCTCTAATCAAAGAAAATATGGCCATTGGTGAAAAGGTCTCATCATAATCAACTCCCTCTATCTGTGAGAACCCATGCACAACAAATCGAGCTTTGTAATTCTTGATGCTCCCATCTACAACATGCTTGATATTATAGAGCCACTTGGAAGTCACAACTGACTTCCCCTCTAGACTCAGAACCACTTCCCACACCCCATTCTTCATGATGGAATTATACTCTTCCATCATGGCATCTCTCTACACCTAGTGTACGAAAGCCTCCTCATAAGTAGTAGGTACAGTCTCACGCAAGCTAGTCACCCATGCCATGTAGATGGAAAATATCTCAGGTGTCTTGCTCTCTCTGACCTCCCTCTTGGGTGGTCTGAAAGACTCCTCTACTTCCTTCATAAGAGAGGACTCATGTTCAGTACATAAACAACAATACTACATGCATCTGCCCATAGAAAGAAAGGAAGACTCTGACCATGCAGCATTGCTCTAGCTGCACCCACTATCGAACGGTTCTTCCTTTCATCCACTCCATTCTGTCGTGGAGTGTAAGGAAATGTAAAGTGCCTTTTGATCCCCTCATGTCTACAGAACACATTGAAATCATGGGAATTATACTCACCCCCATTGTTTGATCGAAGTACCTTGATATTCTTTTATGTCTGGTTCTCCACAAGAGCTTTGAACTCTTGGAACCGAAGAAAGACTTCCTCTGATCTCTTGCTTCTAAGGAAATAGATCCAAGTCTTCCTGGAAAATTCATCAATGAATGTAACATAATACTCATAACCTGTCAAAGGGGTAGATGACATGGGACCACATAAATATGAATGTATCAACTGGAGCACTCCCTCTGATCTGCTATCACTGCTTGAAAAAGCAGTCTTGGTGTACTTTCCCAAAGCACACTGTCTGCAAACACGACTCGAATCTGTGTTGAAATATGGCATAGCTATAGTCATGTCTCTCATCATCCTCAAAGCTGGATGATGAAGATGGTCCATCCTCCTATGCCATAACTCACACAACTCATTGTTGCTGTGCGTGTGTGTGACATTGCATGATGTGGATGGAAGAGAAGCTTGTACAATTTCCTGCATCTGACTCCAATCACATATGAAGCAGATAGACCTACTGCTTTGGGAAAGATGTGAACTTTCCCATCTAGGAAATATACTCCAAAACCTCTATCCTCAATCATGGAAACTGAAACAAAGTTCTTCTTCATCCCAGGGACATACAAGACATCCCTCAAAAACATAGGTTGCATGGACTCCCTATCAAAACAGACTGTTCCACACCCAACTTCTCTCACCAATGTATCATCTCCCAACACAATCTCCAACTCCAAATATGTCTCTAACATCTCAACGAACATATATCGATCACCTGTCATGTGACTCGAAGCTCCACTATCAATGTACCAAGTGGAGGAAGTAGTGGAAGCACTCAAATAATTCCCAACAATCATGGAATGCTCCATGTGACCCTCAAAGTCCCTGTTGGTGATAGACGATGCCCTCTCTATACTAACACCAACAAAGAGAGAAAAATCTCTCTCGAATCTAGCAGCAAAATCATCAATTTCTGTTGAAGTTGATGTCTGTTGTTTCTTCTTCTTGTTGTTTGGACACTGTCCATCATAGTGTCCAAACTTCTGGCAAGCAAAGCATTTCACTTTTCCCATGTATTTCTTCTCTCCATCATGCTTGAACTTCTTCTTATTCTTACCTTTTGTTGCCAATGCCACATTATCCTCATCAACTCTGTGATGTGACAAACTGATCTGTAAGTATCCCCTACATGTCTCTTCCTGTATGAGATCATCCCAAAGTCGATCCTATGTGGGCATGTTATCTCTACCAATGATAGTCTACAGAAACACACTCCACTGCTGAGTCATGCCATTTAAGATTGTATGCACCATCTCAACACTCTCTATAACCTCTCCTACAGCTACAAGTTCATCTCTTACTTGTTTAATCTTGGTAAGATAGGAAGCCATGGCTTCCCATTTTCTCATTTGCACATTCTTCAACTTCTCCCTTAACACCATCTTCTTGTTTTCATTTGAACTCTAGTAAATATTTGTCAAAGAAGTCCACATCTGAAAAGCATGTGCTTTTGTTGATATGTGAGGGATTACATGATCCTTCACGGCATCAGGTATAACCCTCCTTTCCTTCACACGTCTCTTCATGAAAGTAGCCTTATCAGCTACATAGACATGCACTACTACAGGATTTTTTTTGGTACGGTTTACAATGTCCCATAACTCATTTTATTCAAGTATCAACATGATTCTAGCCTTCCATGGGATGCAATTTGTAGCCCCATCCAATATGTCTTCAAGTCTAAGCCCAAACATCATGGCTACGACCTGTAATTCTCAAGCAACTTGTTCAAGAAATTTTTCCACAAACCCTTGTTCTTCTGAATGTTTAAATTCTGAATTTTAACTGCTTCTCTGATACCATGAAAGTTTTTAAGAATCCCAACCCCTGTTTCAAGCTTGATAGGTTCTCTGCATAGTTTAATGCCCAAACCCTTGTATGCACAATTTTTCAACAAAATTTACTAAACTAAAACACATGGAATTCTTTTTCAAAATTAAATAATTAAAAAAAATTCTCTTTTAGTTAAAAATTTCGAACTCAAAAATTTATAACAGCCAAGCACACATGAAAAATAACACAGATATTTTTTACCAATGGTCTAGGATAAAACCCCTAAGGGAAAACCTATTTCAGAGAGAGAGAGATTAAAATACATAAATAAACAATAGTACTTATCATTTTTTCCTTCTCGAAAACTAAACCTTCATTGTTGTACGGAACCTTGCTTTTTGTGCCAAACTTCTACCTTGGAAACCGTGCCAAATTCTTCCTGTACGAACATAATTAAATTTCTGTACTTTTTCTTGAAATGTGTGCCCAGACCGTACTGTTGTACGACTTCTCAAATTCTATGTAGTTGTATGGATTTCTACTCGATTTCTATGTTGTACAGAAATCTCATCGATTTTGTGTTGTTGTACGAAAATCTCCTCGAAAAACGTGCATACCCTTGCTATACAGAATCTCTCCTCGAAATTCATGCCCAAATTTGTCCTCCTCGAAATCTTTGCAAAATTTGTTACTCTCCTACTAATTTAAAAAAAAAAACTCTTCAAACCTTCTCTTTCTCTTCTTCTTCTTCTCTCCAAAACTTTTCTTTGAAAAGTGAATAATGAATTTAGTTTGCCTTGCCCTAGTCCCTTTTTGGTCATGGTAACTTCCTCTTCAATCTAATGGTCAAGATTAGATTAGATGAAGGGTTCTCATTAAATGCTCAATTAAATATTTAATAAATGACATTTAGTGCACCTCATGTCATTTAATAAAGTATGAGCACCCCCTTTTAATTAATCACTCACTTAACTTTTATTAAATATGAACTTAGGATAAACCATGACTTTTACCTTTTAATGAAGTCACCTTAAAATTATAAAGTACATCTCACTTCATTAATTAAATATGACTAGGGGTCACAAATTAAAGTGTCCGTGTCCACCCCAAGGCGATGCTAGATGAGCAAACACTTCCTAGGTAACTTTTCAACAACATACTATATCTTGTATTGTGAATATATGTTCTTTAGTTATGAATTAGAACATCTAGTACATTTTATAATTGGGCATGGAAATGGCTATGACACGTATGTTTTACTTTGATTATTGCTACAAGTATATATTTAAATGCTAAGGCCTTGGAAACATATAAAAAAAGTGAAAGAAATTGTTGAGCATTGATGTTCAAGATAGGCAACAAAGAGAGTTCACAATGAAGGGGGTATCATTCTAAGTGTGGATAAAGAATGAAGACATGGTCTTATTAAAGGAAATAAAGGTTACCAAGGATGGTGATATTTCAATGAGAAGGGAATGTAATATCTTGATTTTAACTCTTGAATTATAATGAAATAAATCGTGAATTATTCGAATGACAAGCTTATCACATGGGAGTCGATCCATGTGGGATAAGTTAAATGACCCTAGTGTAAATAATGTAAATGTGTGTTCTCTTCAAGTTAGTTCAATGCCAAGGCTCAACTAGAAAATGTGTATAAGTCCCCTTGGTGGGTTATGATTGAGTTGTAATTTTTATGTTTTCTATGGTCTTTTTATGTATGTAAATGCAAAGTTGTTTGGGAAAAAACAACGAAGCAGTGATACCATATAAGCAGGGAAGAGGAAATGGGGTGCATGGGTGATTTGACTTGACATTTGTGATTTGAGGTACAACCCTCCTTTCCCACACTTTATTACACATATTTTCCATCAATATTTGAATTGGGTGGTCCTTTGGATGTTTCCCCTTTCTTATTGAAAAGAGTGCACTTGTATTATGAAAAATCTTAGGGAGAAACCATTATTCACACTCATTCATGCGTAAATCTTCCATTCTTCTTTGAGCATGTCTCTCCTATGAGCAATCTCCATTATCCCATTCAAATTTCCTTGGTATGACTAAACCTTATGAGAAGTCATGGTTGTTTATGCCTACAAAAAGAAAAAAGTATTCCCATGAAATTATGTTTGGTAAGCATCTACAGGGATTGGGGACTTGTCATGAGAATCTAAAGACAAAATGTGATTGTTTTGAGAGAAAAAAAGTGGCTAGAATATCCATAATAGTCGAATCAAACACCACAAACCTACAACCATGTTATTGATACTAATAGACTATTTTGGTCCTAAAAAGAAACTAGCAATTTGGATAACTCCTACTTGTACTAAAAGGAAAGAAGATTCACAACAGACTAGGGAGCATAGAAATGGAAGATCTTCCTCATGCTATGAAAGAGAAGAGAGTGTCAAGAACAATTCATGGTTGAATCAACGCTTGGGTTCTCAATATGAGCATATTGGTTTTGATATGAAAGCAATGGCTTGGGCCAAATGATATTTGATCCCTTTAGGAATTTATTTTTCCCTAGTGGTTTGGACTAGGGTGAAATCCATAGAAATTTACCAAGGTTAGGCGGTGAATCACTCATCAAGAATTGATTTGGTGTACTTGCCCCCATTTACATATAAATATTAATCTCTTTCTCTTTGGAATACTTTATATTTGCAATATGATGTGTGGTTCCTTGAATTCAATGGGTAATGTTTTAATTCTAAATATGTTTTAATTCAATTGCTATATTGTTTATACATATGAATTCAAAATAGTATTACTGCTAAGTTCACATTTACCCCAATAGTGGGATATAAAGGTTGGGAAATTTAGTATGGTGTGCCCAATGGCCAAAGGAGGCATTGTGGGTACATGATAGGAATAGAGTGTACAGAGTATGGGCACTCTAAGTAAATTATAAGTGTCGGAATTCAATCATTTTGATAAATATTGTGTATTGGGCTTACTTTTAATTGCAAGCATGTTAATGGTCTTCTTATTGTATTCTTACAATAACTTTCAAGAGAAGAATATGTTTCACCTTCAAAGGATGACAATTATTAGGAAAGACTTGTTTACAAGGAGAACATATTTTATTATGTACTTAATATTTACATTTCCCATGGGGTCGTACTAGATCACTTGTTTATAAGAAGAACACCTATCATTCCAACTAAAATATTATGAAATGTTGTGTATTGTGTATTAAAATATATCCAATGTAAATTCAAACCAACAATGAAAATGAATATAATGTTGAATATGAATTAAAATCATAATATAGATCCTGCAGTATAAAAACAACTAAAAAGTAAAATATGCAAACAAACAACATGGATATTAAATGGATCTCTAAGGATGCTAAAGGGATACTAGATAACGCTCCTTGAATGCAACAAGGATGCTAACTAAACCAGAAGATCACAATTTATTAAACCTAAGGAATAGGATAGACACTTTAACTCATGGCCTAATGTTTTATATAATCAAATCCCTTAAAAAAGCACCGTTCTAATGAATTTAATTTTTCTTCACATTCCATGGTAGCTTTGTTCATAAAATGTGTTGGCATGTAAACTCTCAAGTTAGCTTATGCAAAGGTTATTCAACAAGAAATGGCATCGCTCCAAGAACCATGCATCGCGCTTGAATACCATTCATCCTATGACATCTAAGAGACTTCTACAAATGTTGCAAAAGTCATTTGGTTACAAAAATCATATTCTAAAAGTCATTTTGGAAGGACTGCAACAACTATTGCAAAATATTTGAAATGATTTCAAAATTTTCCAAAGGAAGGTTCACGAAAGAAAGTGAATTTACCAACAAAGGTTTTTAAAACTACCACAAACATAATAATAATGTATCCTAGGGAACTTATTATACACATTTAATAATGTATCACTTTCTTATTCACATTTAATCTCTCCAATTACAATGCTTATGCAAAGATCATTGGCAAATTACATTAATTAGGATAATTTCGTCCACTTTACTATAAATTCAAATATGCACAACTAACAAATATATAGAAATAAAATGAAAACTAACCCAAAATTAAATTAACAACTATGAGCATTAAAAGTTTACATCTCATATTGAACTAAAAAAAACTAATAAATATAAAATTAACAAAATAACTAAATAAATGTTTCATCTTAAAATACTCGTGTCAAGGCCTTTCTTTATTGAATTTGATGCTAACTTAAAATCAAACTATTTTTCCTAACCAAACCTTATTTTTTCTTAACCAATCCCCACGGTAAAATCTTTATTGACTATTGTCAAAACTATTTTCAAATGAATCCCTTAATGTTAACATTTATTGAAAATCATCACATAAAAATGGTAATTAAATATATATTCTTAATGTGTACAATTAAAATGTTTAACTAACTAAACATATTAGTGTCATGGGCTAACATACTTCTCTAAACATATATTAAACTTGGTGAATATGTTTAGAATTTGTAACATAACATATCACGAGGCAATGCAATTGAAAAAAAATTTAGTGATTATTAATCTCTCAACAACAACAACAAAAAATAACCTTATTTAAATAATGAAAATCATCAATTTAATATTTAGATTTTATGTTCTAACTAGATAAACATAAACGAGATGAATTATTGTATGATATGGTAGAAATATATCTTATATATTAATATATAAGAACTCAAATTGATGTATACGAGTCCTTGTTTATGGGATCGTGTTATACACTATTGGATTAATAGCTTGCAAAGTCAAACATGTTATTTCTTGGATATTAAAATAAATAATAACTCCCATTCAAATTAAACTTAGACACTAAATAGAATAATAAACTTTGAAAGTATTACTATTACATGATGAGAAATGAGTGTCCACTAGTTCACAAAATCATTTACATCAATAAAAAAATTCATGAATAGATCAAAATACTAATTATTTATGGTGTGATTTCCATTATTATATCAAAATACTAACTATTATGGTGTTTTTGTTCATGGACATGAATGTTCTTTTACTTAAGAAAGCTCACATATCTGAAGCATAACTCCATAGTTATTAAGCACCCACATTTTCAATACTAAAGTTGTCCACGCCAACCCATTAATTCAATTAATTATAACTTCACAAATCATATAAAAAAAATCGAGTTTGTTATTTTTTATAAAAAAATACAGGAAATCCCTAGCTAAAGATATATGGAAGAGGAAGCGTTGGTTGATACTCACATGATCCACTCAGTGACATGAAATATTATGCCATATTTTTCTCACAAGAGGATTTTGTCAGTAACAAAAGCCTTATGGAATACCCTCATGATTTTGGAAGTTTTGAGCAGGAACACATATGCTTTGTACCATCCAATCGTTGAATCTCTACAAGGTTACCCTTAAGCAAGAGTTATGACATACCAATGTATCATCGATGGTCTTGAAGAACATTAAATAACAAACAACATTACAGGAAAATTCCATTCGAAAATCCTTAATCAAGATGCAATCAATGTGTTTTCTAATGGGCCTAACAATTAAGATCATGTATTTCTTCTTAGGAGGTCATAGGTTCAAATTCGGAGGAAGGTAGGGTATGTACACCTTTGCAAACTTTAGCGGTTACATTGTTGTGCAAAAGAGGGTCCCTTGTCCCACAAACAAGGAAGTATCATACACCAAATTGGTGTATGGCTTAGTTGTGACCTTAAATATAGATTATTATTATTATTATTATATTAATGGGGATCAACCCTATAGTAGGGCTTTCACCCTAGCTACGAGCAGGAACGGCTACCTTCCGTTTATAGGACGAAAGGGTAGGGTTCCTATGGGTGGAAGAAAAACCCTACAAGAAACTATTAATGGAAGACATACAAGACAATGTTAGAAAAATAAACCTGCAACAAGTAATCAGTGGAGAACCTGCAGCAAACTGTGAGCAAATAAACCTGCAAGTAAAAACAATCTATAAAACTAAACTACCAACAAGAAACACATGATTATACCTTCATCCTTTGTGGAAATGGGCCACCATGCCCTAGCTTTGGAAGCACCTCTCTATGGAATGGGGTTTTGGCTTATAGAGCAAGGGAGAAAATGGAGGAGAGGGGTGAATGGCTTGAGAGATGTGGGTCTCAAGGCACTCACGTAGGCAGAGTAACGGTAGGGAGAGAAGGAATGAATTGAGAGTGACCCCCACCCCTGTATTTATAGTTTTTTCTTGAGCTTTAAGGGTTTTAAGCCCTTGGTCAAGGCTTTAGCCCCTTTTTTGGGATTTAAGCCCCTTTCGTCCAATTCTTAGCTCCTTTGGGGATTTTAAGCTCCTTTTAGGGGTTTTAGCCCCTTTTGGGAGGTTTTATCCCCTATGAGAGCTATTTTGGCTCTTTTTAGAGGTTTTTAGGCCCTTTTTGTGTTTTTGAGCCTTTACTAAGGTGTGGGGGTCAATTAGGGTAGTGAAATGGATGTCTTTATGTGGTGTAGGTCATGTAGAGCTAATCGGGTAATTTTGTGGGTTAACAGATTGCCCACTGATGTGTGAGGGCAAGAGCTCATCGTATGGCTGACAGACATCATAGGATTTCCTAGGGAGAGTTGGTGCTTCCTGGGTTGGGGCATGGTGGCTTTTGGTTTTTGTATTAATATGGTTCCCATCAATGGGTGAGATACAAATAATGTGTGACATGTATATGGACAAGGCGGGCATCCCCATGCTCGTAATGATGTCAAAAGAATAATGTGATCTAAGCTCTAAAATGCAAGAGATGATCATGTACAACTGTTGTTACATAGTGGTTTCCTCAATAAGAGGCTGAATACAATACTGATATGAAGAAATGCTACATTGGACCCATGCCATTCTCATGAAATGCTATATCTTCATGATTGATGGTCTGTTGGATCTAGAATGGTACATAGTTGTAGGGACCCACTAACAGAGAGTTAGAGTCTCTGTGGTACCAATATGTTGTATCAATCATAAATCTATATAGAAGCACTGCTTTGGGGCTTTTGAACACTGTCTCCAACGCAACCCTGAAATCACAAGGGACATGAACCTGTTAGGGTCCCTCAATAGACTCATCCATGTGCTAGAGTCAGGTGATATCTGAGGTCTTCGACCAAATATTGCATGAACCAATACCCTGTACGAATCTCAACAGTGTGATGATGTAGTTGGAGTTGAGCATGTGAGAAACAGCCATCCCGAGAGGCATTAAGGACTCCTCTCAAGTGGTCCAAGGAACTCATAAATGAGGTTAATGAAACTAGGATACAGGGACATCTAGGTCTATCCTCTGGAATATATGTGTTGTCATCAACATAGCGAGACCTTTAGCTAGCCAAGGAAATGGTGTTTCCTTGACCAAAAGCGCGAGGGAGATAACCGAAATGTCACGTCCCCATGCCTCCGACCGGCATAGAGGACGCGACTACTAGCTTTATCAGACCGGGATAACTGCCCATGAACATGTACAGGCTTAAAAATTGCTAACAGAATGCTGTCGGGAATGCATTATGGTAAAACATGCACAAATGCCATTGCAAAACACACATAGATGCATTCATTTGACATACACAGCGGAAACATCATACATTGAAGACAGCATTCATTTATCATGTTCATTTCATTTTCATTAACAGAATTTACAGTTGCTGAAGTAAAATGGACAGAGCACTTATCTTATGAAGAACTTCTTCCACAACCAGCTACGTTGCTGCAACGTTCCACCCAACCATAGACCAGCGTGTTCCTTAATCTCTCAGCAGCGCTGCCACCCCCAAGTTGGGAATGATTCTCCAAGGAATAAGGGAACTAGCAGGCTTACACATAACCAGGAATATACCAAACACACAGCCAAGCCAACAGAGTTGGGTTTATTAGGCCATTGAGGAGCTGGAGAAGGCAGATTACTAAGCTGGTGAGCTCATTGCAGAGCCAAGGACACCTACACTAGAACTATCCTAACCTCTAAGACACCCATCCACACCCAACACAAGGAATCAGTCCCTTCTCTGCTACACAGTCCCTCAGGCCCTGCATTCCCTTCCAGTGCTATTCAGGGGTGATGGAGAAGAAGGCCAGCCCTCTAGCTCTGTCTGTGTGGTTCCAGCCACCAGGTTTATCAAGCAAAACTAATCCAACCTCCCTGCTCCTCTCACAGTCCGAAGACCAACAATTGCACTCAGGCAATTAAGTCAGTTGTCACAGCTTAAACAGGGAAAACGAATTCTGAGTCATTCTTGGCCCTATCGTGGCCAAAATGACTCTCACTCAAATTTACAACAGCCCCAAACGTAACAGTAAATACTTTCACAACATGGGGAAAACTACAGCCCCGAATCTATCAGTGAGCACAACTTACAGCAGGGAAAAACAACCCAAATAGTCTGTGAGACAGCCAAAAACGTGAATGGCCCTTCACAGTCAGACGTGGATGCAAGAGCACGGCTCTCAGCTCGCTATGTGCGCCCCAAACAAAAGAATACCTGTGCATGGGTAAACATTTCGACCCAGCAAAGAAAGGAACAGACAATGGAGGCCCTGCGTGAGGAAAAGCAGCTCCGTTTTTGTCCGTGGATGAGCAAGCAACAGGAAGGACGCGAATTTCAGTTCGTGGGTGTTTATCAACTCGTGGAGTGAAGATGAATGTCTACGTGAGGAGATGAACATCCAAAATCGTGAGTAGGGTGTGCGTGTGGGTGAGGACTGACAGTCCTGCCACCCCAGCCCCCACAATCATTAACTGCTTCAACCACCAGCAGTAATTCTTCAATGAGAGTGGTTGGAAATAAAAACAAGGGAATAAGACACATGGGTTTTTCCCCTTTTTGGCTCAAGATTGACAAATTCCCCTCCACATCCTTATCCTTGGGAAAATCATGCCCCATTTGATTTAGTTGCCGCGACCGTAGCTGGTTGTGTTTATTTTAATTAATTATAGATGCATATTTACATGGTGACCACTACAATATATGCCGCATGCCCTGATATACCATCGGTGACAATTTGAATCCAAAACATAGCATTACCGATCAATGGTGGGGCCTTGGCCTTTAGCTCCACACCATGATCATTACAATATATACATCATATACATCTAATGTAACGGGGTCAAAACTGGGACATTACACGAAAGATGTGAGACAATCTGAGGACTGACCCACTAAATGGGGGGGGGTGGGTGGAACAGGGGTAGAGGGAGTATAGTGGACTCAAAATTCCTTTGTTCAGATCATGACGACAGGGTGGAACAGTCAGTAAATGAAACAAACTCATGGGAAAGGGATCATAGTTGTAATACCGGGGATGTAACTGCAGATGAGAAATACTTTGGGGAGGTAGACACTTTTGGTATTGATGGGATCCAAGGAACAAACATCGTAGAATACTCTGAACAAAGGTGACCCAAAGTGGCAATGTTGTCGAACTATTATATGTGGGTGGTGTTTAAAGACACCATTGTGGTACGATCTCATGGATTTTTAGCGAGCCCAAGAAAGTAAATGCTAGATGGTGCTTTCAATTTTAGAGAGTCTGAAAGAATGAAGAAGACTCCAATGGGGTCACTTTTTTGTTGATAGTCTCATGTACCCGAAAAAGGTTAAAAGTGTACATAGGAGAGCTCGCCCATCCTTTGGGGGATGGGATACTTATTTACCGTTGGTATTCCAATCATGCCGGGAAAGGTTAAACCTGTACTGTCTGGACGGTCATTCATATAATTTTACGAGCATGAACGAGACCAAGTTTGCTCGGCGATCTTTTCTTCATGAGAAGGTTGGAAAAGAGCTTAATGACAACCCATGGTGAGATTTTTCGTACAGTTCGGCCCCTCTGCCCGAGAAAGCATAAAAGGATGCAGAGGGGAACGGTCTTGGCTTGAATGTGCCAAGGTCATCCTTTTCATATGGTAGTCTACATGGTTCGCAAATGGAGATAAATGAAGCAATGTAGACTCCCTTTTTGATACTTTAATGAGCGGGAGAGAAGCAAATGCGCTCGGAAATCTTTTCATTCTTTTAGGAGTCAGAAAAGAGCTTAACGAAAACTCTAGTATGGTCAACCAATTGAGGGGGCACTAATGGTGCCCCCCTCTCGAGAATATGGACAGTGGTCCAAAGGTCATCCATGCAGTATGGATGGAGTAGGTGGCTCTTGAACATACCATTACATGCACGGGATAGATAGCGGAAAAGGCACGTGAATCAGTGTGGCAGAGGCACACAGACTGAGGTGGCTCTCGGACAGAGGTTAGGAGAGTCTTATGTGAGTTTTTGTAGACGGACTGGACTACATATGATGTGAGTGCAAGTCCAGAGATAGCAATATGCCAAATGCATGTGAAAGAAATGATCTGCCCTCCGGGAAATGGTCTGGGAACCCACGTAGGCTGCGGTGGACGGATTTGATAGTTATATGCTGAAATAATAAAATGATGTGCCTTCCAGGAGATGGTCTGGAATCCCGCATAAGTTGCGGTAATCCGATGTAATGCAAGTATAGGTCTGAAGACACTTATATCACAATTTGGTACGTAGACCGAGGTAACTCTCAGGAAGTGGCCCCAAAAATTACTTTTTAAACATGGGACTATGGTCTCACTAAAAAGATAGAGGATTAAATTATGAAACCAGTGGTGTGAACGGTGTCCCAAATGGACTCCGTATGGCCCAGTTTAACAACTAATGGTGTTGCCCCTAGTGTAGTCATGCACAAGGAAAAACTAGACCAAATGGGGGCCTATGGGTACGGAGCTAGCTCAACGTACTATGTGCGATTCCCATGGTGGTACAGAAATCGACGCGACTTTGGGTAATGGCCCAAGGAATCAATGTGGAGGGAGGCAGTCTAAAGGTCGTTTCTTGCCCCGGGAGCGTTGTGCAACTAGGGAGATATGGAGAGGACTAGACCCCCAGGACAGGTCTAGGGACCTGAGGGTATACTAGCATGGTGGTAGCTAGATCATATGTGCAACAAACTATGTGCATGTTTATATGTGGTACTGTACCCTCCAGTGGGCTATCCTTATGTGTAGAACTATTACTAGAGGGGGTCACCGACTTGTGGTAAAAATGATGCAAAACAAAAAACAAAAAACTACGCTATAAGCGACTCATAGTGGTTGTATCAGGCATAGACTCTCTTGAGGTGGATCCTGTTGCGAGGCTTCTTCAAGAGGTGGCCATCTGATTCAGCGAAGAGGTTTTCCCCCTTGCTAAGACGAAGTTTGTTGGCAAGGCGGGGTGACAAAATCTGGTCTTTAATGGGAAGAACCGATTCCACACTATGGTTTAAAGGGAACAGGGTAAAACCAGAGGTGGTCTACAGATATATCTGTCATCGTGTAAGTGGTGTTGAGGTAGATAAGGTGGATCTTCCATGGCTGATGAGACAAAAGGGTGACTGGTGCTAGCGATCATGTAAATGGTATTGGTTGTGGTTTTGGTGGCCTTGCCCCTAGTCTCTGTTGGAGGAAGAGGGGTAGGCCTAGAGATGGGAGGAGTCTTTTATGGACCTAGAGGTAGGTGCAACATCATCTCAATTGGTTGGAAATGAGTCAACACATCCTAGGGCCTCAGAGGTAGGGTAGGTGATTCAAGGTACCATACTGGAACTCCTAGTGTGAAATCCTATAAATTGCGGGTTGCCAAGACATACTTACTCACGATCCTGGATGGTAGGAAAAGGAAAAAGAAAAGGATCGTGTTGAGTGGGAATGAACCCCATTGTTTCCCTAGTAACTGAGGTTGAGGTTTTCGATGTGGATGGCATTGCAGCTACGGATGGAGCTGCGGCTGCAGATGAAGCTGCGGTTGCGGATGGAGCTGAGACTGTGAATGGTGTTGTGACTATGGTTGGTGCTGCGGCTGTGGTTGGTGCTACTGCTACGGTTGGGGTTTCGGTGTACCAAAGATATATGATAGCATGCACAAATCCACAGTATCACTTGGTGTAGGTGGAGGTAACACAAAGGGGAAGGGAGCCATCATAGAGGAGTCAGTGAATAACCCAAGGCCTACGTTCAATAATGGTGGGATGGATGTGCTATCGACAATAGGGATAATGTTAGTTGGTGCCATTGGCCCCTGTGGATCATGGTAAGTCGGTTGATTCACCGTCACAATATTCTCATCATGACGGAACATCATAAGGCGGAACACGGTGGATACCACGGCTCTCATGGCGAACATATAACTTCTTTCGAGGAGAAGGTTATAGTCCAACTGAGCATTGACAACCTCTATGTTAATCAATACTGTTTTCCCGGTTAATGTGATGGGAACATGCGGGAGGATACCTTGGGCTTTAGTGGGGTGACCATCATAAGCCTGCACAGTAGTAGTGGATGGTTGCAGAATTGGGGACCCAAGTTTCTGCCAGAATAAGGTTGACATGACACATGTGGATGCCCCCTCATCGATGATGCACTGGTGCATGACCAAATTCTGAATGGATATCGAGATGTGGAAGGCAATGGTTGATGGCATCCGCGGTTCTCTGTTATCTGTGTCGAACGTGATCAACTTGGAGTCAGAGGGGTCTACAGCACCGAGGGGGGCTAGTAAGGATTTCCGTTGTGTTGGGAAAATTTTAAGTACCTTAAGAGCGAACATGGCCATAGGTGTTTGGGCCAAGTCATCCATGATGCTATAATTTACTACAGCTCTAGCCGTGGCATTGTTGGAAACCTGACGCATGGAGGGGCATGGAGGAAAAGGGGGTAAGTGAAGAGTTATGTTGGTTGTGTTGGACATGGATGCCATTGATGGGTCAGTGGGTTTGGTATTGCATTCATATTGGTTCTGCCTAGTCTGCAAGTTGACCTCGTCAGTTGTCATGGCTAGCAGGTGATGAACCCCTGTCTCTGTAGGTGGGGATACAGTAGGGGCAGGTGGGGGAATGGGTGCGGTTGCTACCAACCCTTGGAGTGGTAACAGGTTCTAGAGCACCATGGGTGGAGAGCCTGGTGGTGCTGGGTTGGGTTGAGTTGGGACTGTCGCATTGGTACCGTGTTGAGATTTTTTCTGAAGAACCTACTTGGCACGGCCCATGAAGGGTCACTTATGCATATAGTGCTTGTAGACATTGCATAGTTTGCACAGTTGATTTGTGTGTAACGAAACGTTGCGTCTAGGTGGGTTGCTGAGGATTTTGAGTTGGTCGGTTTTCCTTGGCATTGTTGGGTGGATTTGGTTGTTGACCGCCTCCTTGTGGTTGGTTGTTGCCTTGATTCTTGGCTCAGTTGTTTCTGGTTTGCCCTTGTTGATTATTAGGGGATGGTTGGTTGGGACGAATTTGTTGTGCAAACACTTGTCCCAACGATACTGGCAGAGCTGGGGTGGGTGCTTGAGTGGCTCGCACCGGTGGTTATAGTAGACTTGGGGGGCTGGGGATGCTCCAAATGTGGGCATATGTCCCACATACTATTGTGTTAGCCAAGTAGGTGCATGGGCCTGCTGTTGTGGTGCAGGTTGTGCATAGGAGGTTGTAGCTCCAGATTGAGACATCATTCTTGCATAGTCAGGAGCTTGGTTTGGGTAGGCAACACTAAGGTTATTGCTTGGTTGTGGTGGCATCGTAGGTGGTGTCAAGTGGTGTTGTGATTGGTGGGAGATAGAACCTATGATGTCATCTACGTCATGGGATGCCCCTGGCGCATCCCGGTAGGAGGTGCCTACACGGGGAGCATCTGGAATGATGGTGTAGAGGTATCCAGACTGTGCGTAAATGAGGTCAAATTGTTGGGCCTTCAAGATGGCCTCTTCCTCTATTTGGGGACGTTTGGAGGCAACGTCCTTGGCTATTGGTGGCAGTAATGTTTTCAAGAAACAGTCAAGGAAGATCCTGTCATCAAGCTTGATCTTACACAAGCTACGACATTGCCTCCACTAATGGATGTGATCGGTGATGTGGGTCACAGTGTTTTGGCGGCAAGATAGCAAGATTTCCACCCCTTCATCTTATCTGATGGGGATTTGGAAATATTGCAGGAACATAAAGGCCAAGGAGTTGAAGTCTGGGTACTTGGCTTGTGGTAGCTCAATGTACCACTTGGCTGGAGCACCTGTGAGGGTGCGTTGGAACAGTCTAAGTCTAATCGAGTCAACGACGATGCTATTTGATGAGCACCATAGGTGAAACATCGTTATATGGTTTTGGGGGCACTCCCCTACCTTCCCTTCAAACTTAGGAATGCCGAAAGGGAGCTTGGTTGGCATGGGGGGCCAAAAGGTTTGATGACAGATAGGGTCATTGGTTAACCTAGCCAAGTCAGGCAAGTTGAGGCATGCCATCAAAGGGATATTTGACCCAAGGTTGATGTGGCAAGGACCAGCAATGGTGGTGGGGTTTGCAGGAACATGATGTACCTGCATGACTAGGGGTACTTGGGGCGCAGTTATGGATGAGCCACTGCCCCCAGGCCTGGTAAGTGGGACAGTGTGTGCAGAAGGGCCACTGCCCCTAGGTATGATAGGTGGGACAGTTTTCCTGTTAGGTGCAGGAGGAGGCAACTGAGTTAGGATAGTCACATGGTAGTACTAGGACCGCCTACAAGGGTGTTGCTGCTAGTGTGAGGTATGGAAATGGGTCCATTGCCAATCACCAATCTGGAAAGTGGATCCGGATTTGCACCAGCCATGGGGCTAGATGGTGTAGTGTGTAAATCTGGTTCAAATTGATATGAGTCTGAGTCTGAGTTAGAGGTTGTGTGGCCTTCTAACAGTGTAGAGGGTCGTCGAGAATGGTCTCAACGGTGTTGGTTCAAGAACCCAAACTGTGGTGGATCACCTGTTAGGCGTGAAGAAGAGCGTGGGGGATCAATTGTCTCTGGTTGTTAGATCAAATGGTGTAATCAGGTAATGACGGTCTAGACCCCGGTTTCAGTGGCTTCCTATTGGCTTTCAGGTGGTCACTTAGCCACCAATGCTGCCAGGAGACAGCGCTTGGATTTTTCCTCACGGGAGTGCTAGTCAATCGATAGGGGTCGTTGCCCGTTTCGCTTGGTAATTCCTCTCAGTGGTCTGCTACTTTGGGGTTCCCGTGGTACTCCTCACAATGAGTTTCAGGGCTGATACCAAGTACTTCCCATGGTTAAGGCAGTCAAGGACTTGTGTCCTCAAAGACTACAAGGTTTTGAATTCATGTAAATTGATATATTTTAATGGTTGGCTTAGTGTCATGAACTGAGTTTGGTTATTTTACTTCGTGTGGTTGTGTGCATGTTCAGTGTATGAAATATTGTCTATTTTTAAGTTATTTTATGTTCTTAGTTTGGTTACTGTAATTATGGTTCATGAATACTTTGCAGATGTTTCTGGTTTGTTATAAAGATTACATAATGGGCAACATGTTATGAAACCAGTGAATTTTTTAACAAAAAATTGAAACATGCAACTAATGAACCTAAACTATTGTAGACTTTCTAGGTGACTACCTTACACCTGTATTCCTTTTCGACCAGGAAAGAGTGATGGGCTCTCAACACAGTGGGACTAATCCCACCCGTAGATCCTAAGGTCACTCTCCAAGTGCAAGGTCGATCAACAGGGAGGACGTGAACGCTATGAGGCCCTCTAGGCCTACCACCCCTCTACCTTCCAAGTCACCTATTTTTAGTGTTCTAAAGCAATCACAAGTGAAAGTGCCTATTACTATACGAGTTTGACCCTTCCTCTTATCCCAGAATAGCTCGGAGGGTGATGACTGGGTAGAGGAGGAAGGGCTAGGCAAGGGGTTAATTTCCAATGTTTAATTAAAAACTGAAAGCTAACTTACAGTACTTTAGCTAAGACTTAAAACATATTCATATGTATTAATAACTAATCAAACATATCATTAATTTATATAAATTGTATGCATAGGGAAACAGGCTACTGGACAGTGGTGGCTGATCTGCACTGACAGTCTGAATAGCTAAAAATCGAAACCTGAGAGACAGGTCGCCCGTTTCGGGTCAAATGTGGTGAGGGGGTCGCTGGATTTTTCCAAAAACAGGCAAGGGGGTCGCACAAAAACCAAAAATAGGCACGATCTATCACCTGGGAGTGAATTCACTGCTTTCGAGGCTAAATGAGTGACTTGGTCGCACTTTTCATCCAGATAAGAGCAACCTAGCCGGAAAATTGGAGAATTTTAAAATCTGAGTTGGGAACGGCCGACAGTAACTTGTACTATGGCCGAATGGGCTAAGGAAGGCCTCGACTGTAAATGTAACTGCAAAAATAACAAAGATCTAAACTAGATTTAAACAGAAATCTAAACTAGGTTAACAAAAAACTGAAAAAACTAAAGAAAAAAAACCAGGGATCCTGTGGGATCGACCTAGTATGGTCGCCAAACTGTAGTAGGTATTTCTCCCTAGCTACGATCAAGAACGGCTACCTTCCATCTCTAGGACGGAAAGGTAGGGTTCCTGTGGGTGGAAGAAAAACCCTGCAAGAAACTGTTAATGGAAGACCTACAAGACAATGTTAGAAAAACAAACCTGCAACAAGTAATCAGTGGAGAACCTGCAACAAACTGTGAGCAAATAAACCTGCAAGTAAAAACAATCTATAAAAATAAACTACCAACAAGAAACACATGGTTATACCTTCAGCCTTTGTGGAAATGGGCCACAATGCCCTAGCTTTGGAAGCACCTCTCTATGGAATGGGGTTTTGGCTTATGGAGCAAGGGAGAAAATGGAGGAGAGGGGTGAATGCCTTGAGAGATGTGGGTCTCAAGGCACTCACATGGGCAGAGTAATGGTAGGGAGAGAAGGAATGAATTGAGAGTGACCCCCACCCCTGTATTTATAGTTTTTTTCTTGAGCTTTTAGGGTTTTAAGCCCTTGGTCAAGGCTTTAGCCCCTTTCGCCCAATTCTTTGCTCCTTTGGGGATTTTAAGATCCTTTGAGGGGTTGTAGCCCGTTTTGGGAGGTTTTATCCCCTTTTGGGAGGTTTTAGCCCCTATGAGAGCTATTTTGGATCTTTTTAGGGGTTTTTAGGCCCGTTTGTGTTTTTTGAGCCTTTACTAGGGTGTGGGGGTCAATGAGGGTAGTGAAATGGATGTCTTTATGTGGTGTAGGTCATGTAGAGCTAATCGAGTAATTTTTTGGGTTAACAAACCCTCCTACCAAGGCTTACATCTTGATATACGTCAATAAGTACATCATTATTAAAGCAGGGTCGATCAATGTTAGATTCATCAAATCCAACGACAGTAACTCCCTACCAACTCAATTCAATGTACCTCTTCCTAGTCAAGATGGAGAACCTAGTAATATTTTGCATGATTTTGATTCAAATATCTAGTACTCTAATCCCTCATGCTCAATATCTCTACAACTCACCCAAAAGACTCCAAGAATTGAACCAATGAAGGAGTACTTTCCTATGGAGGCGTTACCCCCTCAAAGACGCTTCCTTTAGCAAGACAATAGGATACAATGCTAAGGAAGCTTCAAGGGACAATGCAAAGATTACAAAAAAGGGTGACTTGGGGTGAAATAGATCCAAAAAATGTGTTAATTTGCATGCTAAGAATATAAAAATGGTGGTGTACCAATGATCCAAATATGAGATTCCAAAAAATGACCTCAATTAGTAAGTTGTATAGATACTCGATCATTGACAATATTCCAACTCAACTATTCCATCTTCTACCTGGTTAGGATGTCGACGATACCATAGGGCATGGTATGCACCATGCATATAGTGCCCTCGCTTATCTGAATGAAGTATGATGATCACGATATGCTTGCATCGACCGAGATCATCGTGGGTCCCTATGTACCCACGACTATAGCCGGAGGCGGCCCAATATTATGCATTCCATGGGACTGGGCATGCGGTTTGGAGATATCAGGGTTGTTGGGTCTTATCAACATGTTGCACTTTGGGCAGTTGACAGAAGTGAATGCATGCACTAAGAATCTCTTGGAGTGATACAATGGTGGGATTTTGTTGATGGACCGACCGCTCGCAGTCACAGTGGCACTTATTTCAGAAATCATAGGGTTGCCTAAGGACGGGCCCGACCCTTCACAGTATTTCAAGGGGAAAGACAATGACAAGAAATTGGTCACAAAGATGAAGAATAAATATGACTTGCAGCATGATGAATGGGCGTATCCATCGAAAACATAATGATTAGGTTGTCCACACTGCAACGAGAATTTTGGGTAGAAAGATAGTCATAATGAACTGACCCAACCAATGTAATTCGATGGTTATCTCCTGTGCAGAGCAATGTGCACAAAGGGTACAGATGAATTGGTCATTGTTCTTAATGAACCATTTGACGGGTGATTCACTAGCAGTCGAGGCGGGGCAACGGTCGTTCACCTACATATGGCTACTAATTTTGATCGCGCTCATGGCTTGGATGGTATCAAGGGATGGATGTGGATGCAGTAAAGGTTTGCAAGGGAGCACGCTACCAGAACCTTTGGTGGGTGAAGGAAACCGGCCAACTTAAGGACTGTGCCATTGAGTTCTGGATATATTGGGACGTATTGCTTGGTTTGTGATTGGCCTGCGCGCCATTCATGTGCAAGCGTGGCATGACCCAGATAAGCAGTCATTGTTGACCACGTATAATTTTCCTGATGCGAAGCTGGAGACCATTGTTGATTATTGGCCCACGGCCTGTAGAGAACCTATCATCCTAGAGGAAGTATCGACGGGTCCACCAGCAGATGCACCAGTTGATCCTGTGCCTAACTAGCATAGCAACCATGAGTCAGATGAAGCATCAACACGTACCCCCACTGAATCAGAAGCAAAGCGAGTGTTTGAAGAATCAAGAACGAAGAAGCGACAGGAGCAAGGTGCAACAAGTAGCGTAGTCCAAGTGATTGAGGCGCAGTTGAATTGTCTCATTGCAACTAGTACAACCACAACGGATTCGACAACCGAGCATATGAAGAAACAAGCGACATATGGATTTGGTGAATTAAAAACTCGCCTTGACTCTTTACTTAATGCATTTTTTACTAAGGCACCAGAGGTAGCTACTGTGCAGAGGATTGGCTCGATCAGCACCAGGATGCGGATTAGGAATGTGCATATTTTACCGCATGCGATCGAGACCAATAATGAGGATCTCAACACCTCACTGCGACAGTTGCAGGATATTTCTGTAGACATCAATGTGTCATTGACATACACATTGGTACACATGCAAAGGGTCACCAACCAGGAGTTGGTAGACAGGGAAAAAATTATCAACGGTCAATTCTTGAGGTCGCAGGAGACAGATGCGGAAGCGCACAAAGAGATTGAGGCGTTGAAGAAGGAACAAGAATAGTTGATCGAGGAGAATGCCAGGGCAATTGAGGAGATGAAAAAGAAGCAGGACCGCCTGATGGTGGTGAAGGAACACCTCTGGGACAACAGATTCCACTTACAGGCAACAGTTTTTTATGTTTGTCAACGCGTATTCGAGAGCACGACGGAGCTGGACGTAGTGGAAAAAGCAGAGCTGCTTGGGGCTATCATTGCATAGTCACAGAACATCAATGCAGACTTGTAATACTTGGTACACCCAGTCACACCACCAGATAAAGTTGCAGAGAGGAAAAGTATCATGCGATATTTATTAGCGCGGCTAGAGGAAATGGAGCAAGAAGCGAAGCAAGTGATTGATGCAACTATGCAATTTTGGGCCAGTGTAGCCTAGGATGAGAAATTGGAGAAATTGATCACGCAGTTGCATGAGGCCGAGGGGCAGTATGAAACTTTAAAGACGTCACTTAAAGCGATGCCACCAATTATACAAGTCACCAAGGCAGTGGAGATGAAGGAGTCGTGGCAACGGGTTGTGAAGGCCAGGGATCGTCAACAAAGGTGCTCAACATAGTTAGATACATTTCAATATGTTGGCACACAACTCTTAGTGAAGTAAATTTCGGTACTACAACCAGTATAGTAGGGCAGAAATGATGTCACAGTACATATCACCAAGAATCCATTAGAGCATGAGTTGACAGAAATTCAAGAGACCGCTAAGAAAATCAAGGAATAGGTCAAGGAAATCACCCAACAATATGAGGACTTCAAGGTGAAGATCAGTGGATACACCATTTCTAGCAGCTAACGTGGCTCGAGGGCAATCCACAATATAGGTTACAGCTCGAGGATGCCCAGTAACTTAAATTTTTTTATGGTTTTCTAAATGGATCAATTCAAGTGACCTACAGAACCTCACACTCTCAAGACATGCATGAAACTCAATCAAAGATAAGGCTTCATAGGTTGGATAATAGGGTGAAAAGATGAGAACTTATTATGCTGGCAGATTCATACATAAAACAGTTATATATAAATGGCTAATCATAACAAGGAAAGTACTTGCAATTCAAATCACCAACATGCAGATAGGATGACAGCTATCAAACATCAAATAACATGAATAAACCTAAACAAAACATTCAAGCATAAGCATAGAACAGAAGAAAAAAAAAATGGAAGTTGAACATATGATAGAAAAAGAGCTTATATTAGGTCATGAGCAATATGAGAATCTTGATAAAAATAATGGTCAAAAGGTCCTCGAAGTTGAACCCTTTCTTCAAAATAAGTCTTAGGCTTTATAGCCTTTACAAAAATATTCAGATCCTGAAAAATTGGATCTGTTTTACTAAAAATAGATAAAATTAATGTTTTTTGCAAAATTAAGTCAGAAACCCTAATTTAACTACTAGTCTATCTAATGCTAACTCTTGTTCACTCATTGAACTTTTTGATGACCGTGGAGAGCACTGAAGTATAGATTTAACCCTTCATCTGATAGATAATCCACTATTGGTAAAAAAAAAGGTAGGGTTTGTGACCCTTTTCTCCATGGTTGTATCCTCAAAACTGGAACAGACCTCTCCCAATGGTGTTTTCCAACAAATTTCAGCTTTATATTTCATCCTTGAGTTAGTTGTACTCACCAAAATTGGTTATGTGTGCCAAAACATATTTTTGCACCCTTTTCTACTTTCGTTGGTTAAGGAGGAAGAATCTTAGGTCTGTTAGCTTCCGAAAGCAGAGCTTTCGGTGGCTAATGAACAACTGCTGCGTTTGCCTAAGCCACCGAAAGCTCTATTTTCTGCAAAGTTTTATTTAGCCTTTAAATCAGACTTTTACACTTTACTCCTGTCCATCTGGTACTTTTTGTAACCTGCATAAGATTTGGAATATCAACAATATCATTGGCTACCTCGAGATTCTGAAGGCTAATAGCTGCCTCTGTTAGGGTTTCCAGCGCGAGGTGTGTTCTAGGGTTTGAATCTTTCTTCTGCAGCCTTTCCCTTCTTATCATCCTATAGAGCCTAGAGTTATCCTTCATCAATCTCAGATTTCTTCAACATGTATAACAACAGCATCATGGGTTTCCTCTGGATCCTACAAGCTTGTTGTTGCCTCTGCTAGGGTTTCTAGTGCAAGATGTGTTTTAGGGTTAGGGTTTGGATTTTCCTTCTAAGACCTCTAGTTCATGTATTTTCCCTAATAGTTGGTTAATTCTCTGGGACCTAGGTTTGATCTTTGAACTCTTCAACATCTGCAGTAAATCTTCATGGACTGATAGATGAGGTCGAAAATCCCACCTGGAGAACTGACAAGTCATCTTTTGCCCTAAAAATTTAGCCAAATTGCTGAAAACTAGGGCTCAGAGATGGTTCTGGTCCTTCAAATATGTAATACCTGTGTATAAACCGAAAGAGGTTTTTGTGTATTAGTTTGTTGTGAGAAAAAAATATCTATCAATGTTTTGGAATTTGTTTTAATTTGCCCGGGATTTGTATCAAACAAGAACTTTCTAAGATCCAAAAATTAAGTCTCAGAGATGGATTCGATTATCCCAATATGAAACACCTGTAGGAAAAATGAGAGAGGTTATTGTTCTCTGACCTATCAGGAACAAAAAAATCCGATATTTTTGAAAAATGATTCTCCAGTCACTCAAAATCATCGTTTTAAAAAAATTCCTTTTCATAGTAAAACGCCACTTTCGGTGGCTTAGAGCACCTTGAAATTTCGGTCTTAGCTGCCAAAAGTAAGGCTTTCGGTGGATAATGAATCGTTGGTACATTCGCATAAGCCACCGAAAGTCCCTTTTGACAACATGTAATCACCAGGATTTCGGTGGTTAACGTGGTCCTTAGCCGAAGTTGTTAGCTGCCGAAAGCTAGCTTTTCGGTGGCTAATGAACTGTCAAAAAGTCCGCCTAAGCCACCGAAAGCTAAACTTTAAAATTTTCTTGAAAAATAGAGCACCAGCTATTCAAACTTTGTTTATCACATATAAAATCTCATAATGCATCTTGAAATCCTCATCATTGTGCAAAAATAAAAATTTTGAGTTTGACTGAGTGAAAACTAATTTATTTAGGAGATAACAAGTATGTTGGAAGGAATTTTTGAGGTAAGTTAGTTATGCAGCATCGCGGATGTTGTGCAAGGTCAAAGATGCCGCGCAAGGTGGAAAACGATGCGCAAGTCGAATTTACAATATTTTATGTATTTTTGTCATATTTTGTAGTTTTTGACCGCATTATGTGGATTGTGGTCATTATTTTGTAGATTTTGTTAATAAGTAGTTAGGAAGTTGGTTAAGTGGACCACCAATGTAAAGGCGCAAGCCTATAAGTAGATGTAGAAGCGCAAGTGTTATATCTTCTTAGCTTGGGTGGACTTCTGAGAGCTTCTTCTCGATTTTGAGAATGACATCTTTTTGGCTCTTTGTATGTGACTGAAGAATTATTTTGGAGAATTTGTGTTTTGTTGTGAAGGTTAATATGACATGACGGAGATTGAGCAGAACCATTGTGCCTTTTTCTATCTTCTTGTTTTCTTGTTTTTCGTGATCTAAATGTGAATGCAATGTGTATTTGTGAACGATGTGTTGTTTATCTGCTATGAATGATGATATACTGCTAGATCTGGTTGTGCATCAATTTTTTGTTGTGATTCAATTATGCTAATGTGATCTATTGAATGATGACATGATTATGTTAATGCATAATCTAAATGAGTAGATATGTTGAATAATGTTGCGCTAAGTTGATAAGTAGACACATGGTCCTCCTTCATACTGCGGAAAATTGGTTTCGTCGGCTCTCCCTTGAACATCTTGGGTGAGAATTCATTAGCTCTGTAAGCGTTGTCGGATGGGGTAAAACCGGTCTGGGCCAGTGCTCAGGGAGATCGCAATGGTTTGGGTGTCGACATAGATCGAACCCATGTCAACTGGTTTTGTGTCAACAAATGGTTCCATTACTGGAACATTAGTGTGAAGAGGAGGGAGGACATGGTGTGGCATTCGATGAGATTGAAAATCCAAGATTGGTTTGACCAAAAGATACGGGAGTTTGCTGAGAAAGAGAATCAGAACCTTGGACTGACGACGAATAAGTGGCTAACAAATTATATACACGACGGTTCACATGAGTAATTTTTCTTTGAATTTTCAATCATCTTGTATGAGTGGTTGGTCGATTGACATATTGGAAGACAAATTTCCAAGGAGGTGAACCAACTTGCTGGACTACGAAACTGATCCAACAGTTGCAGGAAGTAGACAACAAAGCATCAAGGGTTGTTGAAGTCTGACTTAATAGTATCTTGGAGCGCTATATCACTGAGTCCCCAGTCAACACGGTTAAATCTTATAGCGATGCAGAAAGGAAGTTATTCAATAGGCCAAGAGATAGGTTCCTGTTATCTTTGCAATTGTCTATTAAGATGCTCATCTACGAAAAAAGGCATACTGAAGATGAACTCCGCCGAGTAGAAATTTGGTGTGCGGAGGCTGCGGGTATTGTAGAGACGAGGTTTAGATGGAATGATACGAGGATGAATGGACCAGATTTTTCGTCTTTATGGAATCCCTTCTTCCATTATCTTAGATCACGACCCAACTTTCACAAGTAATTTTTGGACATAACTATTTCACCACACTGGCACCAAACTGAATATGAGTTCCGGATATCACCCACAAATACATGGTCAGATTGAAGTTAGCAACAAATGCTTGGAAACTTATCTTCGTTGTTTCACCTCTGAATAATAGCATCAGTGGGAAAAGTGGCTCCCTCTCGCTGAATGGTGGTACAATACTTCCTACCATGCTGCATCTAAAATGACTCCATATGAATTAGTTTACACCGCCAATGCTCCTTCCATACACCCCCAGCAGTTCACCAGTTCAAGCAGTTGACATGGTTTTCCAAAACCAAGATCAGATTCTTCACATTTTGTAGGACAATATTCAAATTGCAAGAAACCAAATAAAACAACAAGTCGATCAATGCTATTCTGAGCGCACTTTTCAAGTCGATGATATGGTGTTTCTTCGACTACAGCCTTACAAGCAATCCTCCTTGAAACTCAAAGGGCATCAAAAGCTGGATCCAAAGTTCTATGGGCCATATAAAGTTCTTCAGAAGATTATGTTTGTTTCTTATAAATTGGAACTTCCTCCTTCTCACATTCATCCATTATATCATGCTCTTGTCTTCATAAATTTATTGGCACCAACATCAGAGCACAAATTGTTTTACCAGAATTGGATAATCTTTAGAGGAATTTTGAGGTAAAAAATGGGCCTCCTAAGGAAAATAATAAAATAATAGTTAAAATAATAAAATAATATTTATTAATAAAGAAAAAAACTACTATTTTTGTTTGTATTTTCAACATATCTCCATGTGTTTTTACTCAAATTTTGAATGAGAACTCGTTGGATGGGGATTTAAATTCTGCATCAAACGAGTAGTCACACTGTGTACGTTTAACGAACCTCGTTGCCCCAAAAATAAAAAATACCTGAAAAAATGTGATGATGATGTCATCATCACATTTTTCAGGTATTTCTTATTTTTGGGGCAAAGGGGTCTGTCAAAAGTATGCAGTGTGGGTACTCCTTGGATGCGGAATTTTTAAATTCCGCATCCAACGAGTGCTCCCGCTCGAAATTTGAGTAAAAACACATGGAGATATGTTAAAAATATAAACAAAAAAATAGTTTTTTTATGACAAATATGTCAACTCAACCATTATGGTTGACTCATTTTATTAAAATTCTATTAGGTCTTGAATTCCAACTCATCAAGAAATTATGTTCGCTCATTTTCTTATATGATGACACGATTTCTTATAAGGCTCATTTTAGACCTCAAATTTCCTCTACTGAAATGATCCTTCATTTTGGAGCCATAGGCCATCCTCAATAAGCGCACTCATCTGCTTCGCTCTCAATCCATCACAGAGGTATTAATTCAATGGCACGACATGCAACCAAAGCATGTTACATGAGAGCCACTCTTTCGTATTCAGCAATAATTTCCACATCTAAATATTTGAGGACAAATATTCTCTAAGAGGGAGGAGATATTAGGAACCTGTGTCAACCCTTCTCTTTACTTTGTTAGTATATTTTTGTTGAATGCATATGCTTTGTAAGTCATCCTGGAGTATATTGTATTATCCTTCATTCATAGGGAGTAATAGTTGTTTAGATTAAACTTAGTATATAAGCACGTGTTGACGCCAATAAAAGCATCCACGAGTTATTTTGTATTGAGCCTGGTCAAATGAGGTTGCCCCCTCGAAGTGGCCTGCGATCAATAAAATCTCTTATGTGTTTTGTTGTTTTTTTTATATCGTGCATTTTCATTTTTTATTGTAGGAGGTTCATCCCACAATTCTATCGCCTCGATAACCTTTATATTCTAACATCATAATCAAACCATATACTAAGTAAATATTCCTTATAATGTTATTTTTCCATGCATATGGTCACTTTAGTTTTGATTGTATAGTTGGTCAAAGCTCGACTAGGACTCCAAATTTGGTTCATCATGACTCCTCTTACAAAATTAGCACTAGTTCACCAATATATCAAGGAAAACATAGTGAAATCAAAGTGGTTTGGAGAGCCAAACAAAATTCCTCATTTGTACCAAGTTAATGAGGTTAAGTCATCATGACTCTGCTTTGATAATTAACATTGGCTCACCACTATATCAAGGCAATCCTAATGAAATAAAAGTGGTTTGGAGAGCCAAAGAAAATTCCTCATATGTACCAACTAAATGAAGGGGATGGTAGCAGAAAATCCACATGAGGAGAACACCATATATATTAATACTGTTGATGAAATTGTCATTGATGCCAACATGGAATTGCAGTGGCCCCACAGGATGTTGTTGATGCCACCAAGTCCCACTTGTAGTGCATTGACCCCTTACAGAGTGGGTTTGCACCTTTTGGTGCCTTGGATCCCTTACAGAGTGGGTTTGTGCCTTGAACCATCTTGCAGCCAGTTGACAAGGTCCATGTACCCACAAGCTTGGATCTTGAAGACGCCACCTTGCTGAAGACATTGAAGACCCAGGAAATGGTCCTGAAGCCTTGGTAGACGATGGAGAGGCACTATATGGCTTGGAGAAGCATTAATGACCCATTCTATGGTCATTCATGCTCTGATGGTGTCATGGTACCCCAAGAGGAGGTTTGGAAACCCCACAGATGATGTCATGATGTACCTTGAGCCTTGGAGGTACCCTTGTATGGTTAAGGTGGTTAAAGAATCCCATGATGCCTCCTGCCTGATGAAGAATCTCTTAAAGAAGTCCCTTGACCCACAGAAGTTGTTGACCCACACTTGATGGCTTAATGGTCCTAGAACTCTTAATGAAGATTTTCTGGTCATTGATGACCTTGTATTATCTTTGACATATTGTGGATGCCCTTGGATTGATAAATATGGCCTTGAAGAAGCATTTTGAGCCACACACTAGATGGCTTAATGGCCTTGAAGAAGTAAAGATGATGTGGGAATTTGAGGTCGAGGAACCCTTAGGGATGGCCCTAGGGAAAAAGGAAGATGAAGGCACCCACATGCAAATGATGGTGATTGAGAACTTGGACACCTATTACACCCTTGGTGTTGATGATATGATGGACACCATATGAACTTAATAATGTGACAAAGGCATACAAACAAGCCCCAATGACACCTTAATGGTAAGGGTGGACACTAGGATAATGACAAAATTAAAATTCAAAATAAAAATTAAATATTCAAACTACATTTTGAATTTGTAAATAAATATTACCACATCCTTGAAGTCGGCCTGCAGAAATAGGAGAAAATATTAATTAATTTTAATAATACAAGTCGACTCAAAAAAAATACAAAAAAATAGGATAAATAACCTCTAAACTATTTCATTTTGGAAGTGGAATTTCGGTTGTGTTGCTCTGAAATTTTCGTGACTGTGGTGGACTGAGGCAAAGTTTACTGTGGAAATTCGAAGGCAGGTGAGAGGTAAAAAAACGCAGACCCAAATTTTTCAAGGACTAATATTTTGGGGTTTAGAATCTTGCACAGACCAAATTGCAACTTGTCTTGTCCCGAATTTGCAGGAGCTAGTTGATTGTGTAGAAGGAGCATTTTCTGTGGTGAAAAGTGTGGGACATCCTCTATGAATTTCGGGAGAAAAAAAAAACATCATTACACTGAGGAATTCATGGGTATTGTGGCAGCCACAAAGAAAAAGTGTTGCAGCCTAAGATATCAAATAGCAGACATCATTTTTAAGTCTGGTATATTGTTTATAAGTCTGAATTTTTCTTTTATTTTCTCTTGAATTTTTGGGTATCATTCTAAGGACAGTTGCAGTGCAAGTAGAGTCACGGCACTTGGTTAAGACAGTCAGATTTAAATGCCATAGTGTGAAAGAGATGATCACTGGGCTACCCATAGAGAAGTTTGGATCCTTCTATGTATTCAAGCTTTGAGAAAGCAGTAAAGTTTTGTATAGTGATCAAAACAAGTCCAAACTTTGTTCTAATGCTGGCTCTTGGAGAAAAGATTTGGCAAAAGTCTGAGTGGTATGTATGATTGTTTTGTATATTCATTATTGCTTGAAGCTTTGGAACATGTCAGTTGCTAGGCTGAGTTGGAAGGTCACTCATGATTACTAGAATGTCTATGATAGAATTCTCAAATTAGAACAAAGATAAGATTGACAAGAGACTGGGCAGTTATAGACCCACTCATAAACATTAGTTGCTTGAGTACTGAGTTGCTGAAGAATTGTTTTCAAAAAGAAGTTGGTACTTTGAAGGATTGTCTAATACTTATTAGAGTGACAGTACTTGGCTTGGAAATGGTTAATGTGAGAGTCACAATTGATATGGCATGACTGTGATACAAGTGTACTAGAAAAAGATGCACCTGACAACATTGTTTTTAACATGATGTTGATAGAAAAAGCAAGTAACGTGATACAGTGACATGTTTTGAAGAAGAGTAAGGCCTTCTACAAGATATCAATATATAGCCCAGATGAGAAATATAAAGGACTTTGTACAAGAGACTTATGCCCCGGTGTGATGAAGCAACCAGCATTGTTGATGAGCAGACCAAACAGTGTTATAGCAGAGTTGATGTGACGAGCAGATATGATGAGGAGCGTTGATGATGAGCAGAGAGGATGAGAAACAGAGATTGATAAGCAGCAGTATTGATGAGTAGATCGATAAGCATTGTTGATAAGCAGAGATTGATGAGCAAATATAAGCAACCGATTGATGACAATCATTGGTTGGAATCAAGCTTGCAAGTAGTGACTTGGACTTGAGGATTGGACTCCTCAAACCCTTATTAGCAGGATCTAAGCAAACCAGGCAGGGTCCTGGATGAAGAGTAGGTGCTCTTTGTATTAGTAGGTGTTGATTTTACCTCACTGTTGTATCTGTTCCTAAACATATACAAAAATATTACAAAATCATATGGTGTTGTGTCCTCTTGTACTATGGTTCTTGTTATGACTCCATGATTCAGATGCTTATGATTTATAAATGATGAAGTGATAGATGTTTATGAAATGGTTATGCAAATGGTAGAATAATGCATTGATGAATTCGTTGTTGATTGTTAAAATTGAAAAAGTAATAAAGATTCCACACACAAATTCACCCCCCCTTCTCTATGTGCCTGGTGTGTCTAACAATTCGTAACAAAGCCAGCCTTTGTCACAAGACTAGATATCTTGAAGGATATCCTTAGACACAATGGAAGAAAAGGAAGAGTCAACAAGCAATGAGATGCCTACACTTGACATCACAGATTATTTCAGTTGGAGGATCAAAATGAAGGCTTATATAAAGAAGTTTGGTGTTTGGAAAATTGTTATCAATCCACCCACTCCATCAAACAAGAAGGGAAAATCAGCTGCACAGAAGGAAGAAAAGAATGACAACATCACGGCCTTGAAGTTACTCATGGATGTACTTCCTAGCTCAATGAAGGAAAGTGTAGGAGATTACACTTCGTCCAAAGACCTATGGTTCAAGTTAGAAAGTGAGTATCAGAAGGCAAGACCAGAACCCGAAAACACAGATCAGGAATCAAAAGACAAGCCCCCAAAAGAGATCAATCAAGAAGAAGACACTCAAGAAGATGACTCCAATAAAGGTATGGACTCTTTTTAATTGTAATGATAGTTTGTGTGATGAAATTGAGAAGGTTCTTGCAGATGATGATGAAGGGATATTAAATACTGCACATGAGATACATCTCACATCGCTAAATATTGATCTCAGAGCGAATTGGTTCCTAAACACAGTAAATCTGAACCAGAGTGACTTCACGAAGTTCAAAAAGAAAATCTTGGACTCCTTGAATGAATATCAGTAGAAGACCATGACAATGAAAGTGTTTCTTGTGAAGCTCAAAAACAAGGACAAAGAGTTGCGAGATAGAATGAAAGACAAGGATGTTGAAGTTGAACAACTAAACACTGAATTGATATGTCAATTAAAGGAAGAACCAGAAAATCCTGCTCAAAATCTTGAAGAAACTAGAGAGGTAAATCATGATCTGAAGACTCGGCTGGAGGAAACCAAGAGGATAGAAGAAATCCTAAAGATTTAGCTGGAAGAAAAGGAAGAAACAATCCAAAAGTTGGAAATGGAGATAGCTAGTCTCAGGAAGAAAGGTGAGCAGAATGAATCCTTTTTCAAGTTTTAGGACAGTTCGGTTGTCCTAGATAAGATCTTGGATTGCCAACGATCTCCACTTGAAAAAATTGGTCTTGTTTACAAAGTTCGAAGAATTTAGAAGCAGGTCCATCAACGTCCAAAGTGGCTCCCCATGCACCTGCACGTGACAACAAGGAATTTGGATGTTCAAATATGAGACAAGGAGTTAGGTCTATTCCTCAAAGCAAGCTTAGAAAAGAAGCAACTCAAAGACACAGGTATGAAAGTGGTTTCACTTTTTATTGTTATTTTTGTTTTAACTTTGGTCATAAAGTTGTGGAGTGTAGACTCTACGAAAGAAGAAGTGGTGGGAGGGCCAATGACTCAATCAGATGCTGAACATGTACTCAATTTGGACATGTTGCTGCCACATGTCACACATTGAGATGCTACACCTGCAGTGGATTTGGCCACAAAGCCCAAGAATGTGCAAGTCAAATAAGTCAAGCAAGAAGGAGTCCTTCATATACATCAGCAAGAAGATTTGAAGATCAGGAGACAAATGCCTATAGTCAAGGACACTCTCAGGCATGGAGAAATGAAGATGATCAAAGAAGTGTTGGGAGTTCCAACAGCTTAGTTAGGTGTTGGACATGCAACAATGTTGGTCACATTGTTGCATATTGTCGTACGTTGAGGTGTTATAGCTGCAGTGGACTTGGGCACAAATATCAAGATTGTTGGAGTACACAAAAACAACCCTTGAGAAGTTACCTATACAACTCATCAAGGAAAGCCAGTGCAAATGAAGGAACAAATGCTCAAAGGACATATGCCAAGAAGCAAGTATGGATGAGGAAGACTGAGTAGTTACAGATAGGAGAGGTTGATTAGAGCAGGGAGAATGGTTGCCATATGGAAATCCAAGTGTAAGGTCTCTCAAATACCTTAGCACACCTTGAGTTCATGAGGCTGGAGGATGAACTCAAATGAGAAATGATGGTTACTCCAGGCATACAGACAGGTCCTAGGATCGTGCATATTGACAGGGGGAGCAATGATCAGTGATCAATACCTTCAGATTCCAATATGTATTCACCATTTTCCATTGATTCCAAAGGGGGATATATGAAGACAAATAGAGAGATGACGACAAAATGGGAGCATGCTCACAAGGGGGGCATGAGTTGTTGTCATCAATGACAAAGGGCAGATATTATTGATGAAATTGTCATTGAATACAACATGGAATTGCAATGGCCCCACGGGATGTCATTGATGGAACAAATTTATGGAAATTGAACCCAAGATATACATCAATTACACTCACAAAATTGCTAATCAAACATGCAAAATTCACACAAAAGGAGACTAAAATCGGAGCATAACTTAATCCTGTATTGAATAAGTGTACATTAGCCAAATAGATGAAGTAATAGGCTACTTAAATATATAATTACATGATAGATTCAAAATCACTAGGTTGATATTCGAATTGGTCAAAAAACAAGCTTACTAAAACAAGTCAAATCCCCCATAGGGGCAAAAAGGACTTTCCAAATCCATGAAGATCCTCGTGAATTAGCTAAAGCAAGTGGGAAAGATAATGTGTGGTGGAAATACAATTCATTCATGCTTTTGTATGGAGAAAAGGAAGGAGGATGACGTGGTCAAAAAACAAGGCAAGTTCCCCTAGACTAGCTTTTCATTTATGCCTTAAAACAGATGTAAAGCAAGGCAACTTTCAGAAAAAGAAGATATGTGCTTTAAGGAATTAGGAATAAAGAAAACATGCTAAATATTTTTCCAAGATGATTCCAAACTTCTCTATGACCCAGTTTAGCAAGTATTGACTTCTAGGAACATGTAAAAGTTAACTAGCATAGAAGGGGAATCTAGGATTCTAGGAATAATACAAAAATTATTTAATTAATGTCAAATATTGGTAACTATGGGTTGATTATTCTAAAATACCCCCTTAATCCTGACTTTACGAGTAAATATCAAAAAATTATAAGGCATAGCAACAAGGCTTAGTCATCCTTTTACATACTGTATGTCCATACAACCAAGGAAAGAGGCAAAAACCCAGTGGGAAAATCCTCCCTTAAACATGGACAAGAAAACAAAATTTTGGAAATATTGTCATCAATAATTCTTCACCACATGATCATCAATCCCCAGCAGTGATTTGAGATCATTGAAGGTCTTCTCACAGAATACTTTGGTGAAGATGTCTGCTACCTGTTCTGAAGATGCGCAGTAGAGTAGAGCAATGGTACCATCATGCACAAGCTCCCTAATATAGTGCATATGGATCTCAATGTGCTTGGTTATTTGTATTTGAACTAGATCAATGGATATTTGAATGGTTCTTTGATTGTCACGATAGATGACTGTTGAAAACTTTGATTCGAAACCACATTCTCCAAGTATCCCCTGCAACCATAAACATTGAGTAGCTGCATTTACAACTCCTATATACTCAGCCTCTGTAGATGAGAGTGCTATGGCACTCTTCTTCTTACTTGACCATCTAATTGATCCTTTTGTAAGCATGAACACATATCCTGAGGTAGAATTTTGATCTTTGTTGTCACCTACCCAATCATTGTCAGTAAATCCAACTAGCTCTAGATCAGATTTTGCTTTGTAGAAAATCCCATGAGTCCTTGTTCCCTGAACAAAGTTTAGGATCCTCTTGGCTGCTCTCCAATGGATCTCATGAGGCTGATCCATGTATCTTGAAGCCACACTAACTACATAAGATAATTCAGGTCGAGTATGTGTAAGATAAAGAAAACACCCAATCAACTGTCTATACAGTGTATTATTTACCATAGGAGAAGAACCTACTTCTTCAAACGTAACTCCTGAAAGGAATGGAGTCTTGCTTGGCTTGAAATATTTCATACTGAACTTGATGAAAAAATCTAAAGAATAATTTGACTGATGAACCATGATTCTGTGTTGGGATTGAGCAATTTCGAGACCCAAGAATTGGCTCAAGAATCCCAAATCTTTCATAGAAAATGCATGGTTCATTGCATCCTTCAAGGAGGAAATCTCTTTCTTTGAACTTCCTGTAATCAGAATTTCATCCACATAGATAAAAATATTAATTAAATAACCATGAATCATCTTCAAATAGACATTAGGATCATACTTGCATCGAACAAAACTCAGTGACAGCAGAAATCCATCAATCTTGGCATACCAAGACCTGGGGGCTTGCTTGAGCCCATACAATGATTTATTCAACCTGCACACTAAAGATAGATTAGATACAAAACCTTCTGGTTGCTGCATGTAAATCCCTTCAGTCAAATCTCCATTCAGAAAGGCACACTTTACATCCATGTGATGTACCTCCCACTACTTCGAAGCTGCAATAGCTAGAGCAAGCCTTATGGAGTCCATCTTTGCCACTGGTGCAAAGGTCTCATTGTAGTCAATACCATGCACCTGAGAGTAAACCTTGGCTACCAATATTTCCTTATATTTCAAAGGTGAACCATCGGCAGCAAACTTAGTTTTGAAGGCCCACTTACACTTCACTGGCTTTCTCCTTGGGGGAAGATTAATCAGTTCCCATGTGTTGTTATTCTGGAGCGAGCTGAATTCTTATTTCATGGTTGTTTTCCATATTGGATCATGTGTTGCATCTTCATATGTCTGTGGATCAGAATCTATCATCAAATAACACTTCTCAGCAAAGAGAGGATCTTTCACACAAAGGGCACTCTCAAATTTAGATCTAGTCCTCCTAGTGTCATTAGGATTTCCAGCTAGTTCCCCGGCTGCATGAATGGTCATTGTTTCCCACTTTGGTCTTGTAGGGATGTTAGGATCTGCAATTAATTCATCATTATCATACATATCAAAATCAGCAAACTCATTAGTCTCTTCATTTACAATCAATGGCTGTGGTGGTGAAGAGCACTCTCCAACTTCAACTGTTGTTAAAGGCTCTTCTTCGAACTGAACACTTCTTTCAATGAAAGCTTTGTTTTTGCTCAATTTTATCAGCTTGTACCCTTTTGAATCTTCAGAATACGAACAAATAGGAACTCTTGGATTGGGGTTGCAAATCCTTCCTCTTTTCAATTGGAATTCTAGCCCAAGCCTTTGAACCAAAAATCCTGAAATGGGTCACATCTGGCTTGTGCCCACTCCAAGCTTCGAAAGGAGTCATACCATCAAGATGCTTATGTGGCACCCTATTCTGGATATAGGATGCATAGTTTATAGCTTTGTCCCAAAACTTTGGTGGCAAAGTTTTAGCCTCCATCATACAAGTTTCCATCTCCTTCAGTGATCTGTTCTTTCTCTCAGCAACACCATTTTGCTATGGTGTGTAAGGGATAGAATGCTACATATGGATACTTGCATCTTTGCAATACTAGATGAACTCAGACTTGACATACTCACCACCATTATCAGATCTGAGGATCTTGAGTTTCCTCCCAGACTGGTTTTCAACCAAGGCTTCTAAAGACTTTGAAGAGGTCAAAAACTTCAGACTTATGCTTTAGGAAGTAAACCCAACAATACCTGGAAAAGTCATCTATGAAGGTGAGTGCATATTTGGCTTGAATCATGGACATATGAGGGAATGGACCAGAAATGTCACTATGGATCAACTCAATAGGTGCGGAGGTTCTCTCATGACTGGCTCTCTCATACTTGTGCTCTGTGTGTTTTCCTATGATACAACCTTGACATACTCCCTTAGAAAACTTGATCTTTGGTAACCATATGACCATGTCTTTTTAACCCAAATCAGAAAGATACTTATAGTTAAGATGGCCAAATATTGCTTGCTTCATTAGCATGAGTAAGAAGAGCAGAGAGGTTTGTGTAGGGTAGAAAATGGGAAAACTTGTATACCTTCGAAGTGTGATCAACAACACCTTTTGCTATGAATTTACCATTTGAAATCTCAGTGATTTCAACTTCATTGGGGGAGAAGATGACTTTCTTTGGATACCCAGTGTGATTCATCTGATACATTGACAAGAGATTAGAGGCAAGACCTAGAACATACAACACATTATTGAAATTACCATGGTCAAGATCAATCCTACCCTTTCCCATACTGTCAGTCAGAGAGTTAGCTCCCAAAACTATTGGTGGACCTTTCGACATTTCAAGGGAAGAGAAAATCTCTTTTGTCGAAACCATATGTCTGGAAGCTCCAAAATCAATGATGAAACTAGGTGAGCTTGAGGTGCCAGCAACTAAGGCATGTACTCTCTCCTTGTATTCTGATTTTGATCCTCCTTCCCTCTTCTTTGAGCAATCAGGAAGGGAGATGTTGTTCTTCTCCAGGAGTTGGGTCAACATGTATATCTATTTTTTCATACAAGAGCTCTCAAGATGATAGCCCTTACTGCAGTATGTGCAATTGCCCATTTCTCCTTTGTTCTTCTTCTTCTAGGGATTCTTCTTGGAGCCTAAGGACTCCTCTTGAGACTTTGCCTTGTCTCTCTTTTGCTCAGGTGGATTTTTAGCTTTTTTCTTGATTTTTGAATCCACCTTCAAATCTCTAGCAGCCAAATCTTGGTCTGTGGAAGGTTTGATGGTGCACATCATCACCAATTTATCTTGCTCCTGAGTGAGGGATTCCATGAACTCAACAACATTAGGAATATTCCAGGTTCGAGCTGTCAATTTAGTGGCATAGAAGGCTGAAACAAACACTGAATAGTCAGGACCAAGCTTTGAGAGAATGGTCAAAACTAGTTTCCCCTCCTTCTTTTCAATCCCACATTGTTTTAACTACAAAACAAGGGCCTTAAACTTGGTAAAATAGAGTTGCAATGATTCGAAGCTACTGGGATTCAAGGAGATCAATTCATTGTCGATTTGATGTCCTCTCATCTCATCTATATTTCCAAAAATCTCTTCATGATTATCCCACACCTCATTAGGAGATGTCAATGAATCAAGATGGAAGAGGAGGTCTCTTGAAATACTCAAACAAAAAAGACCATAGGCCTCATCTCTCCTATTGTGCCATTTGATTTTCTCTGCAGCTACATTGGGCTCTGCCTCAGTAGCCATGGTAACCCTGTAGAGACCTTTGTCTCTCAAAAATATCTCCATCTCAGCTTTCCATTTGAATAAATTGAATGAAGTCAAGATGATCCTTTGATATTGGTCCATATCTTAGCTCCTGTGCCCTTCAATCAGCAGAATGCACTCCCAGTTAGTGATGTAGAACCCGAAATAACAATTTGGAAGGAGAGAAATCGATCCACAAAGGCTCTGATACCATGTGGAAATTGAACCCAAAATATAGATCAATTACACTCACAAAATTGCTAATCAAACATGCAAAATTCACACAAAAGGACATTGAAATTGGAGCATAGCTTAATCCTGTATTGAATAAGTGTACATTAGCCAACCATATGAAGTAATAGGATGCTCAAATATATAATTACATGAGATATTTGAAAGCACTAGGTTGCTATTCGAATTGATCAAAAAGCAGGCTTACTAAAACAAGTCAAATCCCCCATAGGGGCAAAAAGGACTTTCCAAATCCATGAAGATCCTCGTGAATTAGCTAAAGCAAGTTGGAAAGATAATGTGTGGTGGAAAGACAAATCATTCATGTTTTTTTATGGAGAAAAGGAAGGAGGATGATGTGGTCAAAAAACAAGGCAAGTTCCCCTATACTAGCTTTTCATTTATGCCTTAAAACAGATGTAAAGAAAGGCAGCTTTCAAAAAAATAAGATATGCGCTTTAAGGAATTAGGAATAAAGCAAACATGATAAATATGTTTCCAAGATGATTCCAAAGCGCTCCATGACCCGGTTTAGCAAGTATTGACTTCTAGGAACATGTAGAAGTCAACTAGGATAGAAGGGGAATCTAGGATTCTAGGAATAAAACAAAAATGATTTAATTAATGTCAAATATGGGTAACTATGAGTTGATTATTCTAAAAAACGTCCCACTTGTAGTGCCTTGACCCCTTACAGAGTGGTTTTGCACCTTACAGTTCCTTGGATCCCTTACAGAGTGGGTTTGTGCCTTGAAGCACCTTGTACCCAATTGACAAGGTCCGTGTACCCACAAGCTTGATCTTGAAGCCGCCACCTTGCTGAAGACATTGAAGACCCTAGAGATGGTCTTGAAGCCTTGGTATATGATGGATAATCACTAGATGGATTGGAGAAACATTAATGACACATTATGTGGTCATTCATTCTCTGATGGTGTCATGGTACCCTAGGAGGAGGTTTGGAAACCCCACAGGTGATGTCATGATGGATCTTGACCCTTAGAGGTAACCTTGTATGGTTAAGGTGGTTAAATAATCCCATGATGCCTCTTGTGTGATGAAGAAGCTCTTAAAGAAGTCCCTTGACCCACACTTGATGGATTAATGGTCCTAGCACTCTTAACGAAGATGTTGTGGTCATTGATGACATTGTATGATATTTGACATATTGTGGATGCCCTTGGCTTGATAAAGATAGACTTGAAGAAGGATTTTGACCCACACACTAGATGGCTTAATGGCCTTGAAGAAGTAAAGATGATGTGGGAATTTGAGGTCGTGGAACCCTTGGGGATGGCCCCAAGGAAAAAGGAAGATGAAAGCACCCACATGCTTATGATGGTGATTGATAACTTGGACACCTATTAAACCCTTGGTGTCGATGCTATGATGGACCCCATATGAACTTAATGATGTGACAAAGGCATACAAACAAGCCCCTATGACACCTTAATGGTAAGTGTGGACACTAGGATAATGACAAAATTAAAAGTCAAAATAAAAAATTAAATATTCAAATTACATTTTAAATTTCTAAATAAATCTTACCACATCCTTGAAGTCGGCCTGCAAAAATAGGAGAAAATATTAATTAATTTTAATAATACAGTATAAACACCCTATAAACTATTTCATTTTGGAAGTGGAATTTTGGTTGTGTTGCTCTAAAATTTTCTTAACTGTGGTGGACTGAGGCAAAGTTTACTGTGGAAATTTGAAGGCAGTAGAGAGGTAAAAAAACGCAGACCCAAATTTTTCAAGGACTAATATTTTGGGGTTTAGAAGCTTGCGCAAACCGAATTGCAGCTTGTATTGTCCCGAATTTGCAGCAGCTAGTTGACTGTGTAGAAGGAGCATTTTCTGTGGTGAAAAGTGTGGGAGATCCTCTCTGAATTTAAGGTGAAAAAGAAACATCATTACACTGAGGAAATTCATGGGTACTGTGGAAGCCACAGAGAAAAATTGTAACAGCCTGAGATAGTAAACAGTAGACATAATTTTTAAGTCTGATATATTGTTTATAAGTATGAATTTTTCTTTTATTTTCTCTTGAATTTTTGGGTATCATTCTAAGGACAGCATCAGTGCAAGGAGAGTCATGGTACTCGGTTAAGACAGTCAGATTTAAATGTCATAGTGTGAAAAATATGATCACTGGGCTACCCACGAATAAGTTTGGATCCTTCTGTGTATTCAAGCTTTGAAACGGCAGTAAAGTTTTGTACAGTCATCAAACCAAGTCCAAACTTTGTTCTAACGTTGGATATTGGAGAAAAGGTTTGGAAAAATTCTGAGTGGTATGTATGATTGTTTTGTATATTCATTATTGCTTGAAGGTTTAGAACATGTCAGTTGCTAGGTTGAGTTGGAAGGTCACTTAGGATTACTAGAATGTTTATGATAGAATTCTCAAATTAGTACAAAGATAAGATTGACAATAGACTTTTCAGTTATAGACCCACTCATAAACTTTAGTTACTTGAGTACTGAGTTGTTGAAGAATTGTTTTCAAAAAGAAGTTGGTACTTGGAAGGCTTGTCCAATTCTTATTAGAGTGACAGTACATGGCTTGGAAATGGTTAATGTGAGAGTCATAATTGATATGACATGACATTGATACAAGTGTACTATACAGAGATGCACCTGACAGCATTGCTTTTAACATGATGTTGATAGAAAAAGAAAGTAACGTGCTACAGTGACATGTTTTGAAGAAGAGTAAGGCCTTCTACAATAGATCAGTACAGCCGAGATGAGAATCTGAAGGACTTTGTACAAGAGGCTTATGCCCCGGTGTGAAGAAGTAACCAGCATTGTTGATGAGAAGACCAAGCAGTGTTATAGCAAAGTTGATGTGACGAGCAAAGATGATTAGGAGCATTGATGATGAACAGAGAGGATGAGCAATAGAGATTGGCCAGAGTTTGATGAGCATCAATATTGATGAGTAGATCGATAAGCAGTGTTGATCAGCAGAGATAAGCATCAGATTGATGACAATCATGTTGATGTATTTATAACTTCGGAATGTATTCACTTATATGGCTTATGTATTGTACCCCGATGTTCCTATCAAGAGTATCCATAATGTAATCAAGTTATGTCATACCCCGATGTTCCTATCAGGAGAGTCATTAATATAATAAAGTCATGTAAAGTCAATAAGGTTAACCCTCCATTGTAATTCGAGGCAATAGTCCCCACAATTGAGTTAAGATTAACCCTCCTTGTTGATCGAAGAGCAAAGTCCCCACAGTTGTGGGGCACTAGGGTTATTAGACTCTCCTAGAGATGTCAGCCCCGGTAAGTAACTGTCAAGTCGGAAATTAGTATAAATAGAGAGTGAGCCTCTCTATTTTCCACACACACTCTATTGGGGCGCATGAGTGAGAGAGGAAGTGCTCACACAAGTGAGAGAGAGAACAGCTGTCGAAGATCATCTTTTATGTCTTTGGGTTTTACTGCTACCATTAGTGCTCATTTTATCTCTGAGGAAGTTGCGGGGTTTTCTTCTTTATGGTTTCTCCGAAGAAAATTCTTTGTCTCTTGTCTCTTATGATTATTGGTGTGCATGTTATTCTCTCAGATAAGATCCTAAGATCATATTGCTTAAATGATAAAAATCTAACATGGTATCAGAGCTAACCTGAGAAGAAGACATTGTGCAGCTACAGAAGCTAGGGATTCTTACTTTTTGGGTCTCTCTCCACAATCCATCAGCAAAAGGATCCTAGGATAACTCTCCATTGAAGGGCACATCTTTATGTCGAAGCAGAATTTGATTCCGGGTATTTTCAGTTTTTATCGCGGGAAATTAGGGCTTTTTACAGAAGAGGAATTTTTGAGTGAGCACAGAATAGGATTGCTCTCCTCATCAAAATCAAAGTTTAGATACCAAGGTCGATATTTTTACTTGGGTAAAACTTTGAGAAATTCAAACCCTAGTTTGACCCCGGGCCCGAAAAAACCCTAAAATACTAAAACCGGTAGTTTGGGTACATTCGCTATATCTTGATATTTCAGAAGGCTCAGGAGCCTAAATTTTCATAGGCCGAAGATAAAATCCTGATGTACCCTATGTAAAAATTTCAGCCTCAGATTCACTATATTATGGGAGATATGATTCCTCCAATTCAGGGTTCCAGCCTCTTTCAGGATTCATCCCTAAACAAGACATCTAGGGAGAATTGCTATATCTCAGGCTACAAAGGTTGAAATGAACTTTCGTAAGACGTTCTAGATAGGGAATAGACTGTACTTTCTGTGGCAAAAATTTTAGACCCTAATGATGAAACAGGGACACGTGGAAGTTTGTACAAGTTATTTATGTTGAACAATCCTGAAATACGTCACCTTGGAAAAATCGTCATAAGTCCCAATTGGTGAAACCAATTCTGGTAAAACCTGTGGTTTTGGAAAGAGGAAAGATGCGGTTACCTCATATGAAATTTAAAACATAGAGGAGAAGTACTTTCGGAGATATCGTAGAAACAATATTAGGCATTTCTGCAGAGAAAATTGAAAAACTAGGGCTTCCTGTTCTGGGAGCTTCCCTCCATTGTTTTCAGAGAATGAGTACATTAGACAGCTCACCTTGAAGAGGCCCATATTTCTATCCAATCAGATCTGAAAGAATCCAAGTTTTGAAAATTATGGTTTCTCTGACAAACCCTAGATCAGCCAGATCCAGAACGAGGACGAACACCTCAAATCGGTAAAATCTAATCTTTTGTTATTTACATTTGAGGTTCTCATTTCAAAATGACCTATCACACCAACTTGATCACAAGCTTGGTGAAGATGAAAACTTCTGAGCATGGAAGTGTTGCCACCTTTCACACACCTGGGTCACGCGGCAGAAATCTTCAAGCCATTCGGTGTGTCCTTGGGGGCAAGTCTCAAGTCAAGGCTATCACCTTGTTCTTGACTCCTCCGTTTAGGCTCAACTCCTAATGAAGCCAAAGGGGGTAGACCCTATTTAGTTACTAAGGCAAAATTATTTAGTATGGTGATGTTAAATTGAATAAGTTACTTAGGAGTTTGAAACTTAACCATAAACAACCATAGATGACAAGATACAAAATGAGCGCACGAAAGCACAATGTTGAGACACAATATATATATATATATATATAGCAAGAAAATAGTTAGTGCCTTAAAATGGATTCAATAGATAATCAATGTACTTGCATGTGCTTGGAGTGAATTTTTTGCAATTGCCTCTTGGTACGTTTTAAGTTAATGTGAAATATGAGTAGATTAAAATTAGGCGAAAGGGGGGGGACTCCAGATATACCCGAGAGTACTTGGAGTATGTCCAAAACTAAACCATCACAGATACCCGCAAGGAACATGTGGGTTGAATGGAGTCTTTGAGGATATTTTTCATAATGCACCCGCAGGTGTAACAAAGGTCGGTGCCCCGAGGTCACTTTTCAAGAGTTCCAGCTTCCTTTGGGTATTTTGCCACCGTAATGGTTTGATCTAGGTGTTGGATTTTCACCTGATGGTTTGTCAGTTTGGGAGAGTGAATCCTAATTATTCTAGTCACTCAAGTGCTTTTGATGCAGCTTGACTGATCGGACGAACCGCAGCCAAGTGCAGAGCATACACACCGGAGTCTTGTCAATTTTAGTAAATTTTAAGATGGGTGTTCTTGTTAAAAAGAAAACCCTCCAGAAACCTCTTTCGATCCAAGTGGATCTCAATCGAGAAATCAAGGAGGGGTTAATTTTATTATAGCTGATGAAACAATTGATGAAAAGAAAAACAAAGTTACACAATGCCAGTTTTCTAATTAGTCCTACCACGCATCTATTTCCCCTTTCGGGTCAATTGGGAAGTCGTGGGGTAAGTATTAATATTACTTTGAAACCTTAGATATGGAATATGGAAATGATTTAAATCAAAATATACTACCCTGCAGATTAGAACTACGCTAGATTGCAAAAAGAGGAACGAAAAGCAAAAAAAAAGACATGAACGCAAATCCCCAAATCCCCCCAAGGGGGGATGGTGAATAGGCTCGAAAGAGCCTATTCGAAAATACCTTTTTCTTTTTATTAGCAGCGATTTACAATATCAACAAATTGAAATTGATGCACTTTGGTCCTTGTTATCTGGGATCCATAGGCTTACAACAAGCTAGAATTAAAACACAGCGGTGGGGGAAGCTTCCGGGAAACTCTGGTTCTTCCAAGAGTCGGAAATTGGGTAGAGTCTCCTTCTCTTTTTTGTTAAACCTGCTAACAAACAGCGAGCAATTAAAATCAAATGTGCCCAAACACACTTTAAAAGTGTTTTGGGTCACCACACTAGTTACCGAAAAAAAAACTAAGTAAAAATTTGTTAAGTTGGGGTAATCTAGTTTTGCAAAAAAAGGAACCAAGGAAAGCAAGCTTTCCTTAGGATGTTGGCTTGCTGTTTGGGTAGCCAATGAGATGTGCACTTTTATTGCAGAATATGAAACTTTAAAGTACAGCAAAGGAAACTACCTTAAAAGCAAGCTACAAATTTTCTTTAAAATGCTTGCAAAAAATAGGATAATTTCAGCTAGATCTCTTAAAATATGACTTTATATGCAAAACGGAACTGAGATCTAAACTTAAGAACGGATCTTACTAACTAAATCTATATGTAATTTTCTTTGTGAGACAAATCTAAGCAATAAGATTCTTTCAAAGTGACCAATTTGAAGAGAAATTAAGATTTTGAAGGAGGAAGAGAGAGAAAGAGTGTTGGAAGCCTAGGAATGTTGGGCTTTGGAGTCTGCTTTGGTGGAACACCAAGGGACTATGTCATTCAAAAGATTTTGAAGATGAGGAAGATGCAAACCAGCTCAACTTCTTCTACAAGCGATATCACCTGCAACTTAGAAATCCTTGCACAAACAGATGGTTAAAACATAGGTGATGTTGGAAGAGATAATTGGAAAGCATGCTATTAAACTTAAGATACATACAACTCCAATAGATCTGAAACAAGCAGCAGTAAGAGCATAAATCAAACTAGAATAAACTCTTACCTAACAAGAGAGATCTCTCTCCTTCAAAGCCAACAATTAACCAGCAAAAGCAGTGATAAATAACACAGATTATACCTCATAAGCATTTGACAATCACCATCCACACATGAAGAGCATTACACCATAGATCTTGCCTACAAAGATTCTTTATTCCAGAATAATAAACAATACAATACAAGAGCAACAGCACCTCAATCCCAGTTCTAACTAGCTTGGAAGAGGCTGCTTGTGCTTTGATTTATACAAAAACCAAGAGATCCAGCCCAGGGAGGGCGCAAATCCCAAGGAGACAGATCAAATCAGCTGATGGAGAGTCAATCAATGCATATATGAAGCTGAACTGAGCCTACTTGTCAATCAGGAGCTTGATTGAGCTGACACATCAACCCATAAACCAACACATCATTCCACAGAGCTCCTAGGAGAGCCCACACGTGTGGAGGAGAGAGAGAGGGGGCAATCCCCCCTAAAGGTTGTTGAAGATCAACTCTGGATCTGATTTGATCACCTCCTTCAGTCAAGGATTTGTCAGATCCAGTCAATCTGGTTCAGATCTCACTGATTTCAATCAAATCGGCTGAGAATCCACTGATCTATGATTTTGGATTTGCTCCATTATTCACCAATTTATTAATTAAAATAATCAATAAATGATTTTTTGGAGCTTTCTGACCTGAGTGATGAAAAATCACTCAAAACTAGGAAATAGTGGGTCCATGGGTTTACATGGTGCTCTTAGCTTGAAAATGAGCACCTACATGACTGAAACTGATTATTTGGCCCACTTTTATTACAAAATCAATTTTTCCAATTAAACTATTAAAAAATAGCCTAAGTTTTGGAAAAATTAAATTTTAATAAAAAACAATGAAAAAATTTTAAAAAAAGAAAAATTGAAAAAACCTAAGGGGACTTAGACATGTTCATATGAATCGACCATGATGCCTAGCATGCTTATACATTGACACATAGACTCTAGTAACCTCAATAGGCCTAAATGCCAAGCCAACCACCCCAACTTTGGAGGTATGGAGTGAAAAACTCAGAAATTATCAGTCGTTTATTCAACAACCAATAATAACCAAGGGAAAAAAAACACCCTGGGTTGATCGGATTGACAAATAAAGTCTAAGAGACCGAGTCTTTTACAGACACTATCATGCTAGAACATTTATTACAATTCCCCCATGGGGTATGAACATGTGATATAGTACAACAAGCACTTCCCAGAAGTACTTCCAAAGATCTTCTGAAGTCAGAACAAGTTATCCTTGTCCGGTTCACCAGGCTCACTTGATAAAAAACCACTAAGTACAACTTAGGTGGTAACATGAAGTATAAGTTTTCACTGGCTCTTGAAGAAAATGAATTTGACACCTACATAAGTGGAGAGATTCCAGTTTCAGAGGGAGATGAGGCTAAGGATTTACACAAGAAAAACTTGGTCAAGGCCAAGAAGATCATTGTTGATTCAATCAAGGATCACCTTATACTACAAATGTCTTACCTAAAGACACCTAAAGAGATGTTTGATTCCTTGACCAAGCTATTTGAAGGGAAGAACATAAATCGGAAGATGACTTTGAGAAACCAGTGGAAGAATGTGAAGATCCAGAATGCAGAGACCATACAGTCATACTTTATGAGGGTCTCTCAAATCAAAAAAACATCTTGAAGCTGTAGAAGAAGAAGTGGAGAATGCATAAGTTGTGATAACCACCTTGAATGGCCTCCCAGGATCATGGAATTCATTCATTCGAGGAATGTGTGCCAAAAGGAAGTGATTACCTTCAGCGGACTCTAAGAAGAGCGCACACAAGAAGAAGCTCGACTCATAGTAAGAGAAAAGAAGATGGTAGCAACTGAAGATCTAGCTCTCACGACTCAAAGAAGATCCCTCAAGCAATGAGGAATATGAAGAACTCAATTCTTGAAGAGCCTCTTATCCATCTTGAGTATATGGATAAGAAATGATGTTGTTATGAATAAAGAAGATGATGAAGGTGAAAGGAGTCTACCCACGAAACAAATAAATATAAGTATCCAATTGTCATTTCATGATATTGTTTTGTTATGCATTTGTTTATGTTCAGTTGATGTGTTATGCATGATAGAATGTTTGCATTAATGACAGTATACTACTAATATGCATGTGATGGGTAAGTAGCTCATGGTTCCATACAACTCTCCATTGCTACTTATCTAGAATGAAACCTCTTTGTTGACGTAATGGATTAGTGCACAATCTCAATGATGTCTTGGTAGAGATGGAAGGCATCTAGAAAGTTTTCGTGAGATATGGATGAATGTTGTATTGGCTAAAATAGTTGCATGATTATATCTTTATGCATAAGAATTTACCATTATGAATATGCATTATGAAATGTTTCTAATCATACAACTGGTGCATTTCCCTTGTAGGAAAGATCGCGTACAATCGCCTACAAGAAAAGAAGGATGAGACTTGTTCCGAAGAACAAGTGACGACGGTTCAAGAAAGAATCCAAGATGAAGAATAATATGACGATACTTTCAAAGAAAGAAAGAGGCCTCAGAGACACTCTAATTATGTGACACTGTTGAGCGACATCATTGATGCAGAGCCTTCCAGCTATGAAGAAGTAGCCAAGAAGAAAGGGAAGGAGAATACTAGTTCAAGAAGATGATGTCTAGGATGCATATTCGAGACCTGAAGGGAAGTCTGTTATGTCTTCCATATGGATCTACACGATCCAGCATGCAGTAGATGGAAACATCGTGGGATACAAGGTAAGATTCATATCACGAGGCTTCTCACAGAAATAAGGCATAGACTACGAAGAGACATTTGCATCCACTGGGAGTTGAGGCACATGATAGGCAGATTCATGTGTGCAAATTAAAAAAGGCCTTATACAAGCTCAAAAGACACCCATGGGATAACACATACATGAGGAACTTGAAGATCACCCAAAGTGATGAAGATCTTAACCTTTTGCTACAAGGTTGAAGATGAAACCCTATAGAGGATGACAAGCTCACAGATGAGTGTGAGAAGAACATTTGAAAATGTTCAAAATAAAGGATCTTGGTATCCAATGACCCTAGATGGATACATAGAATATTAGTAGCAGAGGAAGCTACTTGTCACTCCAGTATAGAATGTTTCAATGCATAGAGTACGAAAGGAAGAGAAAGAATGATGCTCTGCTTTAGGAGTGACTGCAGAAGATCCTGAGGTTTGACATGATGCGATAGGATGGATAGCTTACTGATGACTCTAGGCTTTACTGAGAGTAAAGCAGATTCCAACCTTTACTTCAAGGTTGAAAGTAGAATACCAGTGATTCTCCTGTTATATGTCGATAGCTTGTTCCTGACGGAATAGAGGAACTCATTAAAGTTGCAAGGAGAGTTACTTCTGAGTTCAAGATGAAGGACTTGAATATGATGCACTACTTTCTAGGCATGGAGGTGTGGTAGAATGCGGATGGAATATCCCTAGGACAAGGGAAGTATGCAGTATAGATCCTAAAGAGGTTTAGGATGATGGACTGCAAGGCCATGACCACACCTATGGCATCGAACCTAAAGCTATTGAGTGTTGCTTCATCAGAGTCGGTTGATGTCACGATGTATCGTCAGATGATTGGTTCATTGATGTACCTAACGGATACGAGACTAGATGTGCTTTGCTATGAACACATTGAGACATGTTCACCTGATTGCTGCAAAACATATTATGAGGTACCTGAAAGGTACAGTTGATTATGGGCTCAAGTATGAGGCGGATCAGAAGATTAACCTGGAAGGTTATGTTGATTCAGATTAGGCAGGCAGTGCCATTGATAGGAAGAACACTTCGAGGTGTTGCTTCAGTATGAGATCAAGTGTGATCTCTTGGTTTAGCAGGAAGGAGTCTTGCTTGGAGCTGAGAACAGTTGTGGAAAAATATGTTGTCACTTGCTCGACTATTTGGGAGGTAGTATGTTTATTTTGAAAACCACTAATTGATTTGATTGATCTGACTTGCATTCTTTGTATGATACAGAGAGGAGCAGTGAATTTCCAGTATGTGATCCAGATTGAGATCTCTCGAAAGAGGGAGTTCTAGCATAGCTGGTGAGACAAGTTGTCTGAGCATAAATCCTGCTGAAGCTCGTAGGTTGCTTAGACGTAATGAGTCTCGTAGGTTGTCCTCGAATGTAATCGGTCCTGGAGAAGCTCACGGGTTATCCTTGGACGTAATCAACTCTGATGTGATTCTATGCTAGAAATGGCCAGAGTGAAGTTTGAGTACTTCTGGGAGAAGCTTGGTGTTCTCCAGATCGAGGTTCCCTCCAAAGGGAAGTGATGAGTTCGAGAGTATTTCTAACATGGTAGGATTGGTTCCTCCCATGGTCAGATGTAAGTGCAAAGCCTTTCTGACATGGTGGTAGGATGGGCCTCCCATGGCCAGATGTAAGTGCAAAGCCTTTCCGACATGGTGGCAGGATGGGCCTCCCATGGTCGGATGTGAGTGCTAAGCCTTTCTGACATGGTGGCAGGTTGGGCCTCCCATGATTGGATGTAAGTGTTGAGCCTTTCTGACATGGTGAGGTTAGATGTGAGTGTTGGGCCTTTCTAACATGATGTGGTCAAATGTGAGTGTTGGACGAGTCTTTCTGACATGATGAGGTCAGATGTGAGTGTTGGGCCTTTCTAACATGATGTGGTCAGATGTGAGTGTTGAACAATCATTTCTGACATTATGAGGTCAGATGTGAGCGTTGAGCCTTTCTAACATGATGAGGTCAGATGTGAGTTTTGGGCCTTTCTGACATGATGTGGTGAGATGTGAGTGCTAGACAAGCCTTTCTGACATGACGAGGTCAGATGTGAGTGTTGGGCCTTTCTGACATGATGAGGTCAGATGTGAGTGTTGGGCGTGCCATTCTGACATGGTGGCAGGCTGGGCCTCCCATGGTCAGATATAAGTTTTGGGCGGGCCTTTTCGACATGGTGACAGGATGGGCCTCCCATGGTCGGATGTAAGTGTTGAAGAAGAAGAAGACCTACATGGAGGCTAGGCCTACAACCAGCATGAAAAAGGGCTGGTTTTGTAGAAATTCCTATGATGAGAAGAATTGAGAGATAGTACTGTTGATCGAGATAGCAGAAGCAGTGATGATGATCATCTAGTGATGATCTAGCTATGATGATCCAGTGATGATCTAGCGATGATGATCCAGCGTTGATAATGATCCAAACTTGATCCAGAGAAGAAGACTTATGCTGATGAATTGTGTCAAGAGAATACCTTCCTAGTTAAGAGGCATTGTTGATGTATTTATAACTTCGGAATGTATTCACTTGTATGTCTTATGTATTGTACCCCGATGTTCCTATCGGGAGTATCAGTAATGTAATCAAGTTATGTCATACCCCGATGTTCCTATAGGGAGAGTCATTAATATAATAAAGTCATGTAAATTCAATGAGGTTAACTCTCCATTGTAAGTCGAGGCAATAGTCCCCACAATTGAGTTAAGATTAACCCTCATTGTTGATTGGAGGGAAAAGTCCCCACAGTTGTGGGGCACTAGGGTTATTAGACCCTCATAGAGATGTCGGCCCTAGTAAGTAATTGTCAAGTCGAAAATTAGTATAAATAGAGAGTGAGCCTCTCTATTTGTCACACACACTCACTCAACTGGGGCGCATGAGTGAGAGAGGAAGTGCTCACACAAGTGAGAGAGAGAACATTTGTTGGAGATCATATTTTCTATCTTTGATTTTTACTATTGTCATTGGTGCTCATTCTATCTCTGAGGAAGTTGCGGGGTTTTCTCCTTTATGGTTTTCCCGAGGAAAATTATTTGTGTCTCTTGTCTCTTGTGATTATTATTGTGCGTGTTATTCTCTCAGATAAGATCCTAAGATCATATTGCTTAAATGATAAAAATCTAACAAATCAGTGATTGGCATCAAGCTTGCAAGTAGTGACTTGCACTTGAGGATTGGACTCCTCAAACCCTTCTTAGCAGTTTCTAAGAAAACCAAGCAGGGTCTTGGATGAAGAGTAGGTGCTCTTTGTATCAATAGGTGTTGATTTTACCTCACGGTTGTAGCCATTCCAAAACAAATACAAAAATATTACAAAATCATATGGTGTTGTGTCCTCTTGTGCTATGGTTCTTATTATGACTCCATGATTCAGATGCTTATGATTTATAAATTATGAAGTGATAGATGTTTATGAAATGATTATGCAAATGGTAGAATAATGCATTACTGAATTAGTTGTTGATTGTTAAAATTGAAAAATTAATAAATATTCCACACAGATATTCAACCCCCCCTCCCCTCCCCCTTCTCTGTGTGCCTGGTGTGTCTAACAAATACCTCGATACCCCTCAACAACTCCATTCATGGCATTGTTGATCATGGAACCTGGTTCTAAGTTCTAATTGAATAAATGTTGAGTTGAAAAGAGCATTCAAACAAATATCCCCATTTTAATTGCAAACCTTCCTTAAAGAAATAAAATAATTGGATTTTGCATTGAAGACAAATTGATTATGAATATAGAAATTGGCTCTAACTATATACCCAAAAGTGGGAGAAAGAATCCCACATTGATATACAAGTTGACTATCGTTAGGAGGTCAGGTAACCTTAGTTAGCTATGTGCTAGAGGAAATCTCTGTTTAAAACCAGTCCTTGGCCTACACTAGTTACCACCCTAAAAACACAAAATATGCTTTTATGTTATGTGGAAAGGCCAGAAAGAAAAAGGGTAACCCCTTTTTGCTAAATGGCAAGGCTTACCCGGCCTAAATCCATTGGGTGATACTCTACATAATAAAGAAGGTGGAAAGTATAGTTTTTATTATCTATATTTAAATGATCCAAAAATACACTAAGTGGTATCTTATAAAAACAAGGATTGAATCATTTCAATCAATATGTAAAAGCTTTCATTGTAAAGCGCCTTTGGAGTCCTATCAAACATCCAAGGAAATTAAGGTAATCAAAACTAAATAAATTTTTAACAATTGATGATTGGCTTTGATCCGGGGTAAATTTTGTATTGGGGGCTTATGCCTTTGGAGACTCATCAAACATCCAAGTACATAATTGAGGATAATTAAAGCTAAATACCAATTTTCCATTGAAGATTGTACTCGATCCATGATCAACTTTGTGGTAGGGGTTTGTGAAAGTTTTTCAACTCATTCCCCAACCCGATTGCATGCCTTCATTTTCTTTATTTAATACCCAAACCAATTTGTCATTAAGGCTACAAATTAGTGATTTTTCTCATAAACAAATTGACAAAAACATGTAAAGAATTTTACAATTTTATGAGCAAAACTTTATAAACACAATAACACATAAAATTCAGACTCAATATTTTTTGGTCAAAATGACCCAGGGAAAATCCCAACCTCCGAGGAAAACCTATGAGGGAGTTTCTTTATTTCTTCAATAAACAGTTCAGCAGAAAATAAAATTCCAGACACAAGTTATCTCAACCACATGATAAAAACTTCAGCCTCAAAATTCGTGCAGCTACATAGATTTATTTTCATAAATTTATGTCTGCTAACCACCTCAATTTGTGTGTTGCTAACGGGTTCTGCAGTCAGACTATATGGACTAATACCTCAATTTTAGTGCCAACGAGAACAATAAATGACTACCTCGAAATTCGTGCCCCTCTGCGTCGAAATTCGCACCCGTTCTGAGACTAAAATTCAATGTACAGACAAATACATTATGTTTGCAATAAATGCCAGAATTGCTTCCTCAAAAATCATGTTTGGTCTAGGTTTTCTTCTCCTCAATTTTCGTGCCAATGAATTATGTATGGATGTCTTAGGAAACACATCAGTTCAAGCTATACGGATTCTTGGGAATCGTGTTACCGCTCAAAATTCTCTCTCTCAATTTTGACTTGCTCTCTCTCTCTCCAATGCTCATGGAAAAACAAATGAAAATGGTCTCACTTGCCACAAGTACAGTACATCTGCAATAAATGCCATAATTGCTTCCTCGAAAATCATGTTCGGTCTGGGTTTTCTGCTCCTCGATTTTCGTTCCAATGAATGATGTATTGATGCATTGGGAAACGTGTCAGTTCAAGTTGTACGAATTCTTGGGAATCGTGCCACCCCTCAGAATGCTCACGCTCTCTCAATTTCGACTTGCTCTCCAATGCTCGTGGAAAAACAAATGAAAATGGTCTCACTTGCCTCTCCCTTTCCTTTTTGGTGTTTAATGAAGGTCGTTGAATGGACATCTAATCCAAGGGCCCACATTGGCTTAGATCAATGGACGAGAAATAATGTGTACTTTATTTCTCTCCAAAAATAATTTCACTCAACTTAAAAATTAAATATTTCCAAAACGTCACTTTAATCACTAAAGTGAAAATTAAATGCTCATCTCAAGTCATTTAATGCAAAGGTCATGTTATTTTCTCCTTTTAAGTGACGTTGCCTGCCCAATCTGAATCCATGAAGCCAATCAAACTAACCCCCATTCGATCTCCTATAATCCAGACCATAATCCACTATCCTTGCAAGGTATCTCAATACACGTTTAGCGGCAACCTAGTGCACTCTCCTAGGCTCCACTATGAACTGACTGAGAGTGTTCACCGCAAAACACAAATCTGGCCTAGTGTTGATCAGACACATCAACGAACCAATGAGCTAACGATATAATGTATGATCCACCAACTCTCTCTCATAAGCATTAAGCTTCTTCCAGTTGGTGACCATAGGTGTAGACATCGACCTATAGTCCTCCATCTGAAATCTCCTCAGAATATCCACTGTATACTTTCCCTGCCCCCGAAAAATATGACCACGATCCAACCAAAACTCCAATCCCAGAAAATAGTGCATCAACCCAATGTTAGTCATCTCATACTCTGAAGCAAGATCTCTTTTGCAAACTACAATAGGTCTCTCATCACCGGTGATAAACAAATCATCTACATACAACAGAAGAATGAGTGGATCATCTCCAACAATGATGAAGTAGAGATTCAGATCAGCCTCACACTTTTGAAAACCCATCAACAGCAAGTAAGAGTCTATCTTGGAATACCAAGCTTGAGGAGCTTGCTTTAGCCCATACAAGGCTTTCTTCATCCTGAATACATGAGACTCTCTCCCATGAATCTCAAGGCACGATGGGGAATCATGTTCTGAATGTATACAGTTATACTCCAAGCCTTGGCCCAAAGGAAGAAAGGAATACTTGGATCATGTAATATGGCTCTCGTTGCTCCCACAATAAATCGATTATTCCTTTCTGTCACTCCATTATGCCCAAGAGTGTATGGTACTATCAATTTTTTATGTATGCCCTCATGTCTACAATACTCATTGAAATCCTTGGAGGTATATTCACCCCCGTTATTTGATCTGAGTGCGTGAATCATCCTCCCATACTAGTTCTTCACAAGAGCTTTGAACTCTTGGAACCTCTGCAAGACCTCCTCATATTTCTTGCTCATGGGAAGTAGACCCAAGTATCCCTGGAATAGTCATCAATGAATGTCACATAATACTCAAAACCTCTCAAAGAAACAGATGGCATAGGACCACACAAAACACAATGTATCAAATCAAGCACTCTAGTTGACCTGTTATCACTACTCGAAAAAAACAGACTTGGTGTACTTTACCGAAGCACACCCTCTGCATACATCACTATGCTCAGTGTTGAACTCAGGAAATCCTGTAACCATGTCCCTCAACATCCTCAAAGCTAGATGATGCAGATGAGCCATCCTCCTATGCCATAGCTCACAAAGCTCACTAATGTTTTTGTGTCCAAGCATGTCGAGGTTGAAATAAGAGTTTGTACAGCTTCCCACATGTGACTCTAATGGTGTAAGAGGTAGGTGGTCCTACAGTCTTGGGTAAAACGTGCACATGTCCATCCAAGAAAGACACCCAAGTCCCTTGTCCTCAATCATGGAAACTGATATCGAATTCTTTTTCATCCCAGGTACAAACAACACGTCCATCAAAGTCATGGGACTCATGGACTCTCTCTGAATTGTAATGGTCCTACGCCCAACAGCTCTGACAACTATGTCATGCCCCAACACTACCTCCACATCTATACCTGCATGTGAAAGCTCGAAGAAAGTCATGTGGCTCGAACCTCAATTATCAATATACCAAGTGCTGGTGGTGGATGCACTGAAAGAATGGCCAATCAACAAAGAATGCCCCCACTCAATCTCAATGTATGTACTGGTGATGATGGATGCTCTCTCTCTCAACATGCCCATCATAGAGAGAACTCTCTCTCGAATCTAGCTATAAACTCATCAACCTCTATCGAATTTGTTGTCTGATGTTGCTTCTTCTTCTTCCTCTATGGGAATTGTCCAACATAGTTCCCAAACCTCTGACAAGCAAAGCACTTTACAGTGCACATGTCCTTCTTATGTCCACCTTGCTGTTTAGCCACACCTTTCTTGGCACCCTTCTTGAACTACTTCTTTCTCTTGGCAGTCAAAGCCACATTCTCCTCATCCTCCTTACTAGTAGAAGAGCTCCCCTGGAAAAGACCTCGCTGGGTCTCCTCTTGCACGAAATCGTCCCAGAGGTTGTCCCAAGAAGGCAAGTTCTCCCTAGTTATTAATGCCTCCACAAAACCAGAAGGCTTTGCAACTCCATTCATAGTTGTTTGCACTAGCTCAATGCCAGAAACAACCCCCCCTACTCCTGCAAGCTCATCTCTCACCTGAGATATCCTGGTAAGTTAAGAAGTCACTCCCTCTGCTTTGGCCATCTTAATACTCTTCAATTTTTCTCTCAACACCATTTTTCGGTTCTCATTTGAACTTTGGTACAAGCTAATCAAAGCATCCCACATCTTGTATGCACGGTCTTTGCTTGAAATATGTGGGATTACATGGTCTGCAACTGCATCTAGAATGATTCTTCTAGCTTTTATATCCTTTTTGTTGAAGGCTACAAGTGCTTGTGGATCGGTGGAAGCGGGAACTTAAATAGGATTTGCTTGTGTACTATGAACCACTTCATCTCAAATATCATTTTCCTCCAATATAAGCACCAACCTAGCTTTCCATGGGTCAAAATTCCCAGCCCCATCTAGCCTATCCTCCAACCTAATTCCTATAGCCATTTCACTGCAAATTCAAGTTTTCAACAAGGTGTTGTACACTAACAAAAGAAATTCATTGACAGTCCGAAAAGCCACTATAATAATTATGTTCCGTCTTTAATTCAGCGCTAGTACCATGAAAAAATTTCAGCTCATTCCCCAACTCGGTCTCATGCCTCCATTTTCATAGTTTAATGCCCAACCCAATTTTGGAAATTAGTGGTTTTTCTCAAACAAATTGACAGAAACACATGAATTTTACAACTTTTATGAGCATAAATTTATAAACACGGTAACACATAAAATTCATAGTTATTAATTTTTGGCCAAATTGACCCAAGCAAAACCCCAACCTCCGAGGAAAACCTGTGAGAGTTACTTTATTTCTTCAATCAACAGTATTGTAGAAAATAAAAACTTCAGATGAGAAAAACTTCAGCCTCGAAATTCATGCCGCTACATAAATTAATTTTCAGAAATTTCTATTTGCTAACCACCTCAATTTTCGTGTTGCCATAGGACCGTACGAATAGACTATTCGAACTGACAACATTGACTGATACCTCAATTTTTGTGCCAACAAGAACAACAAATGACTGCCTTGAAATTTGTTCCCCTTTGCCTCGAAAGTCGTGCTCATTCCAAGACTGGAATTCACTATATGGACAAGTATTGTACAACTGCAATAAATACCAAAGTTGTTGCCTCGAAAATCAAGCTCAATCTAGGTTTTTTGCTCCTCAATCTTTGTGCCAATGAATGTTGTACAAATGCATTGGGAAATCTGTCAGTTCAAGTTGTACAAATTCCTGGGAATTGTGCCACTGATCAGAATGCTCTCCCTCTCTCAATTTCAACTTGCTCTCTCTTGCTCTCCAATGCTCATGGAAAAACAAATGAAAATGGTCTCTCTTGCTCTCCAATGCTCATGGAAAGACAAATGAAAATGGTCTCTCTTGCCTTTCCCTTGTATTTTTGGTGTTTAATGAGGGTAGCTGAATGGATATCTAATCCAAAGGCTCACATTGGCTTAGATCAATATATGAGAAATAATTTGCACTTTATTTCTCTCCAAAAATAGTTTCACTCGACTTAAAAATTAAATATTTCCAAAAAGACACTTTAATCACTAAAGTGAAAATTAAATTATCATCTCAAGTGTCATTTAATGCAAGGGTCATGTTATTTTCCCATTTTAAGTAACTTAGGCAAAAACTCACTAGGGGAACAACTTCCTGCGTACAAAAATCAACAGTTTATATTAGTTGAAAAGCCCCAACTTTAGTTTTTCTTTTTAATAGTTGACGGCTTCCCTAGAAAGTCACCAACGACCAAAATATACAATTAGGGCAAAAACCCTAGATAGGAAGCCACCATGAACACAATTTTTTTGATAATCTAGTTGAAGTTGTTAGATTCATAGGGTTTGTGATCAAGGCAAATGCCTCATCGATGGAATATGGTACCTTCTTAAATCAAGATATTGAAAGGTTGGATGGTAGAACAATGGGGACTCGCTGGTTAATAGGTTGATGGCTCTTTCAAATTATAAAGGATAAACTAATGTGGTATCACGAGAGAAATGTTGGTGATGGAAACCAATTTGGAAACAACAAAACCCTATGAAGCCTAGGCTTTTCTTCAGGTTGGCTGGAAGTAACAAAGCACCTACTGCGAATATTATGCAAAAATAACTTGGTCTAGGCCAGAATATTGCTTTTAATGTTACTCATGCATTATTAATACAATGTTGATTTGCCAATGTTTTGAAAGGGGATTTATTCCTTTCTAGTAATATGGGATCTTGGGATGGCCATATTCTAGTTGATAGTTTCAAACATAATGGAGTAGCCTTTGATCACAAATCTTTCATGATGGTTCCTTGGGCACTTTGGATTATAGGGAAACAAGATATTTTTGAGAATTTATCTTATAACACTTTGGATAACAAGGAAACAAGATATTTTTTAGAATTTATCTTAAGGCACCTTGGATTTCAAGAAAACAAGATATTTTTTAGAATTTATCTTATTCCCCTTTGGAAGTATTTTACAAAACAAGATATTATGATCAGGGTACAACATCCTCCCGAAGAAATCTCCAAGACAAATACGAAGGATGGAGATTGATCGGTCCAAATCTTAAGGATTCTTTGTTGGGACTAGCTAAAGAAACCCAAGGCCCAATGGAGTTGGAGGTACTTTGTTTCTCTCTTCTAATCATAGTGCCTCATGTAAAGAAACCCTTGGAATTGGTAGCAACCACAAGACAAAATTACCTATTCACGTAATCCTAAAACCGCCTATTGAGAAGAATGTGGCAAGGCCCAAGTTTCAAGGGATTCATAGTAGTCAAAGTATGGGTTTATGGTACATTCAGTGTACAAAATTTAGTTGGCTAAAGAATGGATTAATGCATTGTTAATACATTGTTGATTTGCTAAAGTTTGGAAGGAGGATTTATCCCTATCTAGTAGCATGGGATCTTGGGATAGCCATACTCTAGTAACATGCGGTCTTGGGATGGCCATACTCTAGTGGATAGTTTCAAATGGATGGAGTAGCTATTGATCACAGATCTCTCATAATGGTTTTTTGGGCACTTTGGATTACAGGTAACATATTATTTTTAAGAATTTATCTTTTAATCCCCTTTGGAAGTATTTTACAAAACAAGTTATTCTTATCAGGGTACAACATCCACCCAAAGAAATCTCCAAGGGAAATAGCAAGGATGGAAGGATGGAGATTGATCAATCCAATGCTATCAAAAGAAAATATTATTCTTATCAGGGTACAACATCCTCCCAAAGAAATCTCCAAAGCAAAAAGACAGCTATTGAGAAAAATGTGGAAAGGCTGAAGTTTCAAGGGATTCAAAGTTTGTTAAATAAGGGATTAATGGTACTTCAGAGTACAAAATTTAGCTTGTTAAAGAATGACTTAATGGATTGTTAATACATAGTTGATTTGTTAAAGTTTGGAAAGAGGATTTATTTATATCTAGTAAGATGGGATCTTGGGATGACCATACTCTAGTTGATAGTTTCAAATGGATGGAGTAGCCACTAGTCACAGATCTCTCATACCTGTTTCTTGGGCCCTTTGGATAACAAGGAAACATATTATTGTTTAGAATCTATCTTATTCCTCTTTTAGAAGTAGTTTACAGAACAAGTTATTCTTATCAGGGTACAACATCGTTCCAAAGAAATCTCTAAGGCTAATAGGAAGGATGGAGGTTGATCAGTCCAAAGCTTAAGGATTCTTGGATGGGACTAGACAAGGAAAGCCAAGGAACGAAATCTCTAAGGCTAATAGGAAGGATGGAGGTTGATCAATCCAAAGCTTAAGGATTCTTTGATGGTACTAGCCAAGGAAAGCCAAGGCCTAATGGAACTGGAGGTACTTTGTTTCTCCCTTCTAATCATAGTGTCTAATATAAAGAAAACGTGGGAATGGGTAGCAACCACAGGACAAAATTACATGCAAACATAATCCTAAAACCACCTATTAAGATGAATGTGGATAGGCTCAAGTTTCAAGGGATTCAAACTTGGTTAAAGAATGGGTTAATGGTACATTTTGTGTACAAAATTTAGTTGATTCGTCTCCTAGACCATATCAAAGAGGTCGTAAACAGCTAATTTCCTTTCAACATGTCTACAAAGAACACAATTGGAACATTTTTGAAACATCAAACATTGTTGTTCATGGTCAGAATGTAATTCCACTACTAAAGTATAACTAAGGAAGAGTGCATCCTCCGAATCATAATTATGCCATAAAAATTATGCCCTTTTTATGGAGTGCTATTATATGCATTATTAATTGGCTGTGGATATACTTGGGCACCTGTGGATGGTCATGTTTTTCTAGAAGCTTTCTAGATTCATATAAAAGGATTAAGGCCCCTTCTGTTTATATATAAGATAGGCCCTTCTATATATACATGAGTTAACTTAATCGAGATGAAAGCATGTAGACACAGTAGAAGACGTGTGATTCTATGAAAATAGTGCTCCGGTACTTATTTAATGTAACTTATACCATCCTAGGAAGAATTATTATTAGGCGATTTGTTCTATCATAAATTCTTTGAATAACATGCATCCTCCACATTTTGACACGTCAAATTCATTCAGAAACCATTGTCAAACCTGGAAATTGTAAAACTTTCATAAATCGATAGGTGTAAGCACTTTTTTATTCTTAAAAAGCAAAACTCGAAGCTTATTTTAATTATTACCTAATTTTCAATTCCCCTCGACCACTTATTCTTCTTCCCGGCAGTTTGAGTCTTGTCATTCTGAATGAGCTGTCATTCTCCCTGGTGATGGATGATGACCACTCTAAATGTTAGGGAAAACTAAAAACCTAGCTTATACCTAAAACTTGTATACACATAATGACCCACAGGTAATCTACACACTCAAATGAATAAGGACTTTAGCAAAATCACACACTGCAAAGGCTAACATACATACTGTGTCCCAGGGGAAATCTGCACTCTCAAATAAATATAAAATTATCTAAATTACATCCATTGTAAAGGTTACACTTATTTCCGACCTGCAACCCTTGGTTACAGTCACTTTTCAAGGACGTGCAGTCAATAAGAACATTCAAACTTCTCCAAACATTATGGTTGTGCTACTATTGCATTTATGTTTTCATTGCTAGGACAACACTTCAAATGGCATGATTCTCGTTGTTTCCCGTTGTGTTGTTTTACATATTTAGTTCCACATGCACTTCTTCAGATATAAAGAAACCAAAACAGAGATGAACTGCGTATCCACCTTCACTGTCATTCTTATAATTATAAAATGACCCTCATTTCCTTTTTGAAAATTGCAACTTTACCATACAAAGAACGTGACTGATGTTAGTTTTGCAAATTCTATCATGTATTTCAAAGATTAGAAATTGTGACCAGATATTCGTGGAATATTCTGCAAGAGACAACTTCTTTAACTCAACATATCGCAATCTTGGCATATAATCTTCGAAATTACCCCAAACAAACAGGAAATCATCAGTCCAAAAACAGGCGGAGAAAAATTACAGCAGCATACTCCACAAGCCCATCCCAAGTAGAAGTCAATTTTCAATTACATAAACATGATTCCACAAGATCATGATACAGCTATGCCACATCATCAAGCTGATAAATGAAACTTGACACAAAGTATGGGACCAGCCATTTTGAATCTAGATATTCTCTTCTCCTTACTCACCTGCAGTTCACGACCATCAATTGAAAATGTCTGGCCAGATAAGAGATCACATTTAAGCATCTCTACTTTGTTAAGGAAAAGGAAAGGGATGGATAAAGACCATCCATTTTGATATTCTCCTTACCGACCTGCAATTCACGACCACCAATTGAAAATGTTTGACCAAAAAGGAACAATTTTAAGCATTTCTCCTTGCAAAAGAAAAAGGATGGATAGAGATGAATTCAAGGTTTGTTGACAGAATACCATTCATAATATTGGCGGCACTTGTGTACATGGCAATATACATCAACAGCGTGCATTACTCGGCGAAAAATGAACTGGGGTGAATGAATATATCCCACTAAAAGGATTGGTAAGGAATTCCAAAAGTACATATCATAACAGTCCATCAAGTGTAGGGGCTTTACATGAGATACACCATTTTATTTGTGAGCTTCTAAGAATATATCACTTCAATCAGAATTAAATAAACTTTCTTGCAATTAAATAATCAGAATAAAAGAAAAAATTTACAAGTTCACCAGAATTAAAAGACACAATGAAGTCGCCATAAACTAGTTTAAGAGACAGAAGGCATTCACCAGAAAAGAAAAGAAACATTAAAACAAGTATGTAGATTATAGACCTAAAAATAGGGACATACATATCAAGTCAAGATAGTTTGACGACGGATTACAATGTCAATATTAGGAAATTTTGTTCCAAGTCAATAATATATTTTATTGTGCAACATCACGAATGATCACGTCTGGGATTAAATATATACCCAAAAAGACTATTACAACAAAACAGAATTCTGACATCACTTATTTGGACGTAAAATTAGAAGAGTAGACTGATGCACATCATCAAAACTTTGAAGGCATTGACAGCAATGAAGAATCTCAAGATTAAACAAAATCTCATGATATGAATGAACTATAAGGAATATCCAAAACCCCGAGGACAAAACCTCATAATATGACTGAAAAATAAGGAATATCCAAACCCTGAGGACAAAATCTCATGATATGAACGAACTATATGGAATATCATTGAGAATATGAATAAATCTCCAGATTAAACAAAATCTCATGAGCTGAATGAGCTATCAGAAGGAAAAATTAAGACAACAAAAACCCTTCCAGAGAGATGATTATGACATATCAACCAATTTTAAACTATCCAAGACTTCAAAATGTGTACCTGGTGACCTCAGACTCGTCAAATTATACAAATGTTTACCGACACTGACAAACAGGGACGGTTTTGACAATGCCTGCTAACGCCAGTCGAGACGTGAGATGTGAATAGCGTTGGAAATAGCATACAATCAAAGTTATGTATTTAACTACCATAAAAATGATCAATCAACAACAGATAGTATAAAAGGCATTCATTGAATAGGGGCAACAAGAGAAACAATTGTGATCTCAAAATAGGTATATGGTGAACCAGCATAGATCCATCTTAAACTCGGATCTACCAAGCACTGAGAACGAACCAATTTCTTAAGGTGTAAATTTTTTAATGTTTAAAAAAATTTACACCTCAAGAATTTTGATCCCGAGTTTACCGTAAATAACTGTGCAGAGATTCTCCGCAAATTGAATTTATTTTGTTGATTGTGCAGAGACTATATAATATAAATATATCTAAAAAGATGTGACTTTTTAGTTTTTAATTTAGCCAGACATGATTTTTTATATATTTTTATTTTTTATATTATGTTAGGACCATTAGGAATGTTAGGAACGCATCTCCGCCTTACTGGGCTGTAGAGCGCCTCACTACTCTACGTGCAAAAATTTAAGTCAATATCAAGTTCACTATTATATTTAACAGCATAGATCGATTTTAAACTCATCTATCAAGCACCGAGAAAGATCAAATTTCTTGAGGTGTAATTTTTTTTATTTTAAAGTTTATACATGTTTACAAAAATTTACAACTTAAGAATTTGATCCCTTGTTTGCAATAGATAATTGTGCAAAGATTCTACACAGATTGAAATTATTTTGTTGATTGAATATATATTTTTTATTGTACTTAGATTATCACAACTTTTTAGTTTTTAGTTTGCGACATGATTTTTTTATGTTTTATATTTTTTATATCATGTTAGGAACGCTTGATGAATTTGACTTCTGGTAAAATGAAAACCAAGATTTCTGTGGAACAAGGCATATGGTATAATTATATATCAAGATTTGGTCATCTCATTATATATCCAAATAGTCATTTTGAAAAGTGACTTCTCCCTATTTAACCTCTGTTGATCTTCCACTAGACAAAAAAAAAAAATTTATTTACAAAGAGAACATACTACAAATAATTGGATCTGTGACCAAAAACACTACTAGTTCTATTTAAGAATAGAAACGTGGTCCAAATAATTGAATCTGTGAGCGGTACCAAAATCACAACTATTTACAAATTTTAAAACATCACTAATTTTCTTTGAAAAAGAAAGCCCTGAGCTTCCACTTGATAAAGATCAATTTAGTTGTTTTTAATATTCACCTCTAATATCACTAGAATACAAACAATTAAAATTCAGCGTTGTATTGAGAGCGTCGTTATGAGAACCGTCCGGCTCAAACCCTTCTGGTCAAAAACCTGTCCTGACCAGCCCTCCAAATCAGTTTTGGACCACCAGATTGAATAAGAACCAATCCAACCGGACAGTTGGTCCCAAACCCATAGGTTCCATACAACTGGACAGCCTTGACCAAAAACACCAAAAGAAAGAAATCGAGCAACTGATTGAAACCTATAGCAACTGATTGAAACCTATATATGCCAGCCAGTGGTGATCACTGACTAAAACTTATATGCCACCCAATAGTGCCCGCAGACTTAAAACATCAAATGAGCTGGGAATTGGGAATCTATGATTGGCTACTCAATGCTGCCAATTGATTGTAGGCTATATGCCACCCAATGGTGCTCACAGATTGAAACCTATATGCCACCTATTGAAGCCCACTGATTTAATAGGTCAAATGGCAGCAATTGTTTAAGCCATTCACCAAAACAATCAAACTTCAGAGTCTAAACTCTTCAGAGTCAATCTAAAGTCCCAGAGACTTCAGAGGAGCAGAGGCCATAGAGAAATTGGACTGTTTTCAGCATTCGGTGGATTTGAAAAATAATTCAGCATTTCAGCGTATATTCAAAACAGAAACCTGTACAACTTCCTTCTACGCCCCATGAGCTGGGAATTGTGGGATTCTACAATTGATAACTAAAAAGTGAATACACTATTCAACATTGAAAATTGATTGAAACATATAAGCCACCCAATGGTGCCCACAAATAAAAAACTCCATCATTGACCAAGAATAAAAGCAAATTTCAGATTCATAGACTCAACAGTGTTAATATAAAGAGCCAGAGACTTCAGAGGAGAAATGAATTCATTTGATTATAGCATGATGAATTTTGGACCATAGAGGCCTTTTAGAGCCTCAATGTTTGTGTTCTCTCTCAGAAATCTAATTATGTGCATCTCAAAACTTATATCTCTATGTAATTTATTTGCATCCTCGTATGCAATAGAAATGAGCAAACTTTGCATATTTGTTGTCCAAACCGATATTTGTTGTCCAACGGTTTGGATTTACATTGATGTTACATAAAACAAATTTTATTAAAAATTGAATATTTTTTATTCAACCGGTTTTTCAGTCAGTTCCAGTATGGTCCAGTTATGATAACTTTGCTTAAGAGTATCTTCATTTACTAAAAGACAGGAGAGAGATCCAAAATTCATAGGAAACATAAATTAAGTTCAATCGCTGATTCTGTATCTACCAATACACACTGGGACCTACTCTACCCTGATCTGTAAATACTTAGAAGATGGCTGAAAAGAATATTTCATGATTTAGACAACAAAACCTTCCAAACCCAACAGAACTATACAAAATGCACAGATACATTGGAGTAATCAACAGTCTGATCTGGAAGCAGTCTCTGAACAAACAAGACTTCCCGTTATTCAAGGTTAATATCCTGTTTACTAGAAAAGAATGGAAAATGAAGTATACACGTGCTTTACATCGCTCTTTTCAATCCACATCAAGGGGAAAGATTGGAGTCAAATAACTCTCGAAGGCATGATGCCAAATTCTACCAGCTTGGTTACAAACATACGAAGCATTTAAGTAAAATATTGCCAACAAAAAGCCCTCAAGTAGCCTCAGAAAACACTAAAAACCTAAGGAACTTTGGAATTGACAGCATCTATGCCTCAATGTCTGTTATAAGATTTAACGACCATATCATGAGGAAATCAAATCTGTGATCAAAAAAAGTAATGCTCACATTCATTTATAATTTTGTAGTCAAATCAGAAACCGGGCAAACAGTCAAAATGAATGTACCCAAATAAAAAGACAAATAAATTAACTTACAGAAAACTAACTGAAATCCGTCAGGTCTTTGCCTTGGAAGCAAGCCCTGTCTCAACCTTTTTTATTTCAAAAATCAGCATTCTCCACATCTTTAAGACGAACATTTCTGCTTCTTCATCCAATATAGACTCCAAAAGTTCTAGCATATGGGCTGCAGCCACGTGCTTCTTAGTTTTGGAGACGACAAAATCCACCAGAGTTGTTTCCTCCTCTCCTAGAAATTCTGTTATTTTCTTTGAGATCCACGGTCTCATTCTCTCATGCAATTCATGCTAGACATCAAATAAATGCAAGAAAAACTCCCTTTAATGCCATTGTCAATTATAAAGTGCAACTAATGTATCAACTTATCAACTAAACAATGCAAAAGAGATTATGCATACATTTCACAACGATAGACGTTAGTTGATACCATACCTTGTCATATATAGCCCAGTCAATGTTGTATGCAAATAGAGCTTCTTTCGTCTTAGGAATGGTATCTATTAACTGCTTCGCATCCAAAAGCTTCTTGTTTTCAAGAGCCCTTGCTTTCTCCAAAGCATCATCTCTCTCGTGATATTTCTCACGACTCCTATCCCTCTCTCGACTTCTAGCTTTGCTCTCTTCTCTACTGCGGTTGCTATCATTATCATTAATTTCTCTTTCTTTCTGGCCCGATCTATCACTTTGTTTTCTGCTTCTTTCCTTTTCAGGACTTTGTTTTCTGCTTCTATCCTTTTCAGGATCAACTCTTTCTTTAGAACCGGCAGTCGATATACGCCTTGCAAAGTCTGGTGCTGCAGCAATAGTTGACACTGTTCCAGAAGGAGGAGTTGCTGAGACTGCCTGCATTTCCTCAGCAGAGTAATCAATGGGCACAAGTGGTCGCATCTTTTTCTCTTTATGAATGTCCTCATCATCCTCCTGATGAAAAACAGATGGAACAGCAGCACGTTTTCCGGATCCAATAAGACCAAAGCCTAGCTTTCGAGTAGGTGCACCAATGTTTTGCCTGGAGTCTGTGTCAGGTATCTGCTCCATTGCAGCCTCATCTCCTGATTCACTGGCATTCCCATTCCCCAATGATGCCTCAGCTGTAAAATACAACTTTCAATTAATTACACTAAGTAAATGCATGTAAATAGAACAAATCTAATACATATTGACCCCATTGTAACAGTACTCGCTGATTTCTGAGAGTATGTGATTGTAATCCAACAAAATATCAATCAAAAAAACACTCTGGAAAAAAGGAATTCTTTTTCTGATTAAAATCTAGTAAATTTAAAATATAATTAGAAAACAGCTATCAATAAGCAGCAAACTAAAATGATGTCCGAATTTGATAATGCTATGTTACAGTTATGCCTTACAATTATGCCATGTTCAGTATAATAAGGACAATAATGATTTAGTTGACCCACTGGGTTGTTGAGTGACCATGTAGTAAGGATAATGTTACAAAACCTAAATTGCAGTACCAAAGAACAATCCACATCAAATACCACCATGCAAAAAAGGTTATTGCTATTTCAGAGTCATAATAATCACAATAATACTTTACATTGTCTTTGAACCTAGAAATAAATTTTAACTTACCCTGTTCAAATCCTTCTCCAGAATCGCTCCCATAACCCTGGTCCATTGGACTCCTTTTGAGATCAATCATAATTTCATCTACAGGCAAGCTTGCAGACTCATGTCCATCAGACAGTACCAATGCTTTTGATTCATCCTCCTGCCTATGATCTTCACATTTTCGTTTCTTTGCCTCTGCAATCTCTTGTTCTTCTCTTAGCTGATCAGATAGGTCATCTTCCTTCTCCCGTTGCCTTCTTTTTCTCTTCTCATCATATATGCTACTTCTATGTCGCCTTTTTCTCCAATCCTCATCGTCACTTTCTTCCTCTTGCTCTTTGATTTCCCGCCGCCTCTCTCTCTCTCTCTCCTTCTCCCTCTCTCTCTCATATTGCCGCTGTCGTTCTCTGTCCCTCTCTCTGGCTTCCCACTCCCTTTCACGTTCTTCATAAAGGCGCTCTACTTCTCGGATTCTCATTTCACGCTCCCTTTCCCGACGTAACCTCTCTCTTTCTCGCTCCCTCTCATACCTTTCTAGCTCTCGCTCCTTCTCACGTTTGAGATCTCTTTCCCTATCTCTCTCTCTGCTTCTATCACTATCTCTCTCTCTGCTTCTGCCATAGCGTCTCCCTCTGTCAGATGAACTTGTCTCGGGCCTTTCATGTTCAGATGTTGGTTTATTTTCACTTGCTGTGTCATCCTCATTTTTGTCATCATGAATATCTGAAACAAGCAATTATTAGCTAATTCAAATAAATTAAATTGTTATTTGGGTCTTTCAAAAAAAACATTTGAAGTTAAACTCCAAAGGCCCTACCACTCTTAACAATCTCCACATCAGAATCTGCATCCCTTGATCTTGCAGGGGCCTCGGATGTTGAAATAGATTTTCCTGGAACATCTGAACCAGCATGAAGAGGTGGGGGAGGTGGAAGAGGCTTCAGCTTTGCCCTGTGAGCATGTACACATAAGTTAACAAGGAGAACCTAATGGAAAACAGAAATCTCAAACACACTTCAAAAGCATAACACTGTACTTGTACTTACCTCTCTTCTAGCATACTTGTAAGTTTGTTCAAAGCTTCCTCATCAGCCTCCCGATCAGCATCATTTACAATACCAAATTTCTTCCCACCATCTTGATTTCCTTGATCTACAGAATCATTACTATCCTTCTTTAGCACACCAATCACTGGTGGCCTTGGAGGTTGTTTCTTCTCAACTCCTGGTGCGGTTTCTTCTTCCTTGTCAGCATCCTGAAGTTCTGCTTCTTTGATTTGTTTTTCCCTTTCACTTTTCTTCTCAACAAATCGCTCCAGGTATTCACGCGTTGCTTGATTGACATTCAACTGCAATTCCAATAAATTAATCTCAGACAATTTGCCATTCTGATTATTTGTATAGTGCAATCCTCACTACTAGGCAATCAATCTGCAATGCAAGAACTGAAAAATAGCTACCATGTTTCAAGTGAATCAACCGGATAACGATTAAAAAGGGCAGGTTATCAACATTTATACCAGTAGGCAATCAATCTGAAATGCCAGAAATGAAAAATAGCTACCACGTTTCAAGTTAATCAGCTGGATAACGATTAAAAAAAGCAGGTTATCAATCTTTATATTACAAATCAATGAAGCCAAAGAAAAACTTCCAACATTACTGATTGGCTTTGCTACACAATATATATGCTAAAAAATGACAAGGTATAATCTAAGTCACCGAATTCAGCGATTTTTCGCCTTCAAAATCGAAATTCATCGATTTCTATCGCAAGTCAAATTTATTTGGTTAAATTCGCCGAAATTTTTAGTCTAATTCAAACCCTAACTGTGCGCGATTCTAGAATGAACTAAATCTATTAAAATCGAGGCGATTTTGTGGAAGTTCGACAGTAAAAAACATTTTTTGGAATGGTCAGGTAAACCTCACCCTGAATTCGCTGCCCATGAACCTATTTTACTCACTCTGAAGCAGGAGTTCACCGCCCGTGAACCTATTTTTCTCATTGTGAAGCATTAGTGTGAGCCCGCGGCCAAGTTTCATTAGTCAACCATCAAATTAAGGTTTGAAACTTTCAAGTCTCAACAGTCGACACAATGGCATTATTTTTTTATACGATCTGAATATTATATTATTTCTTTTTGATATGGTTTTTTAGGGTTAAGAAGAACGGGATGTCTACATGCCGCTTAGCCGTCACATATGAATATCATATAAGATTTTGTTTAGATGTGGTTTTTTTAAGGTTAAGAAAAAAAATAATGGTAATGTTTTTAAAGTTATGTAGATGGAAATTTTTGTATTTATAAAAAATAGTTTATTTTATTTATTTATAAAGATGAATATTTAAAATATTAAAATTCTATTTTTTTAATATTTAAAAAATAGAATTTAAATATTTTAATTAAAATTTACTTTTTAAATTTTGTTTTTGAATAATTAAAACATTTATTATATAAAGTAATGATGATACTTATTGGCGTTTTTCATTGGATTGTATGACTATCATGTTGATGTATCAAAGCATAATGAATTTTATCAAATATTTTTTAATTTCCAAATTTGATTGTCATTGCCGAATTTTTTGTCGAATTTTATCCCCAATTTTTCCATTGCCAAATTTTTGTCGAATTTCAAGGTCTTGGAATTTGAACACGAACTCGAACCAGGTGATTTAGGGTGTAATATCCTGACACTAAATTTGGCATACTCAAAATCATATACACTTCTGAAACAGAGGACCTGGAATATATTGTATTATAATTTAGTACTGTGTAAAATGAATGAGCTCGGTGAAATAGCTCGAGTGGTGGAGTGTTATGTGCTTCATGCAGGAGGTCGTGGGGTAGATCCACCGGGGTGGCTGCCTTTGTAGCATGTCTCACTCAATGTCCCGACACAGTCAGGCACTGTAATCAGCACCAAGAGGTTGACAGTAGGTACCATCCATGAAATGTAGCAAACTGCCTGGGGATTCCCCCATGAGGTTTTCCTTGGAAAAAAAATAAATAACATTTTAAGAATTAACAAGCTAAATAAGTATTCTTGAGATTTCCCAAAATAGAGGAAAATTTGAACAGTGATGGTTACAGAAGATAAGAAAAAGAAAAAAGACACGATGTATAAGATGAGAAGATGAAATATAAATAGCATCAACATCACTCTTAAACCTGAACATCAAATATAACAGAACAAATGAGAGGCATCCCTTTTACTGTTTCTCTGGGATGAATGATCATTCTCTTCCATTTTTCATGACACTCTCGGATGTTTCCATAAGACAATATTTACAGGCAAAATAAAGAATAAAGATCTCATTAATAAGCTCTGTGTGCATATAAATCATAAGCCCTATGGCGGAGAGTTTTAGGGTTCCCTATCGGATCCTAGGGTTTCTCCCTGGTCGGCCTCGGCCGGTGTGCATGTTTTGCCAACCTGGTGACACTGACAACCTGATCATGTGATGTCAGTCTACAGCTGGAGGCGTGTTTACTTCCTGGGCACGGGGACAGTAGACACAGGTAATATCGCGAGGGCTTGTGGGAGGTATCCAAGAAGTTTTTCAGACAGGGTAAGTTATATTTTGTTTTTTCACGGCCGGCCTTGAAGTTTTTTAACTGGGTTTTACTCTTTCACAGGAGGTTAGTTTCCAAGAAGTTTTTCAGACAGGGTAAGTTATATTTTGTTTTTTCACGGCCGGCCTTGAAGTTTTTTAACTGGGTTTTACTCTTTCACGGGAGGTTAGTTTTGATGGAGGATGAGGATCTGCTCGACTACTCTACTGACCCGTCAAGGGGGCTATTTTCTGCAGCCCCACTGCCGGGGTTTACTGTGCTGACGGGGTGGCCCAGAACCGTTGGGGGGATGGTCCCTTCGACACATCCGATGTCGTGGTGGAAGACCTCTCGCCGTCCACCTTCTTTTCCTCACTGCCGGCGTTAAACCTGCCGAATGACCCTTTTGTTCTTTCGGCCGTGAACACTGTGGAAACCGCTCCGGTTGGGGTTTTGGACAATTTGGGTGTTTTGGATGGTGGTCGCACTGTTGGAGAACCTTTGGTTACTAGTGTCGACGTTCGCAGCGGGGATTCTATTGGCGTTTCGATGCGTGATGGGGTTTCGAGGGGGAAATAACAGACTAATGCTGAGGGTTTTGTAGTGGCTGGGGACTTACCGGGTGGAAGGGTCATTTCTCCCTGTAGCGATGAAAGGCTTGAAAACCCTGCAACAGCCGTTAAGGGTGGAAATAAGGGTTTGAAAAAAGGGAAGAAACAGTGGACAAAGAAGAGATGGGCGGGATACAACTACGCCCTGGGGGACGACATCGAGTGGAAGCAGATCGAACATTTGGCAAACTTTTCAGTGGTGGGAAGGGTAATAGGAAAGAACTTCTCGGTGCAGGCTATTGATAATTGGATACAAGCTAGCTGGTCGGAACCTCTTGGGGAGGCGCCAGAAATAGACGGCTTCACTCGGGGTTGGTTTGCTATTAATTTTACCAGACAAGAACATGTCCAGTGGGTATTGGGGAGAAATTGGTTTATAGAACAAAACCCGGTGGTATTGAAGTCTTGGATCCCAACCTTTGATGCTAGTATAGAGAGAGTGGACATGGTTCCGGTATGGGGCAGGCTTCCTGGGTTGTCGCGACAGTACTAGGAAGACAAACATTTCATCAATATTGGTAATATTTTGGATACTTACAGAGAAGCTGATCTATCATATAAGATCACGAAGGTCCGTTGGGTAGTGTGCATACTGGTGAATATCAATATTCAGGAAGGTCTGGGAGAAGATATACAGTTATCATGGAAAGGGGTAACATTCTCACAGAAGTTTGACTATGAGAACGTTCTATTTCGATGTAGAAGGTGTCATGCCTATGGACATCCTACGGCTGAATGCAAATTGGGGATCCACACTATCAATGGGAAACATGGTCAGAAAAATAACAAGGGTTTTGTCCCGATGGGTGCAGCAGCTAAGCCCTTGGTGCCTGGGGCCACACATGAGGTGGATCCTGGGGAGGTCACCTTACCGGTTGCTGAAGCAGTTCTTCCGGCGTTTGTTGATACACCAGTGGCTGAATCTTCTGGGAAGAGGTTGTTCCTACTAGTATCACTTCTTTTACTCTATCTCCATCCATAAACTTATTTTCTAGTTATTTAAATTTATCTAGGATGGATTCGGTGGAAAATTAAAAAAGCTTAACATCTCTCAACCCACACTTGGAAGTCTCTTCTATCGTTTCGGCTGCTGCCATTGAGGATTTAGATACACCACTAACCCTGGAGATGGGGAGGGATGTGTGTCGGTCACCAACATCTCCACAGGAATCCTTGGATTCGAGGTACTTTCTTAGGTCCTCCATGAAGGGGGCGAGGGGCGGGCTAGGGAAACAATCTTTTACACCATCTCGCGGGAGGGGCAAAATTTCTGCGTTGGCAAAGGCACAGTCTCGGGCACGGAATGATCTTCAGGCTGGCAAACAACAAGAGCGGTGAAAGCCCATAAGAAAGGGCGGTGATGAAGATCATGTCCTTCAATTGTAGGGGTCTGGCTGGTCCTCGCTAAAGATCAACGCTCCGGCAAGTGTTTGAGTTGGAACATCCGGATGTTATGATGCTACAAGAAACTTTAGGTTTGGGTGATGTGATCAGGTAGGTTGGAACTCTGGTTCCCGGGCTGGCTATTTGATACTTTAGATGTGCGAGGCTGATCTAGTGTATTGGCTCTGGGTTGGAATACACAAAAGATTAGAGTACTAAATATTTGAGGTTTGGAATCAGTTATTGCAATGACTTTTAAGTCGTTGGAAAAAGGGGATCCAATAACTATTTACAATGTCTATGGTCCTTATTTGAACATAATTCCTTTCTAGGATAACCTGTTTGATAACTCTCTGCTGGAAGTGGAGTTGGTGATAGTCGATGGGGATTTAAATTTCTCCCTTGGACAGACAGAAGTTTGGGGTCCTCATGCCCGTCCAAATCTGTTGTCGGAATATTTCACACAAAATTTGGTTGAACGAAATTGGCTTGACATTGAACCTTGCAAGCTAAAACCCAATTGGACTAATAATAGATGTGGGGAGGGGCGTGTTGCAAAACGCCCGGATCGGTTTCTGGTAAAGGAGAAGCTGGTGGACAGTCAAGATTTCTTTCAACAGTGGGTTGGTTGTGGTGATCTTTCTAACCATCTACCTATTTTCCTGGAATTCAGAAAGGGGCCTATTAAAACGCCTAGCCCACTAAATTTTAACAAGACCTGGCTTAAAGATGAATCTTTCCGACTATTGATAAGCAACCAGTGGGTACATTATAATCCGAATAGTGGTCTTACTGCAGCTTTTCAGTTCGCGACAAATATGCACAATATTAAGGGCTCCATCAAGGGATGGGCAGCAGAAAAGAGATGCAAGGAAGATCAGGAGCTTAAATTGATTGAGAAGGGAATTGCCGAGACTTTGGAAAAAGAAGGGGGAGGATTACTGAATCAGGTTGAAAAGGAGGCTTTGACTATTCTGATGGGTCGAAGGAACACTATATTACTTGAGAGGGAGAAAACCTGGCGGTTGAAGAGCAGAGCTACTTGGATCGAATGTGGGGATGACAATACGAAGTTCTTTCATGCTTATGCTAGAGGCAGAAAAGCTTCAAACACGATCTAGAGCTTAAGGGATGATCATGGTAATATTCAGGATACTTTCGAGGGTATGGCTAGGATGGGGGTGGAACATTTTCAGAAACTATACCGTGCTCCGGGGCGGGCATCTATTGCTGAGATTGTACAAATTGCTCAGTATTTTCCATGCTTTGTGGATGAAGAAGAAAATGTGGAACTTATGGAAGAGGTCACTAAAGAGGAACTCAAGACTGTACTGCATAGTTTCCAGAAGGACAAAGGCCCTGGTCCAGATGGATGGACAATTGAATTCTTTAATGAACTTTTCGATCTCCTGGGTGGGGACTTACTGAGAATGGTGGAGGATTCCCTTATCACTGGTAGGATTCCTGCTAGTTTTAATGCGACCTTCATTGCCTTGATCCCTAATAAGGTGGACAATCTGCGAACATTGAAAGAGTTCAAGCCAATCTCTCTATGTAATGTTGTTTATAAAGTAATCTCAAAGGTGATTGCTCGCAAATTGAAGAATATATTGTCAGACCATATTACCAAGGAACAATTTGGGTTCTTGGAAGGGCGTCAAATCCACGAAGCCATTGGAGTGGCTCAGGAAGGCCTCCATAGCATGATCCTGGTGGCTGAGGGTTTGAGAAGATCCTTAAGGCAGGCCCATAGGGTCGAGGAACTACATGGCATTCAAATTTCACACCTTTTACAGATCACACACTTATTATTTGTGGATGATGTTCTGATTTTTTGTTCGGGAACAACAAGTGATGTAGATTCCATTTCCTGGATTCTTACACTTTTTGCTTCAGCAACTAGTATGGATATTAATGAAGGAAAGTCCACTCTATCCACACATAAGCTGGGTGCAGAGGATTTTCGTCACATTGCTAATACTTTTCCTTTCAGGATTGAAAAATTGGAAGGTGGGATTAAGTACCTGGGGTTTTACTTAAAACCCAATGATTACAATAAAAAGGATTAGCACTGGCTTTTGGAAAAACTGGAAAAACGCCTAAAAATTTGAAGCCATAGATGGCTCTCTCTAGCAAGGAGATTGGTACTTGTAAAGGCGGTTCTTGAGGCTATTTTGGTATGTTGGATGTCCCTGGCGTGGATTCCAAAAGACATCTTGGAGATGGCTTGTCGAGTTTGTTTTCGGTTTTTATGGAGTGGGAAGCAAGATGTGAGGGTGATTCCATGGGTTGGTTGGAAGCAATTTGCGATGCCCAAGGGGTTGGGGGGCTAGGGACTCAAAAATATCTTTCTTTTCTCTAAGACGTTGGCAGCGAAAGGAGGATGGCGATTATTGAAAGGGGAGGGCCTATGGTCACAGGTTGTGACTTAAAAATATATTTCCCCAGCTTCGATGGAGGAATGGATTAGGATGGAAGACAAACCATTTTCAGGGGGCTCTATCATCTGGAAGGTTGTGGTAAAGTCTTTTGAGGTCATTAGTGACAGCTTGGCTTGGAAAATCGGAGATGGAAGGAAGATGAGGGTAAGGGTGGAGCCTTGGGTGGGCTGCAATAATCAACATCAGCTCTCTGAAAATCTGGTGAATTCCGTAAGACTTAGAGATATTTTCACCCTGGCACATCTAGCAAACCCGGTACAAAAAAATCAATGGACTCAATCCTGGACGAGAGCTACATATTATGATTTACCTATGATTGAAGAAGAGGAACTGGCCCATTTTATTGGAGTCTTGAACCAGTCACAGGTCCAACTTCGTGATAGAGAGGATGTGATGATATGGGACTCGGCTCCTGGTGGGAAATATACCCCAAGAGAAGGTTATCTCAAGCTGAGCGCGAATGGGAATGATAGGGAGGCTATTTGGTGGTGGAAAAAATTGTGGACGGTTCATAGTCCACCAAAAACTAGACTGTTCCTTTGGTGTGTATTGGAAAATAATGTCCCTACTTGGGATAACTTACAAAAGCGAGGTTTCTAGGGGCCGGGCAGTTGTGTACTGTGTAAGGCTGAAGCGGAGTCGGTGATCCATTTGTTTCTCACATGTCCATATTGTGTAGAAGGAATGTGTGAAGTTGTTGGGCTTGGGTTTGGAATGCCGGTGGGAGGGGGATACTATATTATTAGCATGGGAAAACTGGAAGAAAATGGAAACTCTGGAGATTATGGCAGCACTACCTTTGCTCGTCACTTGGGGCATTTGGTTAGCAAGGAATAACCTCATCTTCAATGGGAAAACTTGCACTCCTTCTATTACTGCTAGCATGTCATGTGGGGTGATTCAGGCACTTCCATCACACATTCAGGTAAAAAAACAGAGAGAGGTTTTGGCTCTTCAAATTGACAAGACTATCCCTTGGGGGTATTTCGATGGAGCAACATAAAACAACTTGTGCGGGGGGGGGGGGGGGGGGGCGGTTGTTCTGTTCCTATCAAAAAATCATTCCTTTGAACTTATGGCTAGGTTGGGAGATGGTAGCAACAACACAGCAAAATTACTAAGTCTGAAATTACTCCTCATTTTTGCAGCTGAGAAGGGGTGTAGATCTCTTCATGTTTTTGGTGACTCTCTAAATGTGATAAATTGGATCAAAAATATTCAACAGTGCAGAGATTTGCGTCTAGAACATATCATTTTAACTATTCAGGATATTATTGCTTCTTTTTCGTCTCTCACAAGTGAGCACATTTACAAGGAAAACAACTGCCAGGCGGACCGAACTTCGAAGGCAGGACTCCAGCTGGCTACGAGCCATTGGAAGGTTAAGGAATGGTTAGGGTTTACATGCTTTGAGTATTACCATAGGCCTTTTTTTGAGGCTACCGAACAATAGTCCTATAACTGAAATTTTATGAATATTGATGTGCTAATTTGACTGTCTTATTATTGAGAGGTGCAAAAATTGGCTGGACAGACGGGAACATAGACTGCTTTTATTTCCTGTTGTTTTATATTACATAACAGCTTTATCAAACTCCAGCTCCATAACATATGCTGGAAAACAGATGTTACTATGTTATTATTTTTTGTGGCCGGGTTGTTGACAAGATGTCATGGGCCAGTCTTGCGCAAGGTATGGACACATTTTGTTTCCTTATTTGCAGGATAGAGCCCAAGGTTAGAGCATTATCTATGATGATAAAACAATTATTTTGAAACATTTGTTTTGCCTAAATATTGGTGGGCAGGTTCTGGATGGTGAACTTACTCTTTCAGTCTCTTAACTTTTTTCCTCTGTGTACTCACAACTATCAACTTATAAATATACAGGAATGTATATCTTCATTATGTAATTTTGTTACTCTCTGGATGAAATAAAATTATGCTTTTTTCCAAGGAAAAAAAATTATAAGCCCTATTACCAAAACCAAACTAGATTTTGCCTCTCAGTGACATCTAGGACCTACTCTATAAGATAAACTTGAACAAAAAAATTTAAGCCCAAGCTTGATATGCACCTTAAGGTTACGGCAACACTATTAAAGTGTGTAGAAATAAAGGAATATCCAACGTATAAGTGGGGCACACATAGCCTTTCTGTGACATTTGGAACCTACTCTACAAGATAACCATAGACAAATCTAAACCCAGGTTTGATATGCACCTCAAGCTTGCATGTCTCATGTTTGATATGTTAGCCATTTGTCTAAACTCGTCCTCGAGCTTCCGAACCTTACGGTGCATATCTATGTTGCACCGAGACCTCGAGGACACGGGGGAACGGGGGACACGATGACGAGTTTCCGGGATGGCTAGAGCACACCCCCAATTTTTAAGGGGACAGCAATTATATATATATATATATATATATATATATATATATTTTTATATATTGAAACAAAAAGTAGAACTAATTATAAAATTCAAATTACAGAAGGAAATATAAAGTATTGTCCAATCATAATTGTCCATTGTCAAAATGAAATAGTAAAGACTCAAGATACATGCCTAAGATCTAAAACTGAAAACTTTAAATAGTTATAACTTCTAAGTTAACTATTAAACAGTAACTTAGAACTTAATTAAAATAGTAACAAAAATTTAAAAATTTACAATACTGTATACATAAATGATGAATCATTTCAAAATTTAAATGACAAATAAATTTTTATTTGTAACTTGATATTTATAAATACTAAATTAAGCCCAGTGGGCTAGCTCAAATGGTTTGAGTGTTGTAAGTGGTGAGCAGAAAGTCTCGAGGTCAAATCCCTAGGTAGCTATACATTGTTATACAAGGGCATCACTTGATGTCCCCATCGGGTTAGCTCCGTAATCACGGCGAACGGGGTGAAGCCCCTTTGGGTTGGCCCCCTATGATTTCTTCCTATGGACATAGAAACCCCTTTGGTCCACTTCCAGATGAATCAAAGGTTATAAAAGAAGATCAACTTCATTTCATTTTCACACACACTTGCTCATCATCATACAGCTACTCCTAGAAGATTTTCGTTGGCTCTTGAAAAGAAAGAAGTGTTTGTTTTGGTTATGCCCTAGCGTGGAGGCCTTCTAGCTAGGGCATCTACCTCTTTGCTACAGCCAAACCCTAAGCTAGGGTTTCACCTACTTCTCTTTACAGGTGAACTACAACTAACCTAGGGTTACTCACCCTAGCTTACATCTTCCTCATGGCCAACATGATAACCCTAAACCTATTAGGGTTTTACCTTCCACTAGTCACGGTTAGCTAGATCTGGGCTAGGGCATCACCCTTGTTAGTTTTGTACCTTGGGAAGTGTTCCCCTAAGTGACTTTAGCCTTAGACACTTAGTGAAAGGAAATAAAGTGAACCTTGCATTAAATGACTTAAGTGACATTTAATTTGACTTTAGGCATTAAAGTTAACTTTTGATAAATTTAAGTGGGTGAGTGAAATTAATATTATTTTAAAAATAAAATATGAGCATTTAATTTCAACCGTCGATGTAATTGGATTAGATGCCTCTTCACCTACCTAGGGTTATGGACAAAAAGCAAGGAAAAGGCTTTTACATTGATTCTTGTGAGGAGATTGAAGAAGAGAGAAGAAAGAAGAGAGAGCTAAAGAAAAGAGTGAGGGCACGAATTTCGAGACAGGGCTGAGAGTGATTTTCAGTGGGCACGAAAATCAAGATCGTTAATTGCTGGCGCAAATCGAGACAGTGTGCGGCCAGCATTTATTGTGCACGAAAATCGAGGAAGTGTATAGCCTCATTTATTGCAGGCACAATTTTCGAGGAGCAGTACAATTGAATTTATTGCAGACTGTACAATACGGTTTCAGCACGATTTTCGAGGATTGTTTAGGCATGGAGTTCAAGGAAGGTACAGGCACAAATTTTGAGGCAGCAATCTATTTTTGTAGGCACAATTTTCGAGGTGTACGACAGCATTTAATGGTGTCTGTACTGTACAAATTTTCTGCTAGGTTTGGCACAAAAATCGAGGGTAAAATCTTTCTCGTTCTGCACAAAAATCGAGGTTGAGGTTGCTGCTATTTTTGGCACGTTTTTCGAGAAAAGAAATTGCACTGAAATCGAGGCAACATATGCACGAAAAACGAGACAGTCTGTTCATTGAGATAAGTTGGATTTTGACTGTAAATTTAAGTCTGATTTTTCCTAATGATAATAATAAAAACTCTCTCTCACTGGTTTTCCCCTTGTGGGTTTTTCCAGGGCAATTGGCCGAAAATTTCTGAGTACTGTGTGATTAAATGACATGCTATTTATTTATTTTGTCAGTGAAAAGTGAAGTTATAGCATTGTTTTAAAGTCTGAAAACTTAATGTTTATTTCCAGCATGTTAAATTTCTGAGAATGTCATAAACAGTGATAAATTTTACTTTGAAACCAATGGCTGAAAACTTGAGAAAAATCTACTTGGCATCAGAGCTGAGTTGGGCAGAAAACTAAATTTTAGCACAGAGAGCCATTTCTAGAATTCAGAGAAAACTTTTCTGACAGTAGTACATTTTGTCGAAACTTGTTCTTTGGGAAAAATGACTTCCATTGGATTGAAAAGTGAAGATAGACAAGATGGGGCATGGAACTTTGTCTCATGGAAGGCCAGGATAGTTCTTTTGTTGACAGAGAATGAGCTATGAGATGAGGTAGTTGACAACACGACTGCTCACCCCATTGTCATCCCTAGTGCTACCACTGATGCAGTAGCACATGCAGCCTTTGTGAAAAAGGACATTAAAGCCATGAGGATTATCTTGGATGCTGTTAAAGATCATGTTATTCCTCACATTTTCGGGAAGGATCATGCACATGAGATGTGGAGTGGTTTGACTGGGTTATTTCAGAGTTTTAAGGAGAATAGAAAGATGGTTCTTAGAGAGAAGCTGAAGAATATCAAGATGGTCAAAGGTGAGGTGTATATGGCTTATCTTACTAGGATCTATCAGGTGAGAGATGAGCTTGCAGTTGTTGGGGTGGCGATTTCTGGTCCTAAGTTAGAGCGGACAGCCCTGAATGGAGTGACTGCACCTTGGGATGTGTTTGTTCAGGGATTGGTGGCAAGAGAGAACTTACCATCTTGGGATAGAGTCTGTGATGATTTTGTTCAAGAGGAAACTCGAAAGGGTTTCTTGCAGTGCAATGGTTCTACTAGTAGGGGGGGTGAGGAGGATGTGGCATTAACAACGAAGGGGAAGAAGAAGAGCAAGAAGGGTCCCAAGAAGTGTGGGGCCAAGCAGCAGCAAGATGGGTAAAAGAAGGATCTGGGCATTGTGAAGTGCTTTGCATGTCACAAGATGGGACACTATGCTGCTACATGTCCGAACGAGAAGAAGAAGAAGCAGCAACAGACCGTCGCTTCAGCTGAGTTCGATGATTTTGCAGCACAATTTCAGAGTGAGTTTTCACTATGCACTGGGCATATTGAGAGAGAGAGAGCATCCATTCTCACCAGTGCGGATGTTGACAGACAAAAGAAATTTTCCTGTGTGATAGACCATTCTTACAGTGCATCTACTTCCAGCACTTGGTACATAGATAGCGGAGCCTCGAGTCACATGACAGATGCTCGTGAGATGTTCTTCGAGCTTTCACAAACAAATACAGATGTGGAGGTTGTGTTGGGAGATGACTCAGTAGTTAGTGCAATTGGACGTGGGACCATTACATTTCAGAGAGAGTCCATGAGTCCCATGGTGTTAAGAGATGTATTGTATGTACCTGGGCTGAAGAAGAACCTAGTGTCAGTTTCCATGATCGAGGATCAAGATCTTGGAGTGTCTTTCCTAGATGGACACGTACATATGTTTCCCAAGACTGCAGGACCACCTACTTCAGTTACCATTGGAGTGAGATGTGGGAAACTGTATAGGCTCTTGTTTCAACCTCAGCACGCCTTGACACATAGCAACGGCAGTGAGCTTTGTGAGCTTTGGCATAGGAGGATGGTTCACTTGCATCCTCCAGCCTTGGGGTTGTTGAGACACATGGTTACAGGATTACCGAAGTTCAACACAAGGCATAGTGATGTGTGCAGGGAGTGTGCTTTGGGAAACTACACCAAGACTGCTTTTCCAAGTAGTGATAGCAGGTCAGTAGGTACCCTTGACTTGATACATTCAGACTTATGCAGACCTATGTCTTCTGTGTCCTTGAGAGGATACGAGTATTATGTGACATTCAATGATGACCATTCCAAGAAGACCTGGATCTACTTTCTGAAGAGCAAGAAGTCTGAGGAAGTCTTGCAGAGGTTCCAAGAGTTCAAAGCTCTTGTGGAGAACCAAACAGGGAGGAAGATTCGAGTCTTGAGATCGGATAGGGGGGGTGAGTATACCTCCAAGGAGTTTGATGGATTTTGCAGACAGGAGGGCATCAAGAGACAGTTGACAATTCCGTATACTCCAGAGCAGAATGGAGTAGCAGCCCAAGCTATGCTACATGACCAGTCACTTTCTTTCTTTCTTTCTCTGGGCTGAGGCTTGCAGCACCGTCGTATATCTTCAGAACGAGAGTCCCCATCGGGCAGTGGGGAATATAACACCCGAGGAGTGCTTTTCAGGCAAGAAGCCTGAAGTTGGCATTTTCGGATATTTGGTAGTCTGACTTACTCTCATGTCCCTTCAGAGAAGAGGACAAAGTTGGAGCCCACTGCAAAGAAGGGCATCTTTGTGGGCTATGATGAGACTGCGAAGGCCTTTCGTATTTACCTTCCCTCTCAGAGGAAAGTGGTGGTGAGAAGGGATGTGAAGTTTGAGGAGGAGCGAGCCTTCAGGAAGTCAAGAGAGTCAGAGCAGGGAGAGCAACAGGTACCTGCACCTCAAGTTGTTTCACAGGTTCCATCTACGCAACAGTCAGGATCACAAGTTTCCGGGGTTACAGGACTGCAAAGTGTTAGCACAGTTTCACCAGGTTTAGTGGTTAGGCCAGCAGGGTCTTTGGGGACAGGTGATGGGTCTACTATTACAAATACACCTTACAGGGGATCGAGATTAGGATTACAAGGTACACCTAGTGTTGGTACACCAGCTTCAAGTACACGAGATACTAGGGTTTCCACCTCTGGTAGATCTTCAGATGATGACCGACCAGTGTGGAAGCAACCTCCAAGGACGAAGGCTCCTAAGTGGTTTCAAGATACCTTGAAGGAATCTCAGGAGTTTGGAGCACCCAAGGAGGATGTGAGGGCCATCAAGATGCCTAACAGATTGGGCATGTTGTTGGTGGCTAATACATGAGATTCTAAGCCTTCTACTTTTGAGGAGGCCTCCCAGCATTCGGTATGGAAAGATGCCATGATGGATGAGTATCATTCCATCATGAAGAATGATGTATGGGAGATTGTTACGAGACCTGAGGGGAAATCAGTGGCGACTTCTCGTTGGCTTTACAAGCTGAAGCATGCGGCATATGGGAGTGTGGAGGAGTACAAAGCCAGGTTTATAGCGCGAGGGTTTTCACAGGTTGAGGGCATTAATTATGATAAGACTTTTGCGTTGGTTGCTCGATATACTTCTATCAGGAGCTTGATCTCCATTGCAGCAGAAATGGGTTGGAAGATCCATCAGATGGATATGAACACCGCATTTTTGAATGGGATCATACAGGAGGAGATTTACATTGAGTAGATTCAAGGCTTTGAGATACATGACAAATAAGACACATGTATGCAGGTTGAAGAAGGCCCTATATGGGCTGAAGCAAGCTCCTTGAGCTTGGTACTCCAGGATCAATTCTTACTTGCTGAGCATGGGGTTTCAGAAGAGTGAAGCATATCCGAATCTCTACTTCATCATGGTTGGAGATGATCGCTTGTTCTTCTACTATATGTTGATGGCTTTTTTATCACAGGGAGAGAGAGACCCATCGCAGCTTGCAATAAGGATCTTGCAACAAAGTACGAGATCACTGATATTGGGCTGATGCATTATTTCTTGGGATTGGAGGTTTGGCAGGAGCCTCGACATATTTTCCTGGGGCAGGGAAAGTATACAGTTGATATTTTGAGGAGATTCAGGATGGAGGATTACAGGCCTATGTCGACGCCTATGATCACCAACTCGAAAAAGCTTCATGCTTCTAAGGGAGAGTTGGCGGATCCTACTTTATACCGTCAGCTTATTGGGTCATTGATGTATCTGGTCAACACTCGACCAGATTTATGTTTTGTAGTGAACACTCTTAGCCAATTCATGGTTGAGCCTAGGAGTGTGCATTGGGTCGCTGCAAAACATGTCTTGCCCTATCTTTCAAGGACAGTGGATTTTGGTTTGGACTACAAGAGGTCAGTGGGGATTAGATTGGTTGGCTATACAAACTCGAAATTGGGCAGGCAGTTTTGCAGACCAGAAGAGCACTTCCGGATGTTGTTTCAGTTTGGGCTCGACAGCAATGTCGTGGTTCAGTCGAAAGCAAAAATCTATTGCATTTAGTTCTGTTGAGGCCGAGTATATGGCCGCTAGTTTGGCCAGCTGTGAGGCCTTATGGCTTCGCAAGTTGCTGGTGAATCTATATGGTCAAGAGCTTAGGCCTACGGTGATTTACTGTGACAATCAAAGCTAAGTCCAGCTCTCTAAGAATCCAGTTTTCCATGACAGGTCAAAGCACATTGAGATCAGATATCATTTCATCCAAGACTATGTTCAGAGAGGGGCAGTTACACGTCAGTACATTTCCATTAATGAGCAAGTAGCTGACACTCTGATAAAGTCTTTGGGGAGGGGCAAGTTTGTCTTCTTCAGGGATAAGTTGGGAGTGGTGCAGAACACCTTCCTCGGTAAGAGGGAGTTAGTTTTGTACCTTGGAAAGTGTTCCGCTAAGTGACTTTAGCCTTAGTCACTTAGTGAAGGAAAATAAAGTGAACCTTGCATTAAATGACTTAAGTGAGATTTAAATTGACTTTAGGCATTAAAGTCAGTTTTTGATAAATATAAGTGGGTGAGTGAAATTAATATTTTAGAAATAAAATATGAGCATTTAATTTCAACCATCGATCTAATTCATTTTTAGCCATTGGATTAAGATGCCTCTTCACCTACCTAGGGTTATGGACAAAAAGCAAAGAAAAGGCTTTTGCATTGATTCATGTGAGGAGATTGAAGAAGAGAGTGAGGGCACGGATTTCGAGACAAGGCTGAGAGTGATTTTCAGTGGGCACAAAAATCAAGATCATTAATTGTTGGCACAAATTTCAATGTGGAGTACGGCCTCGTTTATTGTGGGCACACAAATCGAGACAGTGTACAGACAGCATTTGTTGTGCACTAAAATCGAGGAAGTGTACAGCCTCATTTATTGCATGCACACTTTTCAAGGAGCAGTACGATTGCATTTATTGCAGAACGTACAGTACTGTTTCAGCATAATTTTCGAGGACTGTCTCGGCACAGAGTTCAAGGAAGGTATCGACACAAATTTCGAGGCAGAATTCTGTTTTTGTAGGCACAGTTTTCGAGGTGTACTGCAGCAGTTAATGCTGTCCGTACTGTACAGATTTTCTGTTGGGTTTGGCACGAAAATCGAGGGCAGAATCTTTCTCATTCTGCACAGAAATCGAGCCTGAGGTTGCTGCTGTTTTGGCACGTTTTTCGAGAAAAGAAAATGCACAGAAATCGAGGCAGCATATGCACAGAAAACGAGACAGTCTGCTGGTTGAGACAAGTTGGATTTTGACTGTAAATTTATGTCTGATTTTTCCTGAAGATAATAATAAAACTCTCTCTGACTGGTTTTGCCCTTGTGGGTTTTTCCAAGGCCATTGGGCGAAAATTTCTGAGTACTGTGTGATTGAATGGCGTGCTGTTTATTTATTTTTTGTTAGTGAAAAGTGAAGTTACAACAGTGTTTTAAAGTCTGAAAATTTAATGTTTATTTCCAGCATGTTAAATTTCTGAGAATGTCATAAACAGTGATAAATTTTACTTTGAAACCGGTGGCTGAGAACTTGAGAAAAATCTACAACCCTAACCCTCACAGCATCTATAGTCAGCAGTCACGGGCAGCTCTCTTTCCTTCTGGGCATCCTCCTTGTGGCTGATAACAGGCTTGAGCAGCTTTTCTCCCTCGGGTAGCCCTTCCATCACCTGCCAGCAGCATCCAGGCAGCCTGTTAGGCATTCGGGCAGGCTGCAACAGGTTTCCAGGCAGCTCAGCAAACCACCAACAGATCTTGGGCAGCACAGGGAAGATCACAGGAAGCCATCTGTACTCTCCGGCAGCCTCTGTTTAGCTCGGGCACTTACACCGAATTGACGGGCAGCCTGTCATCTATTCCAGGCAGGGTGACATCAACCTCGGGCAGTCTGTTTAGACCTGTGGGCAGCAGCAATAATCCACAGGCAGCCTGCTAGCAGGCTACCTTTACCTCCGGGCAGCTCCTGTTCAGACTTTGGCAGGTACAGACTGTTTATACAGACCTTGGGCAGCAATAATCTATTCCGTGCAGCCCTCAGCCTCTACAGGACGCGGGCATCCACAGGCTTGGACAGTCCAACCCCAGACTGGGGCAGCACATTTACACTCTGGGCAGTGTGTGGTAGACTCCAAGTAACCATGCAGTACAGTTGCATTTATTGCGGACCATACAGTACAGTTTCAGCACAATTTTTTAGGACTGTTTGGGCACAGAGTTCGAGGAAGGTACAGGCACAAATTTTGAGGCAGCATTCTGTTTTTGTAGGCACAGTTTTCGAGGTGTACCGCAGCATTTAATGATGTCCGTATTGTACAGATTTTCTGCTGAGTTTGGCACAAAAATCGAGGGCAGAATCTTTCTCATTCTGCACAGAAATCGGGGCTGATGTTGCTGATGTTTTTGGCAGGTTTTCAAGAAAAAAATGCACAGAAATCGAGGCAGCATATGCACGGAAAACAAGACAGTCTGCTGGTTGAGATAAGTTGGATTTTGACTGTAAATTTATCTCTGATTTTTCATGAAGATAAAATAAAAACTCTCTCTGACTGGTTTTCTCCTTGTAAGTTTTTCCAGCTATTGGCCGAAAATTTCTGAGTACTGTGTGATTGAATGGCGTGCTATTTATTTATTTTCTGTCAGTGAAAAGTGATGGTACAGTCTGCTGGTTGAGGTAAGTTGGTTTTGACTGTAAATTTATGTCTGATTTTCGTGAATGTAATAATAAAAACTCTCTCTCTGGCTAGTTTTCTCCTTGTAAGTTTTTCCAGCTATTGGACCAAAAATTTCTGAGTACTGTGTGATTGGATGGCGTGCTATTTATTTATTTTCTGTCAGTGAAAAGTGAAGTTACAGCAGTGTTTTAAAGTCTGAAAATTTAATGTTTATTTCCAGCATGTTAAATTTCTGAGAATGTCATAAACAGTGATAAATTTTACTTTAAAACCGGTGGCTGAAAAGTTGAGAAAAATCTACAGGCCTAAATCTCACGGCATCTATAGGCAGCAGTCACAGGACAACATGAAACTTATGCATATCAAGGGCCACAATAACTCAATTGCAAATCTACTGCCAAATGACGCAGTTAAGTTAGACCAAGGGAATTATAGTGCAAAATGGGAGCCCTCCAAAGCAAAGATGGTTTCCCTAGAAAGTTCAATATGGTTGGGTTTGAATACTTTTAATATGCAAATGGTTGAGGTAAAAATGTTTTTTGGTGTAAAATTAGGCATGTGCTTAAGGGAAAAATGCATTTTGGTGTCAAATTGAGCATGTGCCCCATCTGATGCCTCTGCCCGCCCCTTTGTACATCAAGTCATTGCATTACACCCCAAGTGAGGGAGCCATTGCATCCCCGCATACCCTTGGCTCCCTCTTTATTTTTCTTTCCTCCATGCATTCTTTGAACCGTGTGGTCCAGTGTTTGAATCTCTATAATGTCAATGGGATATCTCCAATTTAAACAGACTGAATTGTGGAGGATCCTGGAAAAGAAGTGTGTTCGAGTTGGCTCAGGTGCGATTGGTTGTGTTCAATGGAGTTCTTAGGTCGTGTGGAGAGCTAAGAGATCTGATCCAGGATCCCTTGCTTGACTTTGCAATGGATTCAACGATAGGGGAATTCAAGTACTTAAGCCTGCGACTACTTTGTCCCTCGACTATTGGTTGCACTCCTATTGTGGGCAACCCTATGGGTTTAAGGTCAGGGATATCTTGTTTAGCATTTTGTTGAAGTGGTGAGGGTATTACCAACCCATCAAATAGGGATATAACCGAAGGGTAGGCCTCAGCAAAATAAGAGATGAAAAAAAGAATGCTCCTCAGACTTGATTCCCAAATGGATGGAATGAAACAGTCAATTGATTAAATCACCTCTCATATGGAGCAACAAGATATTAGGCAAGATGAACTACAATCCAAGGTTAAGGAGCAAAGGGATAAAAATGAAATACTGGTCAGTGAATCAGAGATGCACTTCAACATAATCTTAAGGTTCTCTCAGGGAACACAATCTCAAGCTGGACACTTCGTGAGTTCGAAGGCAATGGAAAAAGAAACAGTGCAGCAGACAGCTATGGGGAACATGGAAGTACCAAGCAACCAGGGGCATGCTGAGAAAGAACAGTCAATGGATGAGGGCCACAGTGACCATCTCTTTTCTTAGCTTAGCTTTGTCTTATGTTTTCTTACCTACACTGTATTAGTAGACCAGTTCTTTAGACAATGTAGTTTTAGCCTTTTAGGTCTTTTGTGGAAGTACCTTATCCTTCTCCAAACATATATGCCAAGGAAAATATTGATGAATCTGCTATTCAAGTAGCAGAAATTTTGCATTTGAGCTCGGAATGTATACTCTTGTGGAAGTATACTCTTTGTCTTATGTTTTCTTACCTACACTGTATTAGTAGACCAGTTCTTTAGACAATGTAGTTTTAGCCTTTAGGTCTTTTGTGGAAGTACCGTATCCTTCTCCAAACATATATGCCAAGGAAAATATTGATGAATCTGCTATTCAAGTAGCAGAAATTTTGCATTTGAGCTCGGAATGTATACTCTTGGCTGTTCAGGATTCCCTTGGCCTCATTATAATATAAATCCTTACTAGTTCTTGTAAAAAAAAGAATAAATTTAGTGATGTTTAATTATTAATAACCAAAAAAGAATCACAATACAGTTACACTTTCAAAAACACACTGAAATCATCATTTATGATAGCAATAACATTTCATGAGATTGAGAAATTGCCTCTCCAGCAATTTGCAGATGGATTTTAACGTTAAACCAGCAAAAAAATCGCTGATTTTACAGGTTTCCAGCCATCATTCCAGTGATAAATTGCCAAAATGCCACTTGTGTCACAAACTTGTGCCCACAAATAAGCTCAAAATTGAATTTAGAATGACTTTCCAATATGTTCAAAGGCAATTCCAGTGAAAACAAATGCCAAAATAAATCTGCTGATGAGTTTCCAGCCACAGATAACCAACAATCATCTTCACAATGATGTTTTGTTTTGGATGTTTGGGTTTATAATGTGTAAAAAGACTGGTGGGATCCACAATGTATGGGTACGGGAATAAAATTAAAATTATGTTTTTTTCTTCATATTCACTTCAAATGATGCACCAGCAACAGGGATGTCCAGGAGTACCTAACTGACAAGAAACTAAAGGACATCCGCAGGGGATGCCTGTAGTTGGAAAGATGACATACCCAGCTCTGATGTACCCAGCAGAATGGGTACTTCTAGTATGCACACAAGATGTCCCCAGCATCCCCAAAATGGCATTTCTGCAGGAAACGCAACCACAGGATATGAGGACGTATCCATGTGTATTTGTGTATCACTGGATATGACACTACTTATCATTAACAAAGTAAGAATTGTTGTCTACCATCCTGTGGCCAATTTTAACATAACCCTATTGTGTGTCAATTCCAAATCTGAATAGTCTTAATACAGAATCTCCCAATCCAGTTAATATCTAATGACATGACCACATATCCCACCTGATACCTTTGCTAATATTGCTAAATGCCACAGCCCAGATGTAACTGATCTCCATAAGTCCTGCTTCATCCTTCACTATCTAGAAAACTATAAAAAGCCACTATTCCACTTCAATGAAGATAAATGGACCTCCCCTTCCACCCAAAACAAAGGCACAATGCACTAATGAGCACTGAGAACCCATGGCAATAATTGCAGTTCAATGGGGATGCCAATGTACACAAGCCGCTTTTCCACTTCAATGAAGATAAATGAACCTCCCCTTCAATACAAAACAAAGGTGCAATGCACTTAATAAGCACTGAGAGGCCATGGCCATAATTGCAGTTCAGTGGGAATGCCAAGGTGGATTTGACAGCGATGAAACAACAACCTCTCTCAAGTACCAATGATAAATATATTATTTTATTGACTTTCCATAGTATGTTAGATGGAATCCAAATACAGATTTGCTTTAAACAAAACGAAAACCAGAGTTGCTTCTAGACTTCTCACGGTAAACTGATATTATCAAGATGCAGTACAGCAATTCAAGAAAGCTGGTGCGTAGCGCCTAGAAACTTGGTGGTTGAAAAGAAAAATGGTGAAGATAGAGAACAATCAACAGAGGACTTCAATTGTCATTGCCATTTCAACTGTGTGCAAGACAGCTTTAACAAACAATGCAAGCTGCCAAAGGTCAAATTTCAAAACACGCTGCAATTCATAAAAGGAAAACAGAATTCATACCACTAATTCTTGGCCCTCCAGACTAAATTTGTTCAAAAGGCGTAGGGCACGGAGCACTCCTTCTGCAGACTCAAATTCACAAAACCCAAATCCTTTTGGGGTACCATTTGTTGGATCTTGGGCACGCTTCCAACTTTTAATTGGTCCACAAAGCTGTAACATAAAAGAACAAAGAATAAATAGTTACCCCTACAATCTAGTGTGAATAATGCAAATTCAAAGATCAAATACAAATTGTTCAAAGATAAAATCAACAGAACCCACCTCAAGAAGAGAGAGTAAAAACTCATTATCCACGGTCGGTGATATCTTTCCAACATAAACTGTTGTCTGTGGTTTCTCAGTGGGAGGGATGATTGGTATGGCACCCTTTGAAGCAGGATCTGAAGCTGTAACCGGAGGAGGAAACTTCAAAACTGGGGGCACTGCACGAACTACTCCTGGAATTGGAGGTCGTGGAAGAGGCATCACACCCATAGTTCCTGGTGGACGTGGAGGAAAAGTAGGACGCACCATAGGAGGGTAGGGAGCTGAATATCGGGGCATACCTGCAGGTGCAACACCAAGCACTGGACAATCTTTATGTTAGAGCATAGAACACTTCCAATAATCAGACAAACACCTCATAGTGAGCAGCACTTATACAGAAACAGATATTATAGGTGGGAGGGAAGGCACCTCCATGATCACTGCAGACTTCATTGCTACAGAGCAACATAGAAATGAGAATGTTTGCTAAAAAATACATAGTCCAGAATGCGAAAGAACAAATAATTCAATTCACGGCAAGATTTCAGGCTATTTCACTTACCGTCTTATTTCGCTTGAGTTAAAAGCATCTGAACACCAAATTCTAAACTGAATATTTAAAACTCCAGAGACAGGCAGGATCTCACAGAACAAAAATAAACAACAAGTCTTCCTTAGCTATATCAGCTTACCTAAAAGTTTAGAAAATCATTTCCTGAATATAACAGTGAAACAAATGAAATACTAACAACACCAATACCTCAGTACTTGCTCGTTAAAGGTGATCCATTCTTGTTCAAATGAAGGAACCCCTCGCGTGTCATAATGTTCTTAATATCTAGAAGAAAGGAACCTAGAATGTGGGCTTGCTTTCAGACACTGCAGACAAGAGGATACTGCTAGTGATGCTGGCACGGCCTTTCATTCCTCCATCGAAATTTGACAAATCTTAAACCAAAGGGAAATTCAAATACCCAAAGAGCTCGAATATCTGTGTATCCACTCTAAAGAAGATTGTTGCAGAAAGTATTGCAGGAAAAGTACTAAAACAGCAGACAAAGTGCTGTTTTACGACTACTACAACTATATGTGGGGAATTTATGCATACCACAAGAGATGATGTAGAGGACTCTTTAACCAGCTGCAATGGCGCTCATTCCATGCTCTCACCATAAAAATCGGATACTGTAGGAGAAAACATCCCGTCATCGGTTTGCATTGTACTCGTTCATCCATCCCATGCTAACCTACAGGCCTGCTGTTTTGCTGTACTCTTTCTTCCATTCAAGGCATATCATGCCCTAAATCTATTTATTAACTCACCCTATTTCCACTCTTTCTTTTTACGATATTGCTTCAATAAAATAAATTAATTTTCAATTATTTTGCACAGTTTACATTATTTAAAACACCCACAAAATCCTGATGATTAAGTAAATCAAGTTCAGAATTTGCCCAATACAAATCATACACTGATTTCTATATTCATACAGTAATCTAATATAGAAAATTATTGAACAAGTTATATTTACCATTCCAATAACAAATGTATAAAGATAACTGGATGAATGTGGTGGCAATCTTTCGATATCTTTATCTAGTACAGTAAATGCTTAAAAGATTTACAATTACCATCATATATCGAGTGTGTTCCATGAATGAATAATTTCAAATTATTCGCTCTGTCGAAACTACACTGTAAAAACAATGATTTAGCATCCATAACCATCACCATGATTGCCTAAAGTAAAGATGAATTATTTTCCCATTCCCATCCTCATCCTAATTGCAATGTTCCTACAAGCTAGACTCTTCAATTGATCAACAACAGAAACACGAACACAAAATAGATATTCTACACACCCTCCAGACTTCCCCTCATCCAATACAGTGTTGACACAGTAATTTGTCTTCCAATAAATGCCGGAAAGTATATTCTATTTCATTAGTTTTCTGATGCTTTTTAGAATATCAATTTTAAAACAGATATTGAAATTGCAATGGGAACAAATACTTTTTAGATGCACATTGGCTGGCCCAAAAAAGGAAGCAATGATAAACCACCACCTTTTGCAGCTATGGCAGCACCCAGTGCCTGGGCTGGCAGAATTTTGGTCCATTCCCCTGTTAAATGCTTGTTAATTGGCAGTTTATTGTACTAGATCTTCCCATTAGAGCTATATTTTGGACTGTACATTACTAGTTTAATGACAGTCTTATCGTCAATCAAAGTTTCTACACTAGTCTTGGAGAATGACTCAGCAAAGCTGAAGAGTCGAATAAACTCGGTAAAAACATTCAAAAAAATAAAAATGTTTTTCATTGATATGAACATTTACAATTTCCAGATCATGCAAATTTTTAATATTATATCATTTTAAAGTACATCGATGACACTACATACTACAAACACCATAGATCTTGGGCAGTTGACAGGTCTGCTGAGTGTCTGCTGTAAAATCGGATCAGAAAAACAAGCCAAAAGAGTGCATTTTATGTGCCTTTTACAGACAGGCTACCAGGAGAGAATATGGAAACTTGCAAATCTTATCCATGTTTGACTCACGTGACTAGTTCATACTTGCGAGTCAAAATCGAAAGTATGAAAATCAGGCTTAGGGGGGGGAGCTTGCATAACTCCAACTCTTTTCTCCTTCGCGGCAACCTATCTGTTAAAACTTAATATAATGTCTACATATAAGTCCATTCATTAAAATCAAATAAAAAATATAAGCGTACTTCCAAAAAAAAGAACTTCCCAAAACAGTCATGGTTCAGCAGTGAAGGCAGTGGTGTATCAGGCCATCCACCAAGGTTCAATTCCTCTGGAGGCACTGATAAGCCGTTGAAGCCAGGTGTTAGACCTGGGTATTTTGACAGGAGCCCTGTTTAATGGTCCGCCCTTTGAGAGCTGTTTCGCAATGTGAAAACAGGCTGCTGGTAGCGCCTGTTATATTTAATGAGCTGTAAAGCTTATGGAGTTTTAGACAAGGACTTTTAAATAAATAAAATACATAACTTTTTAAGCGCCATTGTCATGTCATAGAATTCGTAAAATAAAGAAGTGGTATTCCTACAAGACAGAAAATATTGCCCATCGCTTATTAGAAACTTTCGCGATGCAAACACTGTAAAGACAGGCCATTTGTGTACCTAGCATATTTGGACAAATTGTAATGCTTCTATACTTTAAAGTGAGCACATTCAAAATAAAAGGAACTGTTTGAATGTTGTTGTTGTGTGATTCAACTGTTTATAAAGAAGTTTTTTTTCCTGCACAAGACAGAAAATATTTCCCAGCATTTATTGGAAAACTTTTGCCATGCGAACACTGTAGAGGCCGTATTTTGCTCTAAAATTATGTAAGAGTGATCGGGAAAAATCTGCAGAGCGAATAGGAATGTCTACATGTGATAATCTAACAAGCAAAAAGCATCAAAAATTCAATAATACCCACCCGACGGATTCATCATCTGTGGCTGTTGATGTGGCTGGGTGCCCGGCGGGCCAGGCAGCGGCATGCTGCTGTAACCATTCGGCGTCGTTGGGTACGGCCGTGGAGGCTGCTGCTGATACTGCGGCGAGACGGGCACCGGAAACAAACCTGGAGGGCGAACGGGAGAAACCGGGATAGTCGACGAAGCCGGAGTTCCCGGCGGTACCTGCTGCCCAAACCCTAGAACCTGATTATGAGGGTTTGAAGAACCAAGGGTTTGAGGATTATGTTGCTGATGCTGTTGTGGGGTTTGGCTTAGGGTTTGGGGTGCAGGAGCGGAGCTCACGCCGGGGGGTTGTAGGGCGGGGGAAGTTTGAATAGCGGGCGCCAGAGGAGGAGCACTCAGTGGCCTATAGAACGGAATCGGCGCCACCTGCGGCGGCTGAACCGAGCCCCGCGGGGGACCAATTTGGGGATAGGGTTGCATAATACCGGGAGGTGGCGGAGTGGCGAACGCATTGTGATTGTTATTGTTATTATTCGCCTGTTGTGGTTGGGGCACTGATGAAAACGGAGCCCCCGGCGGCATCTGCTGAGACTGAGAAGTACCGGGTTCAATTCCCTGGGACGCCGAAGCATCTGGCTGCGGTTGCTTCATTGCTGTGATTGCTTCCATGGAAGATGACGATGGCGAGACAGCCATGGCGACATCCAAAGCCCTTCAAAGCCTTATACCCTGCTCCCCTACTAAAATGAGTCTCTTCGTAGTAGCAGTACAGGGTTTGAAGAGTTTTTTTCACTTCACATTAGAATTTAATGAACAAGGGAGCGTTTCAATTGTTTATTTGAGCCATTTGAAGGAACAAACAAGTGAAATCAGATCTAATGAGAAAGGCATGGGCCTACGGTTCGGTTTGGTATTTTCGTCAAGGCAACAACAATTTCCTATGAAAGCCTGAGGACTTTTGTAAGCATCTTTTCTTTCATTAGGATGGGGATGGGTTTCTTAGTATAGATTTACTAAATATAATAATAAATTAATTTTTCTTAGGGAATGGAATTAGTTAAATTGATAGGTATTTATATTTTATAATTTGGGGATTAGGGTTTATATTTTTTCTAGATTACACAAGTATGAGACAAATGTACTAAGATTGATTTATGATCGTTTTTCAAATTAAAAATCTACAATTATAAAAGTAAAAGAATATTAGAAATAACTAGTAGTTATGAATGGACAATTGGTAGTTAATGCATGAATAACAGGGAGTTTATGGCACTTACCTTGTGACCTATTGATGTTCATCGACCACAAGTTAAGTGGTTGTGCTAGTCTAGTCATTGAAGACACTTCAGTTTTGTAATTCTAGATGGGGTGATTGTTCATCTTCTTGGCAAATTGTGTGTCATGGCATGCATAACCAAAGGTGTTTTAGACATGCATGTCTTGTTGGGTGCAGAATGTAATGGGCATGCAAGACATTGAAGTGCATGCGTCATGTTGGATCTTGGCATGCATAGGCTCTAGAACTAAGCATGCATGGTGTTGCCTACACCAAATGTTATATAGATAATGGGAGACTAGGAACTAAGCAACCTCCCTCGATATATGCAACAACTTACAAGCCATATATACCATAAATTCATAGTTCAATCTAAGGTCGAAACATCCCAAAGACACACCCATCAAGAAAGTCTCACTCAAGTGGGGTGCCTATCTTTCCGGCCTTATTATAATAGGTCAAATTTATTACTTTGAGGAATTAAACCAAGGTGGAAAAGACAACTTCATAAAAAGAATTAAAGACCAATAATGTTTTGATGAGAAGAAGTTATTATAAGGGATGAGTGTATTTCAATGTGTGTGAAATTATACATCAAATACCTATCACTACACTTATGTCAACTAAGTTTTGATAATATATTATTGATATAAAAACTTTTAAAATAACCAAGAAAAATCAAGACTCGATATAATACAATATCTTAGTTAAAAGAAATTACAACTATATCTAAAATAAAATATGGAAATTTCTAATTTTACACAATATATGAAGAAATTAAAACTCAAAGATATCTCAATTAAAAAAAAATAAAGCATGATATCTATGTTTTCCAGGAGAAAAATAGCAGTTCCTTGTTATTCAACTAAATCAAAGGAAACCTTTGTGCATCAACAAAAGAGTACAATTATAGGCAGACAATACATAGTATATATCATGTACACAGTCATCTCTCAAATATATAGATAGGAGACCCAGAGAGGTATTCAGCAAGAAAGGGGGCTTAGAGTCCCAGAAGAGTACAATGATAAAGAGCAGGCTACAGCCTAGGACATAAACTCAGTCACATTTCCAACAAAACATAAAGATGTAAAATCCACCCTATGAGGAGACAGTAATGAAATCTTCCGGTCTCCCTCTCGAATCTGCACAACATCAGCATTCAAGTCCCAAAATAGATCAGTTGTTCTAAGGAGGCACTCAGTTGGGATAAAAAACTTCAATAATGGGGACCCATGCCACCCAAATCATCAAAGATGATAGCTCAAAAACAGTCCCAAGAAGATAGGGGAAAAGCCATACTCAAAAGAGTTGGACTGAGCCATGCCAAAGGCAAACTCCCTCAATAAATTCCAAGTGATTTAAGATCCCAGATGGTAAATGGAGTGCTTCCTTAGAAAGACTGTCTGCCTAGACATTGAATTATCTGAAGACATGAGTTGTTTCTAGATGGATAAAGTAACATCTGAGGGTCATAATCTCACTACACCAGCCTACCAAATCCAAAGTCTCCAAGGCAGCCTTTCCATTAAACCAGTTAATGATTGTTGAAGAATCCCCTCTGATATGAAAATAAGGAAGCCCAATATGCTTGGCAAAAACTAGTAGTATCGAGAGGGCAAGTAGTTCAGACCAAGTATTTGTGTTGTGTCCACAACCTAATTTTAAGTGGAAATGGTGTTCTTGGCTCAGAATAATGTGTACACCAATGCCTCCAATTCTAGTTGGTGAGGCTCCATCAAAAAAACCGACAGGATAATCATATACCGGTGCCTGACCAATTAAATTCCTATGAGTTCTAGTTGTAACCTTCACTTTATGTCTGAGAAGCTATTTCGTGATAAATTGGATAGTGAGCTTCGATGAAGGTTTGAAATTTTCAAATAAGACTCTATTACACATAAGCCAAAGCTTCAAGGTCATAAGAAGGGGAAGATACATCAGCTCTTTTTCATTCCCAGTCCACTTAACCATATTAAGCTTGCAAGTAAGCTCATTCCAGCTGATGATTCGTTGTAGAGCAATATCGAGTCCACCAATGACCTCCCTGGTGAAGCTACAGTCAACAAATAGGTGATTAACGAATTCAGCATCCCCCATACATAAGCAGTAGCAATTTGGGCTTGTCCAACCTTTTTTGAGCAGATTATCCTAGGTATTGATCCGGTTAGATAAACAAAGCCAAACAAAACAAATCACTTTCAGAAGGCAAGTTGAATTTCCAAATAATTACCAAGATCTTTTCAGGAATATCATGACAATGACTTGGAGCAATATATTCATAAGTTGATCGTGCAGTGTTCTGCCCCGAGCGCCTGTTAAACATCCATACCAAGGAGTCCAGCCTATTACATAGAAAAATACAGCCATGAGAGAGCCCTTCTATATAGTTGGTCCACAGCACCTTCCAATCACCATCTAGGTCAAGTTCTTCTGCAGTAAGCCAGTACTGCTGAGCAATATGATCAATACCACAGTAATGTGCATCTGCAAGAGAAGAAATACCATAGTCCTCCAGATAGACTCTGAGATCCTCCAATAGGGTAAAGTCAGAATCTAAGACAGCAATAGGATCTACTCCGATCTTAATATTTTTGCCATTTCCCACCCTCTAGCCCAAGCACCTAGTGAGCCAATACAAAGTTCTAAGTCTGAGGGCCAGGCTAAACCACTCCAAATTCATGATATTCCACCAGCCCATCTCATAAGGCCTGGAGATCAAGTGCCAATCCACCAGGTGTGACCTCATTTTACAAGAAGAATTTCCCCAAAGGAAATTGAAAATAGCACGCCTTAGGAAGTTCATAATAGTTTTAGGCATCCTTGCCAGAGTAAGCCAGTATATTGCTAGTCCCATCAATACTGCTCTCACTAGTACCAGTCTGCCCCCAAGACTTAATAGATGGTAGGTCCAATTACTGATTCTTCTCTCAAATTTTTTTAAAATCCAACGCCAGTCACTGACATGATAGCCCAAAGGTTTTAAGTAAATTCCCAAGTACTTAAATCCCACAGACAATGGTTCCATTTTGAATGGAAGAATGGCTGCAATATTCGCTTTGGTAGCATCATCAATTGCATTGAACAGAAACAAAGAATTCTCCTCACTAATTTTGATGATAGTAGCATTGCAAAAGAGATCTAAAAGTACTTTGAAATGTTGCCATTCCTCAACAATCCCTAGCCCAAATAATAAAACATCATCAACAAATAGCAAATGTGTAATATTTAGAGAAGAAGAAACTGTAATCCCCACAATAAGTCCATCATGATGAGCATATGTGATCAACAGACTAAGGATTTCAATAATCAGGATAAAAAGTAGGGGGGGGAGAGGACTTCCCTGCCTGATTCCTCTTGTACTCGAATTTTTTTTTGAAGGAGTACCATTAATGAGAACTACAAAGTTGCTCGACTCCACACAACCCATGATCCATTTCACACCAAGGACCGGTACACCAATCTGGAGAAGGACCAGTCTAAGGAAGGTCCAATTTACCCTATCAAATGCCTTAACAAGAGCTAGCTTCATAATAAAAACCTATCTCTTTTCCACTTTAATAGTATGCAATACTTCATGTGTAATACCAATATGTTCCACAATCTGCCTACTATGAAGGAAGCCAAACTGATTCACGGAAATAGCCTTATCCATAATAGGTTTAAGTCTAATAGCTACAAGTTTAGAAATAATCTTGTAGACCAAATTGCAAAGTGAAATAGGCCTAAAATTGGAGAAGGAGGAGGGCTTATCACTCTTAGGAACGAGGGTAATAAAGTGGCATTAAGTGAACCAGACACCCTTCTTTCAGTACGTGATTGCTTCACAGCTTGGAGTATGTCATGACAAGTAAGCTAAAAAAAATGCAAGTAAAATTCAATAGGCTAACCATCAGGGCCAGGACTTTTGTCCTTTTTGAAACATTTGAGTACACATTCAATCTTTGATAGGGTGAAGTCTGACAGGAAAGAGTCTTTTTCTTCGTCTGAGACCATAGAAGGAAATAGCCTAACAACCTTAAGTTGATCTTCAATATTGGCCAATCCATCATCCGAGAAGAGGTCAGTGAAATGTGAAACCCCAAGCAGTTTGAGCTAAGCTTCATCCTCAACAGCTTGCCAAACTAGTTCTGAAGACCCCAAATAGATATAGAGGTCCTTCTAGCAGATGCATAGGCATGAAAAAATTTAGTATTAGCATCCCCTTCATTTAACCAGTCAATTCTGCATTTTAGTTTCTAGGTAAGGACCTGATGTGCTAGCAAAGAATCTTTCTTAGCTTTCAAGCTAGACAATAGAGAGGACTCGTGCACAAATAAGATACCAGAAGTATGCGAGGTAAGTAAAGTATGTATGGCAAGATCCACCTCCAAAGCTTCTTTAGCTTTAGTTTGCTTCATCTCTTTCTCCCGTGCCTTAACAATTACCTTCAATCTTTTGAGTTTATAGGTAAGGACCGACATAGGGTCGATGGGGGTAAGGAGTTGAGTGTTCCAGGAAGAATAAACAATCTCAAAAAAGTCCTTTTCCATAAGCCAAGCCCTATTAAACTCAAAAGGGTAGAGATGACACTGAGAGGTATTGTGCCATTCAAGGAAGATAGGATAATGATCAAAGATTTCAAAGGGATGAATCCAGGATTTATAGTCATTCAGTACAGGAATCATATGCACTGAAGCTAAGAATCTATCAATGCACTTGTGTTCGGGCCTGGAAATTCGCAGGCGACAACAGTAAGGGATTCTCCCCAATCAACGTTCCCAATTGGCCCGTTGACTGTTTGGTATAGGGAATCCGTCCGGTTTTACGGTCCGGCTACCGTGGGTCAAAGTAACAACAAGGGTTTACCGGTTGCGGCCTGGTCCACTGGAATTTGTATTTTTGACTTAAGAATGATATGCAAGAATCTAACTAAACATGCAGGGTGGTGAAGGATGCGGGGAGCAGTCACAATGTGATGCGCAGGTTCTTACCTATCGTCTTAGGTTCACCAGCACCAGAATCACACATGCATCTATGTACTGACCTAGCTATCTGCCTATCTATTTATCTCTAACTACCTATCCCCGGGGAGCCAAATTATGAATATGAGCAATGCGGGTGTGCACACATGATAAAAGCAATTACAAATAGCTGACATTTACTTTTACAGGCATGAACAATGAGAGATATTTCCACAACTAGCTAACCAATTGTTTCGTAATAAGCATGCATTACTCATGGTGGTTATTTCATAAAATAAATCAGAAATCATTTAAACAAGACATAGGTCATAAGTTAGAACGATCTCACGATTCATGGATACAATGCTGAAAAACAAAGTAGTTCATCTTTCGACTATCCATGGCAAACATTTGAAACCCCACCGATCTTCTTTCAATAGGCAAACTGTAATTTTTATTGCAAAAGGAAATAGTTCTTCTTACAACAACCTTCCAGTCTTACTGGGGAAAAAATCCCCTTTTGCTTCTACGCTTCCTACTTTTATACAAAAAGTCAAAATGGTTGGGCTACCCAAAGTGACCTTTGGGCTTCCCAACCTTTTGCTTTCCCAACGCTTCATTTCTCAAAACTTTTACAAAAATATTACATTAATAAAAGGTTGACCGGTCCTCTTATGAGGAGGATCCTGCTTGGTTTTCAAAGAATCTTTTCCACGCTGCTGCTTCAGCAGCGAGGCCTTCAAAAGCACATGGCTCTAGGAACTGGATGTTAATTTCAAACTTGTCAACTTGGTTCTTGATGGCCTCGATCCTTGCTAGGCTCAACCGAAGCTGGTCTTCTAGAACCTGTATGCTAACGGCTGCGTGACCCACTTCGTTCTTCAGTACTATGGCATCAATGGATTGAATCTGCTGCGTCCTGGCCTCTGCATCTTGATGCCCTTTCTGCAATATGTCCACAAAGGTTTCATGATCCGGGAACTCTTCAAACCTAAGCTCAGCCTCTATCTGTCAGCGGTTATATGCATTAAGGAACCTTTTAAAATATTTTGAACACGCTACCTATGTCCTTCAGACAGCCTTCTTAAAGTCTTCAGTAGTGCTGATGGCAAACTCTACTAGGCTGTGATCTCTCCTGAGGGTTTGATGATCTTTGGCTGGTAGTTCTCCTGGTGTCTCGGCATCATTTTCTGGTCTTGCCAATCTGGCGTTCAAGACCTCAAGAACATCTTGGGACCTGTCTACGAAATAGGAGGAAGTTTCTATGATCTCCCCTAACCTGCTGTCCATCTGAAGAACTTTGCATCTTTCTTCTTCCAAAGCAGTCTGCAGCTGCAGGATTTTAGCCTTTTGCGCTAAGATATATTCTTTAAATGGCTGCAGATCGACTTGCTATTCCTTTGCTGTCTCCAGTTCAGCAGTCAGAGAAGCCAGCTGCTCTTTCAGTTCTTTGGTGTATTCAATATTGGACTCATAGATGATAGTCTGCTGCGCCTCTAGGTCTTCCACTTTTGCCCTCAACTATTCCTTTTCATTCTTTAGATCTTGAACTTCCTGTTGCGCCTTTTCTAGAGCCTCTTGTGCTGTTCCCTTGGCTTGGATCTCCACCTGAAGGTCATGGATTTCACCCCTCGTGGATTCCATTTCCCTTAGCACATGTTCATACTTCCTCTTAAGTCTACTACCCTCTCCTCTTTCTTGTCTCAGTGTGTCTTTCAGCTGAGCAGTGGTCTTCTTAGCTGACTCTAATTCAAACATCACCTTCTTTATGTTATCAGCGGAGGCATCAATTAGTGCAGCCTCGTCTCTTATTGTGAACATAGGGCCTTTGTCTGTCCCTAGCATGACTGCTGTATCTGTGACCATTTTCCCTGATAGATCTTTCGCCTCCACTTTCTTTTCCGTCCTCCTCATAATTCTTTTAGTGGTCCTGTCATAATATACAGTACTGAAATCAGGGACTTCTTCCCCCTTCTTCTGGACGAAAGGCACTATTTGGAGCATAGGGGTTACAGGAGTGCTAGCAGTAGGTACTTGAAGGATTTGCACCTCAGGTTTGTCCTCGTCCTGACTCTGCCCTGTTGGTGTTTCAGAGGCTGACTGTTGTGTTAACTTTATATTTTCAGCCTCCTGCCCTTGGAGCTCTTCATTTAGTTTTCTCTGTGCTTCTTCGGCTGCTTGCCTGGCTGCCTCTTCTGTTTCTCTGGCTACTTCTTTTGCTAGTTCAGCTGCTTCCTGGGCAGCTTTCCTTTTCTCTTCTTCTCCCTTCTACAGCCACTCTGCAGCCTCATTTTCCAGCCTCTGAGCTTCCTCCCTTATCCTTTTGGCTGCTTCTTCAGCTCTGGCTTGTTCAGCTTTGGCTTGCTCTGCCCCTTTTCCACCTTTGGTGGGGTTCTTTGGTTTGAATCTTCTGCTGAGCGCCATCATGTTTGGAGCTCTCCGAAAAACAGATTCATCCTTATCATAATGATGGGTATATTCAAAGAACACTTTATGCCTCTTGCAATGCTCAGCCACTTTACCAAGAGTGTCATTGCGCTGGAAAGGCATCTCCCCAAAACGAAACTTCCCTAGTTCCTCTATGAATTCGGCTGCTTGTTTCACATTGGCTAATCTGCAGCTACCTAACTTGAAAGGTAAAGGGGGATATGCAACCTTCTTATGTTGGAATAGGAAATGACCAACTCCGTCAATGAACACTTGTCTGACCGCCTCTTTATGGATTATATAATCTGTTGCATACTTTGGCAATAGATAAGGTGTCTTTGAGCCTCCATACATTCTAAGATACATACCATTGTCTGTCAAGAAATAATCTCCATACTCCTCTATTACCTGCATAGCATCTTCCGACATGCAGTCACATTCCTTCCGGAAGATAAGCTTGTATAGTGGCATAATGAAATGCTCACATACTTCTCTGTAATAACTGTGGTACTGATGAGCCCACAGTGGTTTGTAAGCTGCATATACAGGCATTCTCTCCCTGTCCCGGGCACACTTGAGGTCGGGGAAAGGCTGGTTACATAGTATGCAGTCTATCAAAATTGCACTCATATAGAATTCAGATTTCTTATGGGCTTCTCCTCCTCTCAAGGCTGCAGCTACGCAAGAAGAGAGACTGCTTGATACGAGGCTGGCCCAGTTGAAGATTGTTCCTTGGGTCGCCACATGGAACATAATGGGGACCCATTCAAATTTGAAAAGTCTGCAATTGGATCTACCAAAGATCCTGTTTAGCATCAGAGCTACAAATCTGTAAGGAGCTCTTAAGTTCGCTGTATCATAATCCTCGGTTGCTCTGTGTCGATAGAGCTTTCCTAGCAAGAGCATTCTCTTCAGGGTTTCCACCAAATCCATCCTGAGGTTATCCAACCAATCATTTGACAGGAAGATTTGAGGTTCTGGCAGGTGGTAAGCCAGCACCACATATCCTGGGCTAAATGTAGCATAGCCCTGACCTTCGACATTTCCTATAAGCATTGTGTTGCTGTTTGTGTGGGGCAGAATCCATCTCATAACATCAGAGCATGGGAACAGCTTTGGTCTGGTAGCCACCTTCATGATGGCGGATTTCTCTATGTTGGCGTAAATGGGCTCCTCTTCGAGACCCATGTCTGGGACTTCCCTGTGGGAAATCAATCTGTATACCTCATCCCATTTATACTCAGGCTCAACACCCGAGACACACTGGGTGTCCTCATATATATATTCTATCTGTGTGACGGCCTCTATTGCTGATTGTTCTTCGACCATAGGGGCCTTCTTTTTCTGCCTTTTGGACATTGTAAGCTCTTCCTGCCATGTATAACATTATAACATTAAGGAATTCGAATTTGCAAACATTGTGCAGCAGTTTATTCATTCTCAAGTGTATTATGACTTGTAATGAAATTAAGACATAAGCCCTTCAGGCTGAAGAATTGAGCTAGTATGCAATACTGTGCACTATGCTAACAGTCTGTGCAACAAAAGCATGCATTGCACAGCTCTATAATGCCTTGAGACTAGGGTGCAATATTTCATGACTTGATTTATGTGAAGCATACATAGTTCTGAACAACCTACCATTGTTGCATAATATCAAGCTTATCAACTATGTTTGGGACAGCATTAAATCTACACCATTATGTGACATGCCAATTTCCCAGGATAGCAATTCATTGAAGCAAAATATGCACATCATATGCAGAGTGCCATTTTAAAGTGAAAGCAGGCCTAGAAACTAATGCATGTATGCACAACCCAAGCATGCCCTAACTAAAAAACTAAATCCCGCGCAATACAGTGAGCCACCATCTCGCAGTGTCGTTTCTCCTATTAAAATAACTTGCAATGCAAATGAATGGAGCTTAAAAGCAAAGGGCCAAATGTAACTGTCCACAATTCAAATATTTCAACGACATGGCGTTATTAAGGATAAAAACGGCAATAGTTCATGCTGCTCGCGGAAAGGTAATTACATCGGTGTGGCTAGAGACTGCGGGCATAAACATTCCTTTTCTGCATACGAGGCTTTCATCCAACCAAGCTATCTTCAAAACGCAATACTATAGCAGCGCAACCCTCAAACCGCCTAGGGTTTCAGAGAAACAAGACCGACGGACGGCCCAGAACGGCGCAGGCGAGAAAATTGGGGTTCGACAACCAGGTAAACGAAAAGGAAAAAGAAACACCAGTGGAGGAAAACTCGACTGCAAACTTCTTTGAGGTCTCATCATTACAAAGGAAAAACCAGGTGCAGGCGGCATAACAGCTGCCTGCACCGCTCCTTCATCCACTGTGCGCGGGGCGAACCAAAACGGCCGAGGTCAAAAGATACTACGCGGGCTCTATAAAGGAAAAACGACTCCCCCCCCTCTAACGGCAAACTGCCATCCCAACCGGCAACTTTCAAAATGTAGGTGCAACATGCAAGGGGAAACGACTATGGAAACCCTAGCCGCGGGTGAAAACTCTGAGTGCGAGCGAAAAAGGGACTATGGGGACATAATCCTAGCAATACCCCAACCGCAGCAAAAATCCAATCAAAACCTTCGAAAAACACGAGGTAGGGCGGTAAGATCCTACCTGGCAATGATGCGCAGCTGATGAGGCGACAACGGTTGAGCTTCCAACTGACACCTGGACGCGGGTACAAGCACGGAGCTCCACAAGATTCGCAGGGTCGACAGCGCGGAGAGGATAACGACAGCTCGGGCGCAAAACAACAATAAAAAATCCAAACCCTTGCCCCCGAATATATAAAAGAGTCACACGCGTGACGGGTCGTATCGGGCGGGGAGCGAAAGTAAAAAGGGCTGCGAGAATCCCAGGCCTTCCGCAACAGCGGATAGCTCCCAGCGTCAATTCACCCGCAACGGCGAATAGAGCGTGCAAACAAAGATCGAGCGTCGGCAGGGACCTATATCGGAAACCAAGAGCCCGGACTCCTCCGCAACGGCGGGCATGCATAACCAAACATCGTGCATAACTCACGTCGGCCACCCGAAAACTTTACGTCGGAACACCGGAACTCAGACCCGCCCGCAACGGCGGAGGGAACAGAAGGCGAAGAGCTCCGATACATACGGATCGACGAGGAAACGATAACCCGAGAACCCCCAAATGGTCCGCAACGGCGGAGACCAAACGATAACCCGCCCGCAACGGCGGCCAAAGAGACACTCATCCTCTTTCGACTAAAAAAAAAAGTCCACCTGCAACAGTGAAGAATCGTCAACCACCCGCAACGGTGAAATACAAAGCAGGAAACCTCCGCAACGGCGGGACGAACAAAAGACTCAACTCCCGATGAAGAATCAAAAACCACCCGACACGTCAGAGAACCGAAACTCACCCGCAACGACGGAAAGTCAAAAAACTTAACTCTCGATTCACAACGGTTTCAAAAGATAGGCAAAAACAACGATGAGCTCGATCAAGGATGGGATTCTTTCAAGCATTAAAGGAGCGAAACAAATCGATTAATATCAATTCAAAGTGCTGTAAAACATTCCAAAAAAGATCCAATAGACCAAAAGCCACCAAACTGAAAACAGGAAGAAAACCAACTTATTCAAAGTAAAGGAGGGTCCTAAAATTTTTAGAATTTTGGGAAATTGTTGCAGGTGCAACAACTTGCTAACACCCTCAGACCGAGATTGCCATTTCACCAAGTGGGTCTAAGATGAAGAGGATCAAGGTCCACCAGATTGGAGCTATCCAAAAGATTAGTAAAATAATGAGTCATATGATCCATACGAGCTTTGTTTCCCCAGATCTTAGCATCGGAGAGAGTGAAGTTTAGATTGTCAACAAGGATCAGGTTGGGATAACTAACTAAGCCCCCAGCTACCACCTTGTCCCAAAAAATAACCCTGTTAGTGTAGGGCCCATAGCAGTTTAGAATAGTGAAATCAGAGACAATACCTTTAATCCTAGCCTTAATCAAGATACCAGCATAGGACTGAAAGGCTTTACACCTAGTGATGAGAGGGTTCCAAGCAGTAAGAAGACCACCAGAGAGACCTTGGGAGTCCAAAGCACAAAATTCCCAACCAGACTTCATCTTGGAAAAATTTAAGAGAGCTGAGTAATGATCACACATAGTTTATTGCAGAAGTATCATATTAGGATTCAAAGAGGAGAAGAGAGAAGTGAGGTCTCTTTGTTTGGTGAGTCCCCCAAAACCACAAATGTTCATAGAGATAATTTTCATGGGTCAATCTGGTGGGAAGGTGATTATGCTCTAAGAAACTGAGAGGAAAGGTGAGATCTGCAGCATCTTTGATCCGGGATGAGAGAGGACTGTATAGACCTGAGGGGTCAGAGGCATCAGAAGACTTATGTTTCCTTGACTTCCTGATAGTGACATTTTCATATCTAATGGAGTCCAAAGGTAGCGTAGAAGGGGAGATAGGGGACTTATCTGAAAAGATTTAAAGGGACTTCAGAAGAGAGGGATCCTTAAAAGCAGGTGAGGAAGTAGGACTAGGATGATATTCTACAGTAATAGGAGAGGGAGCTTTCGATAAGGGTGGGTACTCCTCCATAGTGAATGGAGGAGGAGATATCGAAGAGGAGTCCAAAGATTGAGTCAGTGAAGGCAAAGAAGTAGGAGGAGACGTCGCCAGAGGCTCAGATAGAGGCTAATGAGGAGAAGCTGCAAGTACAGGAGAAGAGGGTAAGGTGGGAGTCAGTTCTAAGACCAGTGATAAACCCAAGGAAGCTCTCGCTTTGCATTCAATGTCCTGGATAGTCTGGAGGTCCACAGAAGAAAGTTCACCCAAGATAGTCGAGGAATTATAAGGATCCATATCCTGAGGTGAAAGAGGACCAGAGGAATCGACAAGAGGAGAACCAACCAAGTGTAAGTAAGGGGAAGGGACATGGTCAGTGAAGCCAAGCTTTAAGGGACGACCATGATGAAGAGAGCTGCAATTATTCTTTAAATGTCTCGTTTCTCGACAGTAGCTACAACTAAAGGGTACGTTCAGGTAATCCAATCTCCGAACAAGGAGTGAGGTCCTGCAGTCAATTTCCACCTCAGGTAAAAGTCCCTTGGAAACATCCAGTTCAACTAGTACTTTAGCCAATCTTTTATCGAAAAGGAGGTGGAAGTCTTTTTCCAGAGCAACAAATGTACCTAAAGTATTAGCCAGTCCAACCATGAAATCTCTATTCCACAGGGGAAAGGGAAGGGCTGGTAACAGTACCCATAGGTGGAGTTTAACCACTCTTTCTTTGAGTGGGTCAAACCTAGAGTGCGAATGACTAAGCACCAATGAGCCGTTATCAATGGTCCAGAGAGTGTTAAGTATGCGAGAGGCATCATCATCCTCAATAAAAACAGTAACCAGCTACTTATTGGCCAAAAGACTAATGGTTGGGACATAGTTCAAGATAGGTTTCCAATGAACCGTCGCCCAAGATACACACTCGTCCTTACTCAGATTAACATACTCAAGTCGCCCAATCAATGCCCGACAACAGAGTTCAGAAACCCTATCTAGCATCACGTCCCTTCCCAAGACATAGCGACATTTAGAATCTAGTGCTTTCATCTGTTTGGTTTTCCTATGCTGGGTAAACCGAGATGGATGGTCGAGAGCCCCGAAGGGACCATTGGGTGGACAGAGTTCCGGAGACTCCATCTCCAAGAAAATGAGTACAATAAGAAAGAGGTAACGTGACCCCAAAGGATAAAATAAGGAGTTAACAGACAGACCCGACAAGCAAAGAAGAATAGCAAAAGGTCAAGAATATAAAAAGGGCGACGAACCGCCTACCCAAAATCCCAAGAAAATAGCAGAGAAAACCCGAAAGATAACTTCCCACTTTTTTTGTATGGTTGGTACTAATCCTTGAGAGAGGGTGAACTCCATAAAAAATAAAAGTCAACAACCAAAAACATCAGAGCAGGGAAACCCTTATACCATGCTAGCCAGAAGGTATAAATAGACAGAGAAAGGATGAAGAAAAAATACCTCAAATACCAGGTCTAGTGAAATGTTGTAGCTCCATGAAACCGTAGTTATCCGATAAATCAGGTCCAAGGGTATCTGCAAGACCGCCGAGCCGTCTAGTCGACCAATAGATAGAAAGTCAAATAGTAAAGGCAAAAAACTTAGAAAGTCAGAGCCAAAGGACCCATGCATTAGCCAAATACACCAAAAGGGTGACCAAATCCCACGATAACAACCGAAAATAGGGGAGGGCAAAAAACTAAACCGAAATCCACTAGCCATTGATGGAATCCAGTAGCACCAAAAAGGTGGCATAGGACAAGAGCATGTTATGGGTAAACCAAACACCACAACCAAACAGTGTGAGAGCTGAGAGGTAGTAGAGGTGCCAATGAAAGCATGATATCTGTGTTAACCACTTATAAGCCAAGGCAAACTAATAATATGCATATATCAAGCCTTTAAATGGCTGCATTTCCCCATGCATGTGACACAATGTATTGCTAAGACTTAAAAACATGAGTATTGATAACAATTGGCCACATTATGGAGTCCCCATCTCACGTAACCTAAAGAAAACCATGATGTCACACAATATCTTACCTATGGAAAAGTGTATCATGATCATTTTTTTTAAACTCATATTTATTCATCAGGAAGGAGTTTTATGTTGATTTTTCCAGAAGAAATATCAGTTCCTTGTTATTTCATAGAAATCAAAGGTAACTTGTTACATCAACAGTAACGTCTATGCACGTGGCAAAAAACACAGCTACAGGAGAACATCCTCATAAGTCTCAGTAGTCAAAATACAGGAGTCAACTAATACGAGAGTCTCCAATGTTCAAGATATTGAAACCTTCATCCACTCAATTGTCATCATGATACAGATGGTACTAGTCATGCACATATGGCTAATCCAAAGAAACACCTCTAGTAAGATATCAAAAAAAGTGAGGGAACATCCACCTCGACCATCCAAAGGATGAAAGATACTGCCATACTCAAAGGCTTAAAAAAGCAAATGTATGTGATATGCTCAGAGCTAGAGTAGCTGAAAGGAACCACGCTTAGTACACTCACCTTCGGTGAATTCTAAGTACTGAAAAAGGCCTGAAGCCATAGATAATGCTTCTTTGGATAAGCCATCAGCCATATCATTGTACTCTCTGAATATGTGAACAACATCGAGCTGGATGAAGCAAGATTCCAAATCTCGGATGTTATGACACCAACCATCTAAAGATAGAGAAGAGAGTGTTGATCTCCTATTGAACCAGTTGATGATTACTGAGGAGTCTCCATGAATTTGAAGATAAGGCAGACCACATAATTTGGCCGAGAATAGTAAAGTCCATAATGCATGAAGTTCTGATATAGTGTTTGTACTCTGACGCACACCCATTTTCATACAGATATAATGGTATTGGCTGAACATAAGATGAACACCAATGCCTCCCATCCGGTTGGCTGAAGCACCATCAAAGAAACCTACAGGAAAGTCATATACATGAGTTAATCCAATAGTTATCCTTTTAAGCTTCACTGTGAATGAACTGGATAGTGTTGTAGCTGTTCTAATAAAGAGTGCACAATAAAATTAATGTATGGCTTTTTATCGTCAAAGATACATCTGTTTCTGGCCAACCAAATTTGCCAGGCCATTAAAGGAGGGAGATATGTAAGCTTTTTTCTGTCCTGAACCAAGAATCTACATTCTGCACGAATGATGTCTCCTTCCAGAGAATTGGGAACCTAAGTTTGGAGCTGGTATAAGATAATACCTGTCGAGTTAAGCAGCAGTCAACAAATAAATGGTCTACAGACTCAGGCACTGCTCTACATAAGCAACACCATTGAGGACTGATCCAGCCTTTTTTGTTTAAATTGTCCCATGTACAAACATGATTGGATAGGCACAACCTATTAAAACATATAATTTTATGAGGAATGTGAAATTTCCATATCCAAATGAGTGCTTCAACAAGTCGGTTAACAACAAACATATTGGCTATCAAATCATAAGCCGAATTTGCCTTAACCATACCATTCATATTATTGAACATCCATACCAAAGTATCAAAGCCATCTCTAATATGAATCCCTCCATGTTGAAGCCCATTAACATAATGAGTCCATAAGTCCTTCCATTAACCACCCAGATCTAGACCATCTGCCGAGAGCCAATAATCAAGTGTTGAAGAGCCAGAACCCCAGTTGCATGCATCAAACAGATAAGAGATTTCGTAATCTTCCAGGTAAAGTCTAAGATCCTCTAGCAAGATATAATCCGAGGAGAGTCCAGCAATCGAATCGATGCCGATTTTTATACTCTTTCCATTATCGGTCTTCCACCCCAGACATCTGGTAATCCAATAAATAGCTCTAATGAAACCATTCCACATATAAGATGTACCTTGGACCGTGAAAGAGTGTTGATGAAGCCACACATTGATAGTCTTGTTTTTTAGGTATTTTTGCTTAACAATCTGAGACCAGAACACGTCACCATTGAGAACTAACCAGAGACTTTTCATACGTAGGGCCAAGCTGAACCATTCAAGATTCTTTACATTCCAACCACCCAGTTCATAAGGTCTTGAGATCGTGAGCCAGTAAACCAAGTGGTATTTGTGATTCCCAGCAGAATTCCCCCACAAGAAATTGAATATATAGCGACGGATGTATGTTAAAATAGTACTGGGCATTCGAGCCAAAGAAAGCCAATAAATTGCCATACCCATGAGGACTAATTTGACCAGAATTAGTCTGCCACCTAGTGACAGAAGTCTATAAGTCCAATTGCTTAACTTCTTCTCAAACTTCTGAATGAACCATCTCTAGTCTTTAATGCCATAACCCAGGGGTTTGAGATAGAACCCTAGGTATTTGAATCCAGAGGTAAGGGGTTCCATTTTGAAGGGCAATAGTGAGCGAATCATGATTCTGACAGTCTCATAAATATCATTATACAAGAAAGAGGATTTGGCCTCACTAATTTCCATACCAGTGGCAGAGAAAAAGGTATCAAGCAGTTCCTTATAGTTCTGCCACTCCTCGACAGTACCCAAACCAAAGAATATAACATCATCAACAAATAATAAGTGGGTGAGATTTAGGCTTTGTGACACTTTAACACCAGAAATAACCCCTCTGTGTTGTGCATTAGTGATCAGTAAACTCAAGCTTTTAATGATCAGTATAAAGAGGAGGGGGGATAGGGGACATCCATGTCTGATGCCCCTCGAGATAGGGAAGAATCTAGAAGGTGTCCCATTGATGAGAACAACAAAGTTGGAAGATTCCACATAGCCCATAACCCAGTTCACAACTACGCCTGGTACCCCAATCTGTAGAAAGACCAGCCTAAAGAAAGACCAGTTGACCCTGTCAAACGCTTTCACAAGGTCAAGTTTAAGGACCAGAATCTTCTGCTTTTCTACTTTGATGGAATGAAGAACTTCTTGAACAATGCCTAGAGGCTCAATGATCTGTCTATTATGTAAGAAACCAAACTGATTTCTGGAAATAGCCTTATCCATAATGACTTTTAATCTGATAACCGCCATCTTAGAAATTGTTTTGTATATCAGATTGCACAAAGAGATGGGCATGTCACTCTTGGGAATGAGGGTAATAAACATAGCATTGAGAGCACCTATAACCCTGTCCTCAACCATATAGTGTTCAACAGCTTCCAGCATATCAAGCCCGACAAGGTCAAAGAAGTGGAGATAAAATTCTACAAACCATCATCAGGGCCAGGGCTTTTGTCTTTTTTAAATCTACTGAGTACACTTTCAATTTCTAGTAGTGTAAAATCAGACAAAAAGTACTCTTTATCCTCCTCTTGGACAAAGGAAGGGAAAAGTCTGATAACATTTAGTTGAGCCTCAATATTAGTATTACCATCATCAGTGAAAAGGTCAGAGAAATGTTGAACACCCATAGCCTTAAGCTTAGTATCATCCTCAATCATATCACCATTCCAATCCTTAAGTTCCCAAATGAATTTTGAGTTTCTCTTGGTTGAGGCGAAGGAGTGGAAAAAATTGGTATTAACATCCCCCTCTTTGATCCAGTCCACTCTACTTTTGAGCTTCCAGGTAAGAATCTGATGGGCCAATAAGGATTCCTTCTTGGATTTTAAATGTGAGATCAAAGTAGTGTCCTCGGCTGAGAGAATACCAGAGGATTGAGAAGTGAGAAGACCAAGTATAGCAGAGTCAATCTCCTTGGCCTCCTTAGTTCTAGTAGAAATATTTCTTTTTTCCCAATCCTTAACCAAGCATTTGAGTCTCTAAAGTTTAAAGGCTAAGGCAAACATTGGACTCACAGAGGGTACATGAGAGGTCCAGGAAGTAGAGACAATATCATTGAAGTCATCTTCCAAGAGCCAAGCTCTATTGAATTTGAAAGGATAAAGATGACAAGAAGCCTAATGTTCCACTCCAAACAAACAGGATAGTGATCAGAGATCTCAGAAGGTTGAGTCTAGGAGTTATAGCTTCCAAGAATTGGAATAAGATGTATGGAAGCTAGAAATCTGTCTAATCTTTTGCTAACACCCCCAGTTCCCACTCTTCCATTTCTCCAAGTAGGTCCAGGTGTAATGGGAGCAAGATCTACCATGTTAATAGAGTCCAAGAGCTGAGAAAAGTAATGAGCTTTGTGGTCCAACCTAGCTCAATCACCCCAAAATTCTAGGTCAGAGAGGGTAAAGTTTAAGTCACCGGCAAGTATGAGGTTAGGATAGTTAAAGATACCCTCAGCCACAACACAATCCCAAAAAACAGTTATGTTGGAGTAGGGCCCATAACAATTGATAATAGAGAAAACAGAGTCAAGTCCTTTGAATCTAGCATATAAAAGGATGCAACAAAGGAGTGGTAAGCCTTACAGTGGGTAAGATGTGGATTCTAGATAGTGAGGAGTCCCCCAGAGAGGTCCTAGGCATCAAGAGCACAGAACTCCCATCTAGGCTTCAGTTTAGCAAATAGTCTAAGAGCAGTACTATGGTCACACATCGTTTCTTGTAACAATATTAAGTCAGGGTTTAGAGAGGTGAACAATGATATAAGGGCTTTTTGTTTGGTAAGCCCTCCAAACCCATGGATGTTCATGGAGATAATATTCATGGATCCACCTAAATAACAGGTGATTGTGCTCTAAGTGCATGGGAAGGAGAGCGTGCTTTGGCTGCAGTTTTGATCCAAGTTGAGAGTGGATTATAGAGTCTTGAGGGTCTAGTCTCCTCGGGAGGGACTGATGAGGGTTTACTTTTCCTGGATTTCTGAATCGCAACACTCTCAAACCTAATCAAATCAAGAGGTAAGACAGAGGGAGAAAGTGGAGACTTGTCAGTAAAAATAGCAAGTGACTTGAGAAGGGAAGGATCCGAGAATGATGGAGTGTCAAAGGGCTTCTAGGAGTATCAGAGATAACAGGGGAAGGGTTTCTTTGAAGGGGGGGGAAGTCTTCTAGGGTATAGGGTGGAGGTGAACCAGAGGGAGTGTGGAGAGGAGCAACTGCCAAAGTAGGAGGATCCAAAGTGATGGGAGGAGGAGATCCATAAACCACAATGATGGGTGAAGCTATCACTACAGGAGGATCAGATGAAGAAGTAGGCTTTGCTTTAGCAGCAGATAGAGCTATATTCTCAATATCTTGTATATACTGTAGTTCTCCCTTAGTGAGATCACCGAAAGGGGTGGGAGAGGAGGAGTCATAAGGGCTGACAAGAGAAGGAGTACCATTAGGGTCGTAAGGAGGAGTAGTCTCCAATAGTGACCCAGGAGAAGCAGAGACCGGAAGGGAAATGGCCAGAGAAGTATCAGGAGTCATCTAAGAATCAGTGAAGCCCACACTCAGAGGAATACCCTGAAGTAAAGAGGAACAGGTGTTTCTTAAGTAGCTTGTCTCATGACAGTAACTATAGCGGAAGGGCATATCCAGATAATCAAGTTTTTGGGTAATAACTGAGTTGTTACATACAATGTCAATCTCAGGGAGAAGCCCTTTCGAAACATCAAGTTCAACCAATACCTTGGCAGTACGCTTGTCAAAGATGAGATGTAAATCTTTCTCCAAAGATACAAACCTCCCTATGGTATTGGCAATGCCAGTGAGGATCTCCTTATTCCACAGAGGGAAAGGCAAAGCATGCATTAACACCCAGAGATGTTGTTTTACCACTCATTCTTTGAGTGGATCAAAATTAGAGTGCCAGTGACTGAGGACAAGGGTTCCATTCCCTATAGTCCAGAGAGAACCCGAGATATGGGAGGCGTCTACACCCTCAAGGAAGACTATGACCAACCACCTATTAGCAAGTAGACTAATAGTAGGAACATAATTTAGGATAGGCTTCTAGTGTAACGTGGCCCAAGCCACCTGTTCCTCCCTATTCAAAGAACATTATTCCAGACACCCAATAAGAGCCCTGCGACAGAGGTCAAACACCATATCATGCATAACATCCCTCCCTAAAACATAGCGACATTTATGGTCAAGAGCAGTCATAATCTTGGTCTTGCAGCGGGATTGTAGACAAGATGGTCGAACCGAACCTCCTCGAGGGCCAGAATGTGGGGAAATCCCCGCAGACTCCATTCCAAAACTAAAAAAAAGGATGCCAAAACGAGGACGTCATGGGAGCAATTACTAGCAAACGTACTAGCCCACCAGAAGAATAGAGGGCAGGACTAAAGTAATCGGTAACCCTAAGTGCCAGAATAAGGTAACCGGTAACCCTAACAGGATCTCTAGGAAGGAATAAATGATAGATAGACAGTCTACACCAAAGAGCCTGAATTGGAGACCGTCAACCCTAGCAAAACCCCAGACACGAGAAAAACACCAGTAATCGCTAAACTCGAGAGAACAGTTAAGAAAACCTAGAGACAAAACCTAATTTCCACTTTTTGTTCATGGTTGGTACTAACCCTCTGGTTAGGAGGGTGAACTCCAAGTGGGGCGGTCAATCGAGCAGTTGGCAAGAACCCAGGGGAGAGCGTTTGAACTAAGCCCAAAAGACTATAGGACAGAAAAAATAAAGGAACAGGATAACAGTAGAGTACCTGATATGCGCAGTTCACTAGTCATAGATGTCGGAGCTGCAGAATTGTTGATAATACCAAGTTGACTAATCGACAAGGCTTTCCCATAAAACCCAGCGAAGTCTACTGAAGTGTAGTTGAATCTAAGAATGTCACCGATAGTCAACCAATAAATGTCAAGCTCAGGGGTACCGAGGCTACCACAGAAAAAAGAAAATCGTCGCAGTGTAGCTCACAAGAGAATAAGTTAAAGTGCAAGGCAACATGCCAAAAGGTGGTGGAGGCAAAGGTGGCAAAGGAACAAGCTTCGAAAGAAGAAAGGTAATAGGCTATGCAACTCCGCCGTGAGATGAAAACATGCAATTCAGGGCTCAGAGTCTCCACGGGAGGAGAACCATCCCAAAGAACCGAGTCATAAGTGTAGGGGTAGTCACATCAAGGCCAAGAGACCGAGTGAAGGCCGCCATGGACGCCATAAACCCTAGCTCATAGCAAAAACCCTCATATTGATATGGACTATACTCCAATACATGATTCATAAGGATGACTCCATCCTTATTTATAAACAATAACAATAAAACTATAATCATAACCAATTGTTAACTAACATGTGGGCCTTCTTTAATGAGGACATGTTATATTTATTCAAGAATAAATTCTTGGTGGGCCTTGTTTAATTATAATAAACATAATGAATCTAGACCACCTTATATTAAATGGCCACGATATTGTGATGTCCCCGACCTCAAAACCAGGGTCACGAGCACATGTAAACCCAAAGGAAGGATGAATAAGGGTATAACACAGTGGAAAAAAGGTCAACTAAAGGCTATAATGACATACCATCAGGCCAATTAATTCAAACATACAACCTTTAAAATAATTGTGATACTTTAAAAACAATTATAAAACTCTCCAAGAGCTCATGTAGATGCAACATCGTGCAATCATGATAATGAAACCATATTTATAAACTTTAATAAACTTGGACCTTAACATTATTAAAACAGTAAAGGTGACCATAATCAACCCATTTATGTTAACTAATCAGATTTACGAAACTCTTTGCAAGCAATTACAAGCTAGATCTTTTCGTCGTAAAACTATGCAATTTATGGCACTCCCATCAATCTAATTTATGACATTTTTATTAATAGTTTTGCATTGCTCTCCAGGTCATATCTGAAAATAGCACCTACGTCCCTTAATAATGTAAAATGTAAAATTCAAAGCTATCATATACAACCATTAATTCATACAAATATCAGATATATTATTGCAATAAAAATCACTATCGGGCCATCTAGTAAGCATCCAAGTCTCTGCAAAACCAACTGTGAGTCCCCAATAAAAAAATCATACCATCTGCATGGGGAAATATCAAGCACCAAGGGCACAATTGAGAGTTCATATACATCCATACAACATCTGATAATGATATCTAAAGAGAAACTATCACTTCAATCCAATTTCTAAACAAAAAAACCCATCAACTAGTGATCAAAACTCAATAATTTCAACTGTGGAATCATAAGATGGATCTAATAATCTATGGGGGAACACTTGTAGAGTATGCTACATCAAATAATACATGCACAACATATTTAAATATTCCATTAATATCATATCTCAAAACAAGGAGAAAGCCCCAATTTCCAAGCAAGATTCCTCAACTAAAGTTCCAAAAACCAAGCCGTTGCAACTACAAATTTATTTACAGATATTATCAGCCATAGAGGGAGAATTCCTAGAGTAAGGTATAGCATTTAAACACATAAATAACATATTTCAAGTTGTCAATAAGATTTGATCCCAAAACAAGGAGAAAACTCCAATTTCCAAGCAAGATTTCTTCAACTACAGTTCCAACAACCAAGCATCTTCAACTGTAAAGTTATCTATTGATCTAATCAGCGATGGAGGGCACTCCTGCAAAGTAAGATACATCCAATGACTCTTGAATGAACATATTTTCAATTTTACATCAAAATTAGATCTCAAATAGAGGAGGAATCACCAATTTCCTTGCAATTTCAAGCAATTAAACCATCATATTTGCATCCAACCATTGTTATCTCTACCAAGATTTTCAACAATAAAAACATTTAGTTGTGCAACAATGGAAACATCTGTTAGAAAACAGGACCGTAGAGCAATAGCACATATATAGTTAATCATTAAACAAGATGCAAAACACATTAAACACATTACAGAGAGACACAGATATAATGTGGTTCATCCAAACGATGGGCTACATCCACAAAGAAATTGCCAGTCCTTTTATTACAGTCCAGAAATATGAAGGGATACAACCTGCAACAAAACCACTGCACTTCCTCTTCACGCTCTCATAGTCTCTCCCACACAATCATAGAGATTGTTTACAATGCAAAATAATACCATACACAATCATGTTACAATGCTTTGTTTTATAGGAGAAATACCATGGAAAAATACTACGGTTAACCTAATACCATGGGTCCGCAAAATTGTTGGCCAACACACATCCCCGAACCCTAAGGCAGGGGGAATGAGTGTATAGTACACCTGGGGTACAAACACAACTGAATAATATCTCTGGATATGGAAGATTAGGCTCCACAACCAACAACATCATATAAGCATATGAATTTACAAAAAAAATAAACCACTTATCTTATTAATGTGCAGTTAGCATCATTTGGACTACGTTCCACCTATCCAAGGCACTACCAAGCCAAATCTCACTTTAGCAGGACACTCCCGAGCTAAGGCCATAGATCCACAATAGAGGTGCATTTAAGAATATCTCAAGTATTTGTGTGAGGAGCCACTACTATATTCCTCACCACATACTTCCTCTTCCACCCCACTATTAGGTGCAATGATAATCCAACCCCACTAGGTCCCTCGAAATATCGCCATTCACCATCGGGATTTATGTGCAGGTCCAAGACATAGCGAAGCAATGGACATGGAGGAACTACACCAAAGTTGGCCATGATTTCCACAAAAAACATACAAGATCACAGTGCTTCAAGCATAAAGTTCATTCACATAGCAAAGCATACGTGGCTTCCCAAGCTCTCAACATCTAAGGTATGAACAACTAAGAATAACCAACCATAATTAACAACCATCCAAAAGAACCATCAACAACTCAAACCAAGGAGATCAACCATGGGTTTATACACTAAATAAGGTAATTCTAACTCAAGGGGGTCAAATCAAACCAAGGTAAGCTAACTTGAGTTAATCCAAGGGGGGTAACTCAACCACAAGAGGTTAACTCTACTCCAACACAAGCAATTTGAATTTCAAGGAGAGTGGATCCAAGTCACTCTACCCAACTAAAATTCATCTGTGGACACATAATCCATTAAGAGGAATCAAAATTAGTGAGTTGAGGTGTTACACAAACCAAGGCATCTTCCCAAAATAACAAAGGAGGGGTTACACAAGGAGTTACTTAATGTTTGAGGTGTTAGGCTAAAAATTGCTAGTGAGGGCACACTCGTGCAAATGGGGGATACAAAACCAAGTGTAACCTCCAAAAAAGAGTTACAAAACCATCAAAGGGGTTCAAATGACAAGTGGGATCCATCCAAACACCAAGGAGGGTGCATTCACCAAGGGAGGCCCACTAAACCATGAATTAGGCTCAATAGTACCAACAAAGGCTAAAATAATCAAAAGTTGGGTCCATTGTACAATGTTTATGTGATTATTAACTGATAAAGTCACCAAAGCATAAATATGGACCAAGCTCAACCAAACAAGTTATAAAGTGTTAGGAATGTCCCCATTTTGCCTCACCTTATGGATCTAGACCTTCCACACTCTTTTTTGGTCTCCAGTGTGCTAGTTGTTTTCATTAATTAATTATGTTCCACAATAATAATAACAATTATTACATATGTATGAGGCTTAACATATGGTGTATTACATTTCCCTCCCCTTTAAACAATGCGTCATCCTCGATGCATATTACATTCATGCTTTTACAATTTTTAGAAGGATCATCACATTCAGTTTTTTATAATCATATAGACCTGCCCACACATGCCTCAAAAAGATAACATCGTTCAAACTTTCACATACATGCCTAAAAATATAGCATCTTCCAAAATCTCGCAGACATGCCTATGCATGCCTTAGAAAGATAACATATTTCTAACCACAATACTTCCCACTACCACCTACTTTCTTGTCCATCTCCACTACCAGTGCGAGAACTGAGACTAGTAGAGTGGACTCAAGGAAGCAAGGGTCAATCTTCAATCCCCATTACAGGATATTCAAACCTCATCACAAGGCCTTCAAACCTCATTACGAGGCCTTCAATCTTCAAGAAATATACATCCACCTAAAGGTCATATTTCATTCACTCATATGATTAACATCAGGTATAAAAATACATGGTACATGGTATTCTTCAACAATAATACTTTATTCACATTCCAACAACACACGGTTAGCATCAACACACACACACACACACACACATATAGTTCGCAAGATACATAAAATACATCTTCAAGATACATGATGCATGTTATAAATCATATGAAATACATCATTATATACAAGGTACTCAATATATAGATACTTATTCAACAAAATACTTGAAATGCATCTAACTGAATCTTATTATAATCAATTCCAGTCATATGAAATGCATCAGGTATATCAATCAATTTCATGAAGTGCATCAAGTGTATACTCTTTCTTCATGAAATGCATTCCAGTCAATCAATCACATGAAATGCATCATGCATATGCTCTATAAGCAAGATACACAAAATGCATCATGCATATGCTCTATCAACAAGATACATGAAGTGCATTCCAATTAATCAATCACATGAGATGCATTACCAAGATGCTTTTACATGATTTGTCACCCAAATACTTTTTCGACAAGGATGCATGATATTCACCATGATACTTTACAAAGATGCCTTTCAACAAAGGTATTTTATATACCACAAGTATACCCTAACAAGATACTTCCAGCAAAGATCACAAGGATACTTTTTCAACAAGATCACTTAGATAGTTTTCTAACAAAGGTACCTGTATCACATTATATATGATTAGTGTTGGAGATATAAGGATACATGAAGTACATCTTCAACAAAGGTACCTGAGTCATACTTTAATCAATCACACGGTTATTAAATATTCTTCAACAAATATATATGAATTACCACCAAGATACTACCAAGATACCTTTCAATAAAGACACACGAAATGTCGCCTAGATACTACCAAAACACCTCTCAACAAAGATCACAAATATTTTTTTTTCTTAACTAGATTACACATAACACCTACAAATACCATACCTCACCATACAAACATCGAGCATACTATTAAATTTTTAACATGGATTAAATTTAATAGCAGAAACAACCTTCTTTTACAATTTCTAGCAGACTTATATCAACAATAGCAGTAGTTACAATTATGGGTTATATAGCAGTAGTAATATAAACATTCATCCACAAAAATAAACACAAGAACACAAAGATTTTTACGAGGAAACCTTTCAAGGAATTAAACCCCAAAATGATGAATAAGTCTTCCTCTAAATGAGATGACTGAGTTTCTACATGAGTAAATAAATAGCATACCTTTACATAACAATTAAGTTGCCCTAGTGCACACATACCAAGAGAATGAACAATGGCAATCCTATACAAGACTACTACCACCAATTTAACTGATCCAAAACCCTAAACACTTGAACTCAGTTGTTGTTGACTGAATTGTTGCCTAGAACAATCCTAAATCAAATTCAACCTGCTTGGAACAAATTCGGCTAATAGTGGAAAGGCCCTAGACAGGTCTCAACCTCTAGGAGAAGGCCCTATTGGGGTTTGACTGCTGAGAAAACACCCTTAACAGAGCTCAACTGATGTAAAGAGGCCCAATTAGGGCACAACTGCCTGAAGAAGACCCTTAGCTAGGGTTCGATCCACATAAAACATGCCCTACAAGGTTCTTGTTACTGCAAGAGAGTAAATAGACCTCACAGATTCCTCATGGATATCTTCAAATGTTGAATCAGTCCACACGTGCAAGAAGAAGAGAGAGAAAAATAACAACAAACAAAACCCCAACAATTTCCTTCTTGAGCAGAGATGAAGATGTCTTGGATGATTGAACAAAGGAGGATGCTTCTTTATTTATAGTATATCATGGAGAGGCAAGTCCATAAGTTAAGGAGACCACCCTAAGGAGCTTTTAATCTTTTTGATATCTTCACCTCTTAATGTCCTTTGACTTTTTAATCTTTTAACTCTTTGGTGGGTACTTAGTTTTTTGTTGGTGGGTACTTGGACCATCAATGGGTTCCTTGGTCCTTCAAGGTGTTTCCATGACCACAATTAGTCATCTCAGGCATTCTTCTTGGTCTTCATGGTCATACATGTCAAGACAAAGTACATCATCATAAATAAGGAAGATCATTCATTATGTATCTCATTCTCCTCATTGACACCAGGGTCATGTGCCAGGTACTTCAACAAGGGGTGGATAGACCCTTGAGAAGGTCCCATAGCCCACTAACTAAGGAGAGGAGAAACTCACTTGCCTAGACCCAGTCTAGGACTTCCTAGTCCCTAACCAGGTTCTTCAACCCCAGGCTGAAGGTTGATTGAGGTCAACATCTTAGTAATTGGCTAAGTGCCTCCATTCTTAAAAAATGGCTCTCAGTCCTAGTCTAAGCTTCAGTCCCAGACTAAATTATGTTGATCAATTCCCTAGTCCCTGGCCAGGTCTTCCATTCTCCCAAAGAATGGTTCTAATCCTTGAGCTGAGCTTTAGTCCCTAACCAGGTCTGCCATTCACATGGAGAATGGTTCTCGATGCTTCTAAAAAATCAACACATACATCAACCAATAGTAATCGACAACAACATGTACAATCATACAAACATCAACCAATAGTAATTGACAACAACATGTACAATCAAACAAACATCAACCATATATCAACCAATGACATCCAATAACAACTAGTATTAACCAGTATCATCCAGTAACAACTAATAACAACTAGTATCAACCAGTAACAATCAATACCAACCAATAACAACCAGTAATATCTAGTAACAACTAATAACAACCAGTATCAACCAATAACAACTAGTAACACACAACAATAGGCAATAACAACCAGTAACATCCAACAACCACTAGTGGCATACCAATAACATCCATCAACAACCAATAACAACCAATAACCACTAGTAACAACCAATAATAAGCATTCACACATCAACCAATATCAATCATACATACATCAACTATCATACAATCATCAACCACACATTATGCAATCCACGATACATACATCAATGCATCCATACATACATCCACATCCACATCCACATCAATATCAACTATATCTAATCTACATCAATACATACACCCATTAACCATAATTCATCAACTAGGACACACCAATTAGAATACACCATACGCCCGTCGATCATGATACAACAACCAGGATACCATACATTAATCACCAATATCAACCACCGATGACCATATCAATCACACCACATGTGATGTACCATTAAATCAATCATACAACAAAAGCATCTCAAAATTAATACATTCAATGAGTAGTAAAAGAGGCAATGCACGATGAACAATCATCAACCAATTAAGTCACTGAACAGTTAAAGAGGCAATACATAATGACAAGCATCGACCAATAAAGTCACTGATCAGTAAAAGAGGAAATGCATAAGCATCAACCAATCAAATCACCAAACAATAAAAGAGGCAACACACAAGCATTGACCAATCAAATCACTTGAACGGTAAAAGAGGCAACGCACAAGCATCGACCAATCAAATCACTTGAATAGTAAAAGAGGAAATGCAAGGTGAATCATGCATCAACCAATCAATCTACTGGATAATCATCTCATTAGATATGCAATGCATAATACTTGCCAATCAATTAGTAAATATGCAATATTAATTCATTACAAGGAATACACAAACTAATCTTTAATCTCTTAATTTCTAAAATTAAAAGGTAGGATACAACCAAACTGATCTCTAAAGTGATGCTTCTGATTCTTCCACTAAAATAAGAGAGGTTAAATTTCTTTCACAAAACTCATTTATAAACTCCATATGCACATATACATAATATTTATAACTATGTAGAAGGCCCAACAACCGCAATGTTGGAACCTAAGCTCTGATATCACTTGTGATGTCCCCGACCCCAAAACCGGGGTCACAGGCACATGTAAACCTAGAGGAAGGCTCAATAAAGGTATAACACATCAGAAAAAGGTCAAACAAAGGCTATGATGACATGCCATCAAGCCAATTAAATCAAACATACATCCTTTAAAATAATTGTGATACTTTCTTTAAAATAATCGAGCTCATGCAAATGTAACACTGTGCAAGCATGATAATGCAACCATATTTAAAAAACTTTAATAAAATTGGACCTTAGAATTATTAAAACATTAAAGAGAATTATTAAAACATTAAAGGGGACCATAATCAACCCAATAATTCTAACTAATCAGATTTACGATTTTTTTTGTAAACAATTACAAGCTAGATCTTTCCGCCGTAAAATTATGCAATTTATTGCACTCTCATCAATCCAATTTATGACACTTTTTTTTTTACATTTTTGCGTTGCTCATCAAGTCAGATATGAAGCTAACACCTACAACCATTCAATAATGTAAAATGGAGAATACAGAGCTATCATATACAACCATTAATTCATACAAAAATCATATCTACTATTACTATAAAAATCACTACCGGATCATTCGGTAAGCATTCAAATCTTTGCAAAAGCAACTGTGAGTCCCAAAAAAAAAAAAATGCCATATACATGGGGAAATATACAACCACCAAGGGTGCAATTGAGAGTTCATATACAATCATACAACATATCATAATCAGATATAAAGAGAAACTATCAGTTCAATCCAATTTCCAAGCAGAAAAAACCCATCAACTAGTGATCAAAACTCAGTAAATTTCAACCGTGGAATCATAGAACGGATCTGATCAGCCACGGGGGAACACTTGAAGAGTGTGATACAACAAATAAGACATGTAAAAACATATTTAAAGCTTCCATTAAGGTCATATATTAAAACAAGGAGAAAACCCCAATTTCCAAGCAAGATTCCTCACAAGAGTTCCAAAAACCAAGCAATTGCAACTACAAATTTATCTACAGATATAATTAGCCATAGAGGGAGCATTTGTAGCGTAAGATACAACATTTAAACACATAAATAACATATTTCAAGCTTCCAATAAGATCAGATTCCAAAACAAGGAGAAAACTTCAATTTCCAAGCAATATTTCCTCAACTAGAGTTCCAAAAACCAAGCATCTTCAACTGTAAATTTATCTATGGATCTAATCAGCCATTGAGGGCACTCTTTCAGAGTAAGCTACATCAAATAACACATGAATGAACACATTTTCAAGTTTACATCGAGATCAGATCTCAAATAGAGGAGAAATCACCAATTTTCAAGCAATTAAACCATCACATTTGCATCCAACCATTGATATATCTATCAAGCTTTTCAACAATTAAAATTTTAGTTGTGCAACAATGGAAACATCATATAAACATATGAATTTACAAAAAAAAAACACTTATCTTATTAATGGGAAACTAGCATCATCCGGACCACGTTCCACCCAACCAAGGCACTACCAAGCCAGTTCTCATTTTTAGAGTCCACCCCTGAGCTGAGGCCATAGATCCATAATAGAGGTGCACTTAAGAATAGCTCAAGTATATGTTTGAGGAGCCACAAATCTATTCCTCACCGCATACTTCCTCTTCCACCCATTTTCACACCAATTTTCAAGCAATTAAACCATCACATTTGCATCCAACCATTGATATATCTACCAAGCTTTTCAACAATTAAAATTTTAGTTGTGCAACAATGGAAACATCATATAAACATATGAATTTACAAAAAAAACAACACTTATCTTATTAATGGGAAACTAGCATCATTCGGACCACGTTCCACCCAACCAAGGCACTACCAAGCCAGATCTCACTTTTAGAGTCCACCCCTAAGCTGAGGCCACAGATCCATAATAGAGGTGCACTTAAGAATAGCTCAAGTATATGTTTGAGGAGCCACAAATATATTCCTCACCACATACTTCCTCTTCCACCCAACTACCAAGTGCAATGGTAATCCAGACCTCCTAGGTTCCTCGGGATATCGCCACTCACCATCAATATTTATGTCCAAGTTCAGGACAGAGCCAAGCAGTGGACATGGAGGAACTACACCAGAGTTGTCCAGGGTTTCCACAAACACCATACAATATCATAGTGTTTAAAGCACAAAGTTAATTTACATAGCATAACATGCATGGCTTCCCAAGCTCACAAGATTACAAAACTCTCAACATCAAATGTATGAACAACTAAGAATAACCAACCATAAAAAAGAACCATCAACAACCCAAACCAAGGAGATTAACCATGAGTTTGTAGACAAAATAAGGTAATTCTAACTCAAGGGGGTCAAATCAAACCAAGGTAAGCTAAACTTGAGCCAATGCAATGAGGGTAACTCAACCACAAGAGGTTAACTCTAATCCAACTCAAGCAATTTGAATTTCAATGAGAGTGGCTCCAAGTCACTCCACCCAACTCAAATTCATGTGTGGACACATCATCCATGAAGATGAATCAAAATTAGTGAGATGAGGTGTTACACAAACCAAGGCATCTTCCCAAAATAACAAAGGAGGGGTTACACAAGGAGTTACTTAACTTTTGAGGTGTCAAGCTAAAAATTGCTAATGAGGGTGCACTTGTGCAAATGGGTGTTACAAAACCAAGTGTAATCTCTAAAAATGAGTTATAAAACCATAAAGGGTCTCAAATGACAAGTGGGATCCATCTAAGCACCAATGAGGGCGTATTCACCAAGGGAGGCCCACTAAATCATGAATTAGTCTCAATAGTACCAGCATAGGCTAAAATAATCAAAAGTTGGGTTCGTTGTGCAATGTTTGGGTGACCATCAATTAATAAAGTCACCAAAGCATAAATATAGACCAAGCTCAGCCAAACACGTTCTAAAGTGTTAGAAATGTTCCCATTCCCTCTCGCCTTGTGGATCTAAGCCTCCCATGCTCTTTTGTGGCTTTTGTGTGCCAATTGTTTTCAGTAATTAAATATTTACAAAATAATAATAATGTTTATAGGTCCTTTAAGACCCTTGTTCCGACGCCTTGTGTGACAATAATAATAACAATTATTACATATGTTTGGGGCTTAACATATGTGGCATTACACATACCTACACTATTGTAAAATCTAATAGGGCCTTCGACACTCCATTCTATCACCATTACACCTCTAGGGATGATCCACCCAAGGGAAACACCAATTTATACCAAAAGGAGATATCCTTAAGAATACCTCTTTGAATAAATTTGTTGATGTCATGAGAGGGGAAACCTTGTTTGTAGCAAAATGAGTAAAGACCCCAAGTTAAAGTTGAGTTACAAACAATAGCTACAAGATACTTGTCACATTAAAGTTGTATTTTGTAAATATTGGAATATGATTCTACAAAGGATATGGACTACAATGTTTTTACAAAATTGTGAACTTACACAGAAAATGGTTTGCATACTTGTAGTCTAATTCCTCCCAAAGTTGTTGTGGATAGGTATAGAACATGCATATTTTGCCATTATGAGTCATAGCTCAAAAGATGCAAAGTGTGCATTTGGATATAAAGGAAGCATTGGATTTCCTATATTTGAGACTATAACATTACTTTTGGCCTTTGAAGTGGTTTTCGAGGTGTAGTTGCAAAAAGTGATTTGTAAACTACAGTGGATACCCCACTAGAATAGTTCATCACGACGGGTCTTATAACTTAGTTCTTTGTATAAGCTTATTGCCAATGAATGCTAAATAAACTAGAACTAAAACAATAATAACTAGAGCAAAGAAATACACAATAACATAAGATATACCATGGGAAAAACCCACCCAAAAATGAGGACTGTGCCTTGCTCTTTTATATAGAATGCAAATACAAAGGAAATGGTACTCCCTTTGGAGTTATCTATGACTTTGAGACCATAATGGCTATTAAAGGATCTCCTTCTTCCTCTATTATGCTCTAATATCAACACCCATGTTGCTCAACTATGGAACAATACAATAACATCATAAGAATGGAACCCCTTCTTCTCCTAATGACTTGAGATTTAACATAGTCTGATAGTCATATAGGGCTAATTTTAGGGTTTTTGTATACCTCAACTCCTAATTAGGGTTAGGGTTTTGTATATTCTAGAATGTTCATGAATGTCCATGCATGAGTAGCTCCACGGTGTGAGAAATAGGAGCTGACATGGAATCAACTCTATATATACCAAGGTGATCAATTGAATAGGTCAACTTGCGAGAGCCATAACTTCTTCATACATAATCCAACTGAGGTGATTCTTGGACCGTTGGAAACATCTCAAAGTGTAGAATCGCATCAAGGGCCATTGCAAAGTGATGAGCTTTTTGGCCCAAAAGAGACATCATTAGACCCTAAAATAGGGCTTAGAAGGTTTTGGACCCCACATCTAAAAAGTGAGACATGCCCCTAGAATGGGCCCTATGGGTGCACTTTATGATTATGTCATCATGATAATAAAGAGTGAATCTCAATGGGTTAGCTTGAGTGGTTGAGTTCTTTGAGTCTCAAGATCATTTCCCTAATATGGTTGCCTCTATTGCATGCCTCACTCAATGTCCCTGTTAGATTATGGGACATAATTAGCACTAATGTGTTTGCATTGGGTACCGTACATGAATGTAGGGAAGTGCTCAAGAGGCTCCCTGTGAAGTTTTTGTTGGAAAAATTATAGAAAGTGAGAATTGAACACTCGACCACTTTAGCTACAAAAGTAACATTTCATCTAATTCTAGTAAAATCGATGTTATGTTTAAGCATGAAAAAAGGGTTTTTTTTTCTATTATTTTTAGTTAATGTCTACTTAGGTGGGGGTACCCTAGAACATTTGCAAAATTAGGTATTTATGAACAAATGCCTATTGCTCCCATGTAACATCCACTTTCAAAATACCCTTCTATTTGATGACATACTTTGATATTTTCCTTCTATAAAGATTCCTTAGATTCAACCCATGGATGCCCTCTAATTCCAATGTCAACATTCCCACTTCATCAATAAAATAAATCTTTATTTGAATAACCACATAATTGTCCAACTTATTTTTAAACAAGAGATGTTTAAGACATTTTGGAGTTTTAACTTCCTAGGAATGTCCAACACATGAGTAACCTCAAACACTTTTTCCTCACACTTTATGGGGGGATAGAACTCGGATTGAAGCTTCCTCTTACCCACTTTTTAAAGATTGTCTTCTTGTATGGTTTAAGATCATACCTCTAATCTCAAAACTTATTTCAAAATAATGATAGTCAACATGTTGCTTCATCATGTTTGTTGCCATAGCTATTTTTTCCTTGTATGTTTTGCATTTACTGTAGAATGTTCATCATAGTAAGGACTTCAACATTTTATGTTATGAACCAAGGGAGACATACATGGGATTAAATGTAGATGATATGACCCCAAGGGAGGCATATGTGGGGTTAAATGCATATGCAATGAATTAAATGTATATGTAATAGTGGTTGGTTTAATGAAGGACCCACAAGTGTAATAATTGAATATAGAGGCCATGTAGTCATCATTTAGTGAAACATGTGAAGTGGATATATGATAGTATTGGGGTATTTTGAGGAGCTTCTCATGTTCTTCAAGCAATTAATATATAACTCATGTCTCTTATTTATATTGTATTTGTGATCCATATTTATATTGTTATATATGGTGCGTACTTTGATTTACTACGTTATCTACAAGATTGGGTTCATAACATTTGGCATCAAAGCATGCGATCTTATAGTTGGTTCCTTCAAAATGAGTCATCTAGGTATTTGTGTTATAACTTTATTTATGGGACATTTCATAGGAAAAAAATTAGGAGCCTCAAAATACCTATCTAAGTACTTTTGGTTAAAAATGCATGCCTTGGTTCACTACAAGTTTAGAGTTACAATATGTGGAAGTTAGGTTTTTTAACTAGTCCAAAAACTAGTCTCAATTAGGTGTTCTGGGTAAAACAATGTATCTTGAGATTTGGAGATCCAAATTTAGTATCGATAGTTTCATATGAAATAATATAAACCGTATAATTATTTATAGTAAAAAAATAGAAGCATGCCAAAAAACCAAGACACATGGCATGCTATACAAGTTTGTTATCTTAAATAAGCCAAAATCAACATAATTTGGGAAGGTTACCTTATCTTTCTCTGGGTTCATCATAATTTTATCAAACATGTGGAATTGCATAAAAGACATATCCAACTACTAAGGGACAAATTTCATAATCATAGGAGCCAAAATTTTGGAGTTACCTCAAGTGGAAGGATAGCCAACAAAATAGACTCCAATTCAAGGTTTTAAAAGGCGTGTTAACTTAAATTTATCATATATTTTGGGTGGAATGTCTAATTTAGGTGATTCAAAATTAGTTGGAAAGAGGAAACACGAGATATTAAATTGGAAAAATCATATTGGTATTTTGGATCACTAGTTTTAATATATTGAAGTTGGAATTTGAGGATTTTGGTTAGACCTCAATTAATAATCAATGGCAACACATACATTTAGTGGAAATGAAGATAAAGATAAGGCCAATCTCATGGAATTGTTTGAGATGATGAAATAAAATCATCTCATTAATAAAGTACCAATGGATAAAGTTAAGAAGTCGGTGAAGAATTAAAAAATAAATATAAAGAAATCAAAAGGTTTCATAAGCATAATCAAGACATTCTCAATGATGTTAAGAATGTGAAAAAACATCTACAAGAGTATGACTCAAAGAATAAGGATGGAGTTATTACCTCAAAATTGTAAGGGGAAACATGCAATAAGGATGAAAAAATACGTCGATTACACAACCACGATAAAACTATATTGGATGAGGTCAAGAGTTTGAAGAAGAAAAGAAGCATAGTGAAAATCAAGAAAAAATAAGGATCTTTGACAAAATGACTACCAAAAAACTTGAACAAGAAATTTTTTAAAATGTTGAAGAACCTTTGAATACTGATGAGCTAAAAATCATAAATGCAATATAAAATTGAAGAAGGATCTAAGAATTTAATGGATGGCATCGCATTATAGTTTCAAAAGGAGAAGGGATAAAAGATTCTAGAAAGTCACTAGAAAATATTTCAAGAAGTTGAGCTCCAACTCATGGATGTACGTGCCAAATATGGTGGTATTATCTCAAAGGAAAAAATTATCAAAGACCAAGCATAGAGGATAGAGGATGCCATTATATTTGAAAATAAGATTAATGATATTGGTGTGCATAATGAAGTGAAACCATCATATGTGAAACCATGTCAATATCCTCATTACCATGAAAGCTTGTATGAAAGACAAGAAGATATGCATCGACACTCCAAAGGAAGAAGATGGATTAATAGACAATATTAATTGAACATGGCATCAACAAATGTTTTCTCAATAAGATATTATCAGACACTATAAACAACAACAAATTGTAGACATCACGATGACAATAGATGGAATTGAAGGAAATAAAATTATGGAACAACCAACTATTAAGAATTAGGACAAAAAATAATCAAATTTGCATGGATTGATCATTGTCGGTGGCAACAAGAAAGTAAATGCAAGGAATTCCTATCACTTAGTTTCATGACATGTAAAACACTTAATTGCAAAGCTTCGAGGACAAAGGTTTTTGAAGGAGGGTACTCTGTTATGACCCAAGGGGAGTATATATGGGGTTAAATGCATATGATATGATCCTAATAAGGACACATATGGGGTTAAATGTATATGTAGAATTAGTCGGCCTAATGAAGGGCCCATATGTGTAATGACTGAATATGTATATATAAAGGTCATGTAGTTATTGATGAAAGGAACATGTGAATGTATTGGGATATTTGGAGGAGGTTCTCCTATTCTTTAAAGAGTTATTGTATAACTCATCTCTCTTACCTACGTTGGAGTTGTGCTTCACATTTACATTGTTGTACATGATGTGTACCCTAATTTTTTATGCTATCTTAAGGATTTTGTTCATAACATTTTGGATGAACCAATCCTTGGGTAATGAGGATTTGTAGCCATATAACTCTTTAAAGAGGATGACTTTGGTGGGAATTATCAGACCAATATTCAACCAAATGCAATAACTTCATCCATTTAGTTTACTTGTCCCCTGTGTACATTTTAAGATACCCCTCTAGGCACTTATTAGCTACCATTGTTCTTCCTTTTATATATGGGTGATAAGGAGTGCCCAAATTGAAACTGATGCCTATTAGTTTGAAAATGTATTGATAGGCTCTCGCAATGACAATAACAAATATAAATACAATATTAGCTACTGAATGTCACAAATTTTGGATCCACAAGTCAACGTTGGTCACAATATTTTGAGTGTTTTGCTACCAAAATAGTGTCCAATAATTATTTTTTCTCATTGACCCCTTGAAATGGGATTTGTTACATACAATTGATGTTAATGTGGTTTTATTTCCATAGTTTATTAAGTCAAATATTGTGTTGATATTAGCCTTACTTATCTAACATGACTACATCAAGTTATCAAACATTGATAATGTAATCCATAAATACAATATTGACCTTGAACAATGGTACAGAACAATGTAATTCAATTTAGATGTCGACATCAGTTAATTTCCATTTTCATTTGGTTAGAATATTGTCAAAAATTATGTCAAAATAAGTTTATTATAAATTATTTAACCAATGCAAGTGTTTGGTGTTTTTTAATACGTTTTTTTTTGTTGTATTTTGAATATGAAATATAAACAAATAAATAAAAAATTGGACAAAAATTAGGTCAGGAAGTGGACAAAAATCTGATTAGAAATGTTAATTGGGATTTGAAAATACATATTTTTTCCAAGGAAAAAACATACATTATATTTGAGTTTAAACAAAATACAATCTTAAGGTGCACTTGGCACTAAAACAAAAACATGAGTTGACATCAATCCTGACCAAGATATTAACCCTAGTTTTGTTCGATATAAGAATGAAAAGTGACTCATCAAATGGGTCGACAAGAGAGTTATCGCCAACCATTTTTCTTAGTAAGATATAGGTCTGTAATTTTACCATACAAAGTATAATATATGAAAAGACTCAAAAATAAAATTTGGGAGGTTACAATCACAAACCATAATGTCTATATTAAAAAATTAGACAAAGCCCCCCTCCTAGATGAAACATGTTGTCCATCTAGGAATTCTTACACAGAAAAAGGTGTTTTTCAACATTTAGTAACCCCTCTATAGAGAGGAGATATACCATTATATTATGTTCCCTATACACATGTTTGAAATTGATGCAAGCAAAAGAGAGGGAATTTCCTTAATTTGAACATCTAATCCCTACAAAACCTACAAATCCATGTTATACACCTAGATTGAGGCCTTCATCCAGCTAAGGAGCAATAAGGAATCCCCAAATACTTGCAATTGGAGTATACCTCTATGCAAAAATGCTTTAAGCAGAGAGAATATTGCGTTAAATTCACATAGGTTATTTGTCGCCCGCCCCAAGTTTTCTTTGAATGAGATATAATGGATATAAGAGAAATGCAATATAAATCCAAAACCAGAAGTTGAAACTGAACCTTGACAAGCCCTATTGAAAAAACTCCAAGTATATGATTTATTAATCTAAAGTGTCCCTACATGTATTTGGATATTTACTTTAGGAGTAGACTCATACAAATCAATAATAGCCATCACTCATGCATCAACCTGAAAATGAGCAATGCGTTTTTCAGTAAAAAGGATGGATTTCCTTGCCAATTAGATACTCCAAATAACCACAAAAGGGACTATTATGAATCGTTTTAGAACTATTGGTTGAAACCAATCTAATAAAAAAGCATTTAGATTCCCTTTGCACCACTGATATTATTACCCAACATACTTTCAACCCCATCCCAAATCTGACGAGAGTATTGATAGAGAAGAAAAAGGTGAGAGGTATTCTCCTCATGACTTCTTGAACAAATCCATGGACCTAAGTTATTCCTCTTTTGCTTTGCTTATAAGGTTAAATCCTTGTTATAAATAAGTAACCACATAAATAAGTTGCAGTTGAGAGTGACTCAATTTTTCCATAATTTGCTCCACCACCATTTAGTCTCATAATTATCTACAACAAAAATATAAGCATGTTGGTATTACTGAGGGGGGGGGAATCAATAATTGTGCAAATATATGTACAAATTATGCATATTTTATAATTTAGAACAATCACACCATTAAACAGAACACCACACAAATGTATGAGAACACACACACATGCACACAAATGTATGAGAACACACACACACACGCATATGGGGAAATTACAGTCTCTGATCATGAGCACCCACTCATTTTAGATGGTCACTTGATCTCAAGTTCAAATGCGGTATGTTGGCACCAACTGGCATAAACTTCTACCTGCATAAGCACCCACTTGGATAGATATTAGTTTGATTGCGCAAATTGTGACTTGCGTCCTCAAGATTTGATCTACGAAGGAACTACGCTCTCTAAGTGTGGAAGTTACAACTTCCTTTTTTTCTCTAGCACCCATTGGAAGGAGATTATGATACATTGAATTTTATTTGCACCCATAAAAAGGGTGTCGCTACACCTTGATAGTTCTCCAACACCCACTAAAGGAGGCTTAATCCCCCTGATCCTTGCCATGTCCTGCCTCCCTGATATGAAACGTGATTGTATGGAAAGTAGAGAAATATTCTTCCTTCAAAATACGCAACTACTGAAATATTTTGATCTATGTCTACGTATATGCGCCAGCCAGTTTCCCAAGACAATTCCGATATGCATCTTCTTCTTCAAATTACACAATTGCCTCAATCCTTGATCTGCGTCTTTGTATCTACATCAGACAGTTGTTAAGGGCAATTCATATCTATGTTTGTGAGTTAGGGCTCGAATATTTGCGTCAGACCTTTCTTCAAAATACGATGTGTGAAGATAACAATGATTTGCATCTTCTCAGTTGATCTGCATTACTGATTATAAAAGACTCTCAACACAGTTATACCTTCTGTTCGTACATCTAGATTTTAGGTATCCTATCAACGATCAACGAGCCATTGATACGCCCAAAACAAAAACCTTCGAAGCTTGTCAAATAGTTAGATCTTCATCTTCCGCAAGCTTACTTCACCACATCCATCTCTTGCTTATTTATAATCTTTTTGACTCAAGAGACATGTCTACTTTGTGAAGTTCGTTTACTTCGGATATCTCCTCGCTAGATTACGTCTCCGACAATTTAATGTTTGCGTCAACATGCCACTTTTGCACTTCATCTTAGTGGTTTAAGATGCACAAATTCCAGTACACTTGTGGTACTTTTGCTCACATAATTTGTTTAATTCACAAGTCTCATACTTATGGTTATTTACAGTTGTTCTTTTATGTACATAAATATGTGCGCAAAAGAGACCAATATAGATCTTGCACATGTTTTCACAACTTGCAGAATTACAAGGACATGCATACAAAAGCATATGAAAACATGCATGAGCATTAATGTCATATTTATTATTTCATTATATGCATGTTTTTATTCATAGTGGACATCAATGGAAATATATCAACAATCTCCCCCTTTGTTAGCGATGTCAACACAATTAAGCTCCCCCTATCAATGCTCCCCCCATAATTGGTATCTTCTTCATTTTCAAATTCTCTCCCTCTACCTTCTTCTGACTTTTCTCCCACTCACATTTTTTGCTTCTCTCCCCCTTTTACATCAATGGAAAAGGGGACCTTTTACATTGATGTCTCCCCTTGGCTTTGTGCTCGCTTGTTCTATTTTCAAGTGATGATATTCTTTTAGATTTTGCATATTTCTTTTTGCATTAAATACTTCTTCCTTCAGTTGTTTTTCTTCGGCTTCCAAGGTTATTTTGTTGATGTATTTGTAACTTCGGAATGTATTCACTTGTATATTTTATATTGTATTTCATTGTACCTCGACGGAGATATTTGTTCCTCCGATCAGGAGATTCATTAATATAATAAAGTCATATAAAGTCATTGAGGTTAACCCTCCATTGTAAGTCGGGGAAATAGTCCCCACAGTTGAGGGGTATTAGGGTTATTAGACTCTCCTAGTGAGGTCAACCCTGTAAGAGTAAAATTCAAGTGGAAAACAAGTATAAATAGAGAGTGAGACTCTCTATTTGAAACACACACTCACTCAACTGAAGTGCATGAGTGAGAGAGGAGGAGCTCACACAAGTGAGAGAGAGAACAGCTGTCAGAGATCATCTTTGTGTATTTGGGTTTTACTTTTGCTATTGGTGCTCATTCTATCTCTGAGGAAGTTGCAGGGTTTTCTCCTTTATGGTTTCCCAAGGAAAATTCTTTGTGTCTCTTGTCTCTTGTGATTATTGTTGTGCATGTTATTATCTTAGATAAGATCCTAGATCGTATTGATTAAATGATAAAATTATAACATGGTATCAAAGCTAACCTGAGAAGAAGACACTATGCATCTGTAGAAGCTAGGGCTTCCTATTTTTTGGGTCTCTCTCCATAGATAATCAGCAAAAGGAGGCTAGGTTAACTCTCCATTGAAGGGCGCATCTTTCTGTCGAAGCAGAATCTGATTATGAGCATTTTCAGTTTTTGACCTGTCACTACTACGGGAAATTAGGGTTTTTCATAGAAGAGGAATTTTTTAGTGAGCCCAACATGGGATTGCTCTCCTCCTCAAAATCAAAATTTAGAGAACAAGGTCAAAGTTTTTGGTTGGGTAGAACTTTGGGAAAGTCAAACCCTAATTTGAAAAACCCTAAAAGACTAAAACTAGTCATTTTGGTGCATTCAATATATCTCGAGATTGGAGAAGGATAAGCAGCCTAAATTTTTACAATCCGAAGATAAATTCTTGATGAACCATGTGTAAAAGTTTTAGCCTTAGATTCACTATATTCTAGGAGATATGATTCCTCCAATTCAGGGTTCTAGCCTCTTCCAGGATTCAGCCTTAAACATGTGACCTAGGGAAAATTGCTATATCTAGGGCTACAAAGGTCGACATGAAATTTATCAAAATATTTCAGATAGGGAACAGACTGTACTTTCTATGGTAAAAGTTTTAGACCCTGAAGGTGAAACAATGACACGTGGCTGTCCATACAAGTTCGCTATTCTGAACAGTCCTGAAATAAGTCATCTTGGGAAAACGTGCATAACTCCCAATTGATGAAACCAATTATTATCTAATATATAATGTTAGAAAGAGGATAGATAAGGCTACCTGTGCAAAGTTTCAGACACAACCGAGCAGTAATTTTGGAGATACCACAGAAACAATATCAGACATTTACACAGAAGAAATTGGAAAACTAGGGCTTCCTGTTCCGAGAGCTTCCCTCCATTGTTTTCAGAAAAGGAGTACATTGGACATCTAGCCTTGAAGAGGCCCATATTTATATCTAATCAGAAGTTTGAAATTCCAAGTTTTGAAAATTAGGGTTTCTCTGACAAACCCTAGATCAGCCAGCTCCAGAACCAGGACAGACACCTCAAATCGTATTTCAGTAAGAAAGGTCTAGGAGCCAGAGGGAGATGAGGCTAAGTATAGAGCCAAGAGAATCATTGTAGATTCTATTAAAGATCATCTCATCCCTCATGTGCCATCCTTGAAGACACCAAAAAGAAGTGCTCGTTGCTATGCTAAAGCAATCGGAGAAGTGCAAGATATTGTTCTAACCACCTTGAATGGCTTCCCAGGATCATGGGATTCATTCATTCGAGGAATGTGTGCCATAAGGAAGTGATTACCTTCAACATACTCTAGGAAGAGTTCACACAAGAAGAAGCTCGACTCATAATAAGAGAAGATAAGATGGGAGCAACTAAAGATCAAGCTCTCACGATTCAAAGAAGATCTCTCAAGCGATGAGGAATATGAAGGACTTAATTCTTGAAGAACCACTTATCCATCTTAGCATTTGGATAAGAAATGATGATGTCATGAATGAAGAAGATGATAAAGATGAAGGTGCAAGAAGGAGTCTACCCACGAAACAAATAAAGATACGTATTTGAATTGTATTTTCCTATATATCTAGTTGTTTATATGACATTGTTTAGTTGTGAAATGTATTATGCATGATAGAATAATGAACAATATACTACTAATATGCATGTGATGGGTAAGTATCCCATGGTGCTATGCAACACTCCATTGCTACTTATCTAGAATGAAACCTCTTTATTGACGTATTGGATTAGTGCACAATCTCAATGATGTCATGGTAGAGATGGAAGGCATCTAGAAAGTTTCCATGAGATATGGATGAATGTTGTATTGGCTAAAATAGTTGCAATATTATATCTTTATGCATAAGGAATTTGCCATTATGAATATGCCTTATGAAATGTTTCTAACCATACAACTGGTGCATTTGACTTGTAGGAAAGACCGCCTACAATCACCTATAAGAAACTAAGGATGAGACTTGTTTCAAAGAACAAGTGATGACCGTTCGATAAATAATCCAAAATGAAGAATAATATGATGAGACTTCAATAGGCCTTAGACACACTCTAGTTATGTGACACTGTTGAGTGACATCATTGATGAAGAGCCTTTCAGCTATGAAGAAGCAGGCAAGAAGAAATGGAAGGAGAGTACCAAGAAGAATGAAGTCTAGGATGCAGTATCAAGACCTGAAGGGAAGTCTGCAGTGTTGTAATACCCCATGTGTTAAAACCCCAGACATATGTAATTTTTTTATTATTGTGGCATAGGGTGTCAGAAAAAGGATCTTTAAGGACCTAGAGACATTATTATTATTTTGTAAATAATTAATTAATGAAAACAACTGGCACATCGGGGACCACTAAAAGAGTATGGGAGGCCTAGATCCACAATGTGAGGGGGAATGGGGACATTCCTAGCACTTTATAACTTGTTTAGGTGATCTTGGTCCATATTTATGCCTTAGTGGCTTTATTAATTAATGATCACCCAAACATTGTACAAATGACCCAACTTTTGATTAATTTATCATATGTTGGTATTATTGAGCCTAATTCATGATTTAGTGGGCCTCGTTAGTGTTTGGGTGGGCACCACTTGTTGATTGAGCCCCTTTGGTGGTTTTCTAACTCCTTGTGTAAATATTTGTGTAACTCTTGTGTAAATCCTTTTGTAACCCCCCTTTTCTATTTTGGGAAGATGCCTTGGCTTGTGCGACACCTCACCTCACAAAGTTTTGAGTTGGGTGGAGTGTGTTGGAGTCATTATCCTTGAAATTTCGAATTCCTTGGGGTTGGATTAGAGTTAACCTCTTGTGGTTGATTTACCCCCCCCCCCATTGGATTGACTCAAGTTGGTTTACCATGACTTTATATTGACCCATTGAGTTAGAATTACCTTATTTGTTCTATAAATACATGTTTGATATCCTTGGTTTGGAAGTTGTTTTTTTATGGTTCTTTTGGATGGTTGTTGATTATGGTTGTTAATACCTTTGATCTTTCCTTGGTTTCCACTACTTGGATTTGACCTTAACTTGCACATAAATTCTGATGGTGAATGGTAATATCTTGAAGGCCTATGGGGTCCGGATTACCATTGCACCTGGTAGTGGGGTGGAAGAGGAAGTATGTGGTGAGAAATAGAGTTTTGGATTCTCAAGCTGATACTTGATTTATTCTTCAGTGCACCTCTACTGTGGATCTATGGGCTCAACTCGGGGGCGGCCTATCAAAGTGAGATCTAGCTTGGAAGTGCCAAAGGCTGGGTGGAATGTGGTCTAGATGATGCCAATTGCGCATTGATAAGATAAGTGATTTATCTCATGTTTATTTAATTTACTTGGATCTGATCTAATTTATTTATGGATGCACATGTAATGTTTGATGAAACGTATGAGTTATTTGTGGAAGATTTTTCTCATAGAATTCAATCTATTTATGCAAGTAAATTTTATGAAGGAATTGAAAACTAGTTTTTGGGATTTTGTGCACAAATTGTTTGAGAAAATAATCATTTGGTACCTTTGCTACAAAACTGATATTTCTTCCCCTTTTCATTATATATTGTTTATTTTGATGGTGCAACATCATCAGAATGGTTTAAGACACTTCTCTTTGGTGCTTTTACCTTTTATTCGAAAACTAGTTCTTTGACCGGACTGTTTGGCATAGTTTGGAGAATTATCACATGAAGTGTTTGTAAAAATGCCTGAGTTTTACTTTTATGTTTATATCTGATAAAAAATATTGAAATGTGTGTGAGAATGTGAGGATAAATCTTCTTGGTATTGTTGGGGAAATGTCTACCGAAATTCTAGATCGATTTCCAATTTCTAGCTCCTTCAATGGAATTGTTTTGAGTAGATTTGTAACTTTGCATATGAAGTGTTTGAAAAAATGTTAGAATTACATATACCTCTATTATGACTGATAAAACATGTTATATAGAGTTGGAATTGCATTTGAATTATTCTACGATCTATGGATTTAAATATTCTAGTGATTTCTAGGATTACTAGTCGATTCAGATGAGTAAAATTAACTTATTTTGTGGATTGTTTAATGGAATGTATATGGGTGGAAAGCTACAGCCATATGACTGTAAGTGATCCCTGATAAGCTTTACATGAGCAACAATAATCATAATCTCTCTTTATTTGGAATTTGGAAAGTTCAATTAAAAACTAGGTACATTGCAGTGAAATTGACAAATAGTTTTTGGATTCGAATCTCTATTTTTGGTAAAAGATGAACATACAGCCATATGCTCTATTATTGGTTATTTACTTGTGCTATAGAATGCTATTTTCCAGATTTGTACCTTCACCTCCGTGTGCCTTGAAACTCGGTGCAATTGGTTTGATTGAATTCCGGGCAGTATTTATTAACTAGTTGTATTGATTAAACTTCGAAATATCCTTCGTTTATGTACTCAGATCTGATCTGCAAAAGTACTTTATTTTTTTGTAGATGCATGCTTAAATATGTGTATAATGGCTATAGGTTCACTTTTTGGTTCATTGGCATGGTTGTGTGTCGAATTCGTGCAATACTAGTTGTTAGTATTGAACAACTAGTTAACTAGTTCTCGTGGAATCATTTTCACAATTACTATGTTTAATTAATTGGAAAATGATAATTAGCTCTGATTTACATGTTATTAGGTGTTAATTAGCCGTTGGACTTGATAAATAGTGGTTAAGTGATAAACAAATGAAATTATAATAAGTATCGTCAATTATGCGGTAATTGTCGTTAAGTATCGTAATTTGAACACTAATTACTAATTAATCATGATTAAGAGTAAATGGCATTTAGATGTGGAATTTATGTCTAAATTGGATTGGAATTGATATGTGATGTTTCTAGAAGGTGTTAGTGTTGGAGCAGGGTCCCGCAGCTACAGGAAAAGCTGCTATTTTTGGTAGAAGGTGGACAATGTTTGGAGGAAAGACAGTTTTGGCGATGCGATAAAGGTACGACGCCGTAGTGCATTTCCCGCCGCGGATCGCGGGCCGGAAATCGCGGTGGTTGGAACAAGAAAGGCAAAGGGAAATAGCACTTGAAGCGGCCAAGAAGAGAGCTCAACCACTGCATTTAAGGCAGTGGCGATGACAGGAGGGCTCAGCTACCCTCATAAAGGAAGAAGGAGCAACGGGCTGAGGTATTAAAGACAAAGGACAGAAGGGGAGCGACGCCCATACCCGTGATCACCGCCGAAAATTGTGGAAGACTGCAGTAAGCTACAGTGTGACCGGTAAAGCGGTAGTACAAAGTACAGAAAGGTCGACTGTCATAGTTAGGGTTTTGGGATAGGCCCACAGTTTTGTATCACGGTGAGACCTTCGGGCCACCTATTTAAGCATGCATTTTGTATTATGAAGGGTTAGCGAGCCAGTTAGATAGTGAGACATTGAGGAAGAGTTGAGCTCTGGTTTTGTATTTAAGTTGTAGTTATCTTACTGTAACCAGTGGCCCGCTCCTTGAGCATGAATGTAACAATCAGTAGGGATAGAGAGAGAGAGAGAGAGAAAGAGTATATTGTAAGAAGAAAGCGATATAGGAAGAGAAGAGATCTAAGAGAGAAGGGCTCCCAGCTGTGTGTGTGGAGTTTCCCAGAAGATCTCAAGCTGCATAAGAGGTTGCAGTGGAACTGTGTTACTCTCTCAGGATATAATATAAACACAGTTCCCGTGGACATAGCTTCCCCCCTGGAAGTGAACCACGTACATCCATGTGTTGTGCGACTATTTCATGTGATTGTGCTCTACTTATTTGCTATTTGTTATCTGTTACATGAAATCTGCTTATCAGTTAATGAATGTATGTATGCTATCCTTCAGTGTACAGTAACATAGAAGGTTAAATGCAAGTTGAATGTGTCGAGTACTCTGCATATGAGTTTATTAGTGCTTGATTCACAACAGTAGCAGCTATTGTGTTTAGTGACTTCTGTATATTTAGTTCAGCGAGTTGAGTGTAATTGATGTTAAGCATGTTAAACTGTAGAAGCTTAAGTGAGGTTGTTTAACACCTTAATGAAGGTTAACTGAGCTATTATACCCAGAAAAGAAGCCTCTAGACCTTGAGATTTGATGAGTATATTGAGTCTTACTGTAGGAAACATTGCAGTATAGAAAGGTGATATCACACTGTCTGGGAGGCTGCGCTGTGAGATATCGCAGGTTAAGAGGTTGCGAGCAGAAGAGAAAGGTTGCGCATCGTCCTAGAAGCTGCGATGCGATAAGAGTCAGTCCCATAGCAGAGTTAGCTAGGAAGAGAGAAACAGTCCTTGCAGAGAGATTCAACTGGTTAAGTAGAGTCAAAGAACCCAGGATGCTGCAGAACCTAGTTGAGGAAACCTGATTCTTCAGCCACCCCATCTAGGATCACTTCGGGTGAGACTTCAGGCCGTTCTGGGGTCTGTCGCCGAAAGGGCCAGTGAGTTAGGGGTTTTGTTGGTACAATAAAGTAAACCCGGGTCTGCCCAGAGAAGACCAACAGTTAGTAATCCTTTCGAGCCCTTGGATGAGACATTTGAATAATTATTGAATTTATTTTAATTTATTTGTAATTAAAATGACTTTGTCATGAAACAAATATTGAAAAATGAATTTTAATATTTGTTTAAATAATCCATTGTGATAAAATTATCTAATTAGCATTAGAGAGCTAATGATATGTCCCTCGATCCCATTGATATCCCCAGGTTACATTACAAGTGTCTTCCATATGGATCTACAAGATCCATCATGCAGTAGATGGAAACATCGTGGGATATAAGGCAAGATTTGTAGCACGAGGCTTCTCACAGAAAGAAGGCATAGAATACGAAGAGACATTTGCAGCCACTGAAAGTTAAGACACATGATAGGCAGAGTCATGTGTGCAAATTAAAGAAGGCCTTGTACGAGCTCAGAAGGCACCCATGGGATAACACATACATGCGGAGCTTGAAGATCACCTAGAGTGATGAAGATATTAACCTTTGCTACAAGGTTGAAGATGAAAGCCTATAGAGGATGACAAGCTCACAGATGGGTGCGAGAAGAACTTTTGAAAGGGTTAAAGATAGAGGATCTTGGTATCCAGTAACCCTAGATGGATACATAGAATATTAGTAGCAAAGGAAGCTACTTGTCACTCTAGTATAGAATGTTTCAATACATAGAGTATGAAAGGCAGAGGGAGAATGATGTTCCGCTTCAAAGGGAGTGACTGCAGAAGATCCCGAGGTTTGACATGGTATGATAGGATGGAAAGATTACTGATGGCTCTAGGATTTACTAAGAGTAAAGTGGATTCCAACCTTTTATTCAAGGTTGAAGGTGGAAGACCAGTGATGCTCCTATTATATGTCGATGACCTGTTCTTGATAGGAAAAGAGGAACTCATTAAAGATGCAAGAAGGAGACTTACTGCCAAGTTGGAGTTAAAGGACTTGGGTATGATGCACTACTTTCTAGGCATGGAGGTGTGGTAGAGCACAGATGGAATCTCCCTTGGACAAGGGAAGTATGCAGTGGATATCTTGAAGAGGTGTGGGATGATGGATTGCAAGGCCATGGCCACACCTATGGCATTGAACCTGAAGCTATTGAGTGATGCTTCATTAGAGACGGTTGATGCCACGATGTATCGTCAGATGTTTTGTTCATTGATGTTCCTGATGGATTCGAGACATGCTCACCTAGTTGCAAAGCATGCTGTGAGGTATCTAAAGGGTACAATTGAGTATGGGCTCAAGTATGATATGAATCAAAAGACTAACTGCATGGTTATGTTGATTCAAATTGGTAGCGCCAATGAGAAGAAGAGAACCTTGGAATGCTTCTTCAGTTTGAGATCTAGTATGGGTTACTGGTTTAGCAGGATGGAGTCCTGCATGGCGCTGAGTACAACCGAGGAAAAATCTGTTGCCACTTGCTCAACTATTTGGGAGGTAGTATGTTTATTTTGAAAGCTACTATTTGATTTGATTGATCTAACTTGAATTTTTGTATGATGCAGAGATGAGCAGTGAAGCTCCAATTTGTGATCCATATCGAGATCTCTTAATAGAGGGAGTTCTAGCATAGCTAGTGAAACAGGTTGTCTGAGCATAAAATTTGGGTGAAGCTCATAGGTTGCTCAGATGTAATCAGTCTTGTAGTTTGTCCTCAGATGTAATTATTCCTCACGAAGCTTGCAGGTTATCCTTGGACGTAATCAACCCAGATGTGATATTATGCTAGAAATGGCTAGAGTGAAGTTTGAGTACTTTAGAGAAAAGCTTGGTGTTCTCTAGATCGAGGTTCCTTCCAAGGGGAAGTGATGAGTCCGTGAGCCTTTCTGACATGGTGGTAGGTGGGGCCTCCCATGGTTAGATGTAAGTGCAGAGCCTTTTTGACATGGTGGTAGGTGGTGCCTCTCATGGTTAGATGTAAGCGCAGAGCCTTTCCTCGGGTGGTAGTAGGTGTGTCCTACCATGCCGGTGGATGTAAGTGTAGAGCCTTTCCTGGATGGTAGTAGGTGTGTCCTACCATGCCAATGGATGTAAGTGCTGGAGACTTTCCCAAATGGTAGTAGGTGTGTCCTACCATGCCAGTGGATGTAAGTGTTGGAGCCTTTCCCGGATGGTAGTAGGTGTGTCCTACCATGCCGATGGATGTAAGTGTTGGATCCTTTCCCATATGGTAGTAGATGTGTCCTACCATGCCGGTGGATGTAAGTGCTAGAGCCTTTCCCGAATGGTAGTAGGTGTGTCCTACCATGTCGGTGGATGTAAGTGTTGTAGCCTTTCCTAGATGGTAGTAGGTGTGTCCTACCATGCTGGTGGATGTAAGTGTTGGGAGCCTTTCCTAGATGGTAGTAGGTGTGTCCTACCATGTCAGTGTATGTAAGTGTTGGGATCCTTCCCGGATGGTAGTAGGTGTGTCCTACCATGCCGGTGGATATAAGTGCTGAGCCTTTCTGACATGGTGGCAGGATAGGCCTCCCATGGTCAGATCTAAGTGATGAAGAAGATGCATACCTACATGGAGGCTAGGCCTACAACCAACATGAAAACAGGTTGGCTCTATAGAACTTCCTATGACAAGTAGAATTGAGAGATAACACCATTTGCTCGAGATAGTAGTAGCTTTGATGATGATCCAGCTTTGGTGATGATCCAATTATGAAGACTTGTGTTGATGAACTGTTTCAAGAGAATACCTTTCTAGTTAACAGGAAGTGTTGATGTATTTGTAACTTTGGAATGTATTCACTTGTATATTTTATATTGTATTTCATTGTACCCCAACAGAGATGTTTGTTCCTCCGATCGGGAGAGTCATTAATATAATAAAGTCATGTAAAGTCATTGAGGTTAGCCCTCCATTGTAAGTCAAGGAAATAGTCCCCACAGTTGAGGGGTATTAGGGTTATTAGACTCTGCTAGTGAGGTCGGCCCTGTAAGAGTAAAAGTCAAGTGGAAAACAAGTATAAACAGAGAGTGAGACTCTCTATTTGAAACACACACTCACTCATCTGTAGCACATGAGTGAGAGAGGAGGAGCTCGCACAAGTGAGAGAGAGAACAACTGTCGAAGATCATCTTTATGTCTTTGGGTTTTAATTTTGCTATTGGTGCTCATTCTATCTCTGAGGAAGTTGCGGGGTTTTCTCCTTTATGGTTTCCCCAAGGAAAATTCTTTGTGTCTCTTATCTCTTATGATTATTGTTGTGCATGTTATTCTCTCAGATAAGATCCTAGATCATATTGATTAAATGATAAAATTCTAACATATTTCAACTTGATTGAAGACACATTGAAGATCTTCTATATTGTCACTAATTGCATTTTTGGCTTCTTCATGTAGCTGAGAAAAGAATTTAGTTAGGTTGTAAGTTGCCTCTCGTAGATGATCAAATCTACCCATTAGGTTGTTGTTTTCATTCCTAAGTTCTATCATTTATTGCTGCTACAATTTCAATTATGCCATTTTGTCTCTTTTCTCAGTACCAGATAGAGTGACCAAACTTTAACGAATATTTTTCTCTTTTTCCTACGCAATTGTAGCATTTTGTTTACTGCTTTTAGTTGTTCATTTTCTGTTAGAGTCATCCACAACTAAAAACTTTCCTCATGCAATTATGTGCATTCTTTATTCAGACCATTAATATTTTTAGAGGCATCATTGGAATTTTCAAGTCCTTTACACAATGTGTTCGGACTTCCAAAAATATTACAAGTGCATGAGACAATTCTTCAATTTTTCCTTCAAACCCCTGATTGGTTTCTCTGAATCTTACCATTCTTTCGTCCAAAGAGACCTCCTTTATTTCTTGATCCCCAGGAACTAGTCTAAATACTTTTTCAATTATGGTTTGGAATATTGACACATTATGTCTTTCTTTTTTTTGCTTCCTGCCTCATATGATTTCCTTGCTCAACTACTTTATTTATTTTATTTTCAAGCACAAATGTCCTTGGAGCCATATTTTCTTCTAATGTTTTCATTTTTTTGACATTCAACTTTTAGGGCTTCCTTTTCACTCAGATTATTGTGCCATTCTAACATTACAACTTCAAACCATTGTCTTATCTCTTGCACGGTGGAAGTATGTAGCACATGTATTTCGTCTGTAGAGAAACATGAAAGAAACAATTCTATATGGCTTACAAGAGTTTGTGTCTCTTGGGAAGAGAGTTCCAATGTTGCAATAGGAATGTTCAAAGTTGATTGCGGCAGTTTGATTGTCTATGCTTCATCAAGACAAGAATTATCTACCTTTCCCCTTTTGGCGGATAGTATGTGTTGCTTCAGATCCGAGATCATTTCTTCTATTTTCATCATGTTTTCTTCTTGTTGACATGCAAGTTCTTCAAGATCTTTTCTTGTGATTGTGTCTTCCATGGATTCTACTATTCCATTTCGAATGTATACACTGATATGGTCAAAACCATCTTTGGTGAGAGTATGAACTAGTTTAGGTCTATATGCCTTTTTCTTCATTCTCGCTGCCTCTTTTGGATGAATGTATGCCTTCCTCTTTTCAGTGGGGACTGATTATTGTGTAGACTTAGGAGATATCTTAGAGAACACTTATTCAACAACAGGAACTGCATTGTAGGTTTTCTACTCATTTTCATCATCAACTGTCAATGGTCTTTTCCATTCTACTCCCCATTCCTGAATTATTTGCGCTATGCCACTTTCGGTGCACATAAACTTGGTGGGAAACCATTTTTTACTAGAGTATCTCTTGGCTTGTATATAGGTATACTACATTATAGTCTTGAAACACATTATTCCCTTGTATGCAATGTAGAACAGGTCTCAGACACTGAGAGTGGGGGGGGGGGTGAATCAGTGTCTCTTAAAACTTAAAAATCTCTTGCCAAAGCACTAATTTAATCATTCATATGTATTATGAACCAATCATGACATTTGCCAATTGTATATATATGAAATATACAAACACATATGAAGAACAACACATATATGAATATGACAAATATATTTTTATTAAATAGGATTTTACATTACATAGCATTAATGATCTAGACCCAGCTAGATTGAAAGACCCAACTCTCTTATAAGACCCAGCTTGTATACATGACCCAACATGTAGAGAGGAATCCAATCCTCATTCAGGCTCCAACCTGATTACAAACACTAGTTTTTTTGAATGAACACAAGGTTCATGTCAAAGGTAGAATATCCACCAAAATATTATATTTTATCCATCGAGATACACAGTATTCTAATTTCAAATCTTCATTAAATACTTTTTTCATGCCCTTTCAAGTCTTCATACCTTTTCAAACTTATACCTCTTCAAATCTTTGTCTTCATACCTCTTCGAGTCATCACATCTTTACATTTTGTTTATTTAGGTCTTTAAAATAATTTTTAGTTCTTATAACAATAATATAATTATTTTTTATATTATTTATATGCATATTCAAATTCTAATAGTTGTCTTCCCTTTTTTTTAAAATCAAGGTTTTCATTTCCGTAAACTAGCTTGGGAATCTTGTATGAGATACAATTTCAACTTCCAACATAGTGTATATCTTCTAGTTCACCAAAAGGTGGTGGTAAAAGAGAATTCCCAGTTTGTCCGAAGTACATAAACATGCACCCTTCATTCCTTTCAAATAACTCTAGATGATTGCATACCTTCCTTAATTGGATAACAATGTTCATGAGATTTTCAAATTTTTGTAATTTATACGACCTCGGACACTATCAAGTAATTCAACTACAAAAATCTTGTTCTTAATAGCCCGATAAAATGCTTTCTAGCGAGAGCTCAACGTACAGTTCACAGTTACACTATCAAGTAATCCAGCTACATAAATATTGTTCTTAATAGCCCAATAAAATGCTTGCTAGCGAGATCTCAACGTACAGTTCACAATTACTTCGTTTTTATTGGTTATTTCAACAATCACATCTTTCTTAACTCGACGCAACATGAAAGGATTTAGGATAGCATGTAGTTGATTGAGTTGGTGTTCATTCAAAGTACCTCCATGCTTTGCATGGTTCTTTATGCCTTTTGAGAACCATTCATTGAATTGCTCGTGGCTATCAAACAATGTCGGCATGATAAAATGAAGCAGTGCCCAGAGTTCTTCCATGCTATTTTGAATGGGAGTTTCAGTAAGAAAGAGGCGATTTTGACAGTTGAATCCGATTTCGCGTTTCTGCCACGTTTGCTTTGATGCCACGTTCGCCATGTTTGCATCAGTGCCACATTCGCCAATGTATCAGTGCCATGTTCTGTTGGGCCCTGGAATTGTCCATTTTTCCATCACTTATTGACATATATTTCATCCATTTTCTTCCCATTATCGCCCATTTATCATTCCATTTTCCATCCATTTGTTGTAACTGTGCGTAAAACAACATACTACTTCCATTGATGTTTTAAGTGGTTAATAATGATTATTTTCCTTTATCTTTGATAAATTGAAGACTATTATGCATAATTTACTAATGATGGGTTGTGGAGTGATTTGTCACGTACAGGACGCTCACATCGAGTTGTTACAGCCTTAATCGAAAATGCATGCCAGATAAGAACACCTTGATTCGCGTCTCTATTTGCAAGCAAATGGAAATGAGTATAAAAAATCTGAGACATGGGTTTTGTGTGTAACAGCCTCATTTACCTGACTTGCAAGGAAATTTCCAAACAAAGCCACGATTTGCGATATACAGGTGGTTCTTCAAGAGGGTATTTTCCAGATTTACTGTTGTGGCCGGTTCCAAAGTTGTTAGCAGTTAGGGCCGTGTTTCAGCTGTTACAGATCACAAGTTGGGGGTTCAGTTCCTCATTTCCATGAGATAATTTTATGTATAAATATGTAATCAATCTCATTGAGAAGGAGGAGAGAAATCAATGTTATGATGTAGGATTTGATCTAGATCTATTGTAATCATTCCATTATGATAATACATGCTGACAGTTTCTTAATTCTAGAGTTGTAGACTTTCATTGTGGAGATCCAGCTCTGCTCAGTGGAGGAAGGGCCCTCTTCCCTGAGCAGATGCTGGTAGTGTTAATTGTAAGTGTGTTATTTTGTAGATTTGTTTATTATTTAGTTCATGCTTTCATTCATTAGATTTATCATAGTTGTTTTATTATTCAGTTCATGTTTTTATTCATTAGATTTATCATAGTGTTCTCATGTTAATTCATTTTGATAGATCGTTGGTCAACAAAACACTTCTTTTAGATTTATGCAATTAGATCTTGTTTCATAGGAATAGAGTTTGTTTGAAGTGTGTTCGATTTACAGTTTGGGTTTACGAATATGATTAGGCTTTGTTTTCTTTTCAAGAAGGTGTGATCTAGTTTACAAATAGTTTCGATTGCATACCAATAGATAACAGTGTTAGGTGGAAATTGTGCTTGCATAGATCTTGCACGATAGCTTTGAAATAGACGAGTTCCTCGGGTTGATAATTTATGTTTAGCACTCTGCATGTTAAGTTTTAATTAACTGGCATATAGTGGGCCCAACATGTTCGCTGTCCTTCACCAACGTCGTCTCCACCACTGATTTGTAGATGGCATCACACACTTTCATAGTCCACCACTGAAGCACATCACAGTGGCTGGGAGAATGTTGTTTAAATTTCTCTCTCAAGATATAGTAGATTCGTCTCTGGTCAACCAATGGGAGGGCTTCAGCTAAATCAATCATACCTCATTCCAATGCTCCGNATCACAGTGGCTGGTAGAATGTTGTTTAAATTTCTCTCTCAAGATATAGTAGATTCGTCTCTGGTCAACCAATGGGAGGGCTTCAGCTAAATCAATCATACCTCATTCCAATGCTCCGAATCATTCGTTATACTTTTCAAACAATTTTTTATCACAAAGCCGAATTATGCCAAGTAGCCAGCCCATAGCACCAATAACATCATCGATTGGTTGATCATTATATTTAACACGATCCATGTTGGCTCTGAACTCTTTTAACAATGAATATTTGCATTTCTTTGTGACAGCTGGGGATGCATCTGCTTTACAGTAATCTACAATATAGTTTTCTATTGTAATAGATGACAGATTGTATGGAGGTCAAGTCGAAGTAATCAGTAACATTTTCGGCAGAATCTCCTCCAACATCTCTAACAACAACATCCATTCAGCCATTGCACCTTAAAATATGAGTGCCTTTTCTTCTCATGCTTTAGCTTTTTTCGTAGCAACATGTTCCTGCATTGTAACTGAATTTACAGTGCTATATTATTGACAAGGAAGGTGAGGAAACAATGCCAATGTTGCTGCAACAACTATCCCTCGTCTAGGTGGCACATTATTCGGAACCAGTGGGCAACCCAACATTTCATTAACTTCAGCCATGCGATTTGCTTCTGTATCCCATCTACTAGACGAGCGTGGGACATGGACAACGAACCTCACACGATCAACATCATTCCTCGAATGTTTTCGTCGCCTTCATCGTGATCGTCTGTCGAAGGGGAGATTTTTTCAATGTGTGAAATAGTCGGCTCATTGAATAGTTAGATTGATTAATATTTGGTGGTTGAGGTTTTGATATCCATGGTTTAGTAATTCTTCAAGTCAATGGCCCAGATGGCCCACATGCGTGCAGAATTTTCTCTTCTCCACAAATATTTCATTTTGATAAAATATTTCACTTTAATATTTGTTTTAACTTTTAAAGGCACTTTAATACTTAATGTGATCTATTTAATAAATCACTAGCATAGATCCCTTTTAAATCCATTTGTACTTAAATGTCATTTTAATTTTATCTCATTTAATGTTTCCACTAATAATTTTAGCCTTGCCATTAGAGTCCACTAGTATCTTAACTCTTTTTTCTTTTTGGCATTTTAATATTTCACTTGGAGACACTTTATATTTGCACTTTAATGTTTTCACTTTAGATCCATTTGCACTTTAATCCATTTAATACCACTTTACTAATTTTATATTTGCACTTGAGTATGTCATTTTAATGCCTTTTATAATGGCACTTTAATGCTCTTTTGATCTATTTAATAGTGGCACTTGAATATGTCATCATTGTTATCACATATATTCTTGCATGCTGCTATGAAATCTCTATCATGCCGCATATGATTACCATAAATGACAATCTACACTTGCCATATTGCTAACATGCATTTACTATATGCGGTGCCACTCGTGGAGTTTCTCAGAGAACAAATCTGATTTCCTCAATGTAGACACAGAAGTTGGCATTGTTTTGCTCTTGTCTTCATGCTATAGTAGAAAACCATAAATTTGCAAAAGTTGCACCCAAGGAAGGTTTTTTGTTAATGTCTAGGAACTGACTTCCTTCTGGTTCTTTCCAACCTATAAAAGCAATCTAGAATAACAACCAAGAAAAATGAAAATGATTACCTCTCTCTTGAGATTCTAGGCAATCTTCGCGAAATTCATTTAACATAAATGCCGACCAGTTCATTTGAAATCCTTTTACACACTTTTCTGCAGCTATGAGGACAGCCGCTGGAACTTGACCTTGTCGTCGCTTCCAAAGTATTTTGCATGTAAGTATCTAATCAACAAATATTATAGCAAAGTCCTTTATTTGGGAAACAACAAAACCTCTGCTCGCTTGCTGAATTCTGTATTTACCAGTTACCAGTTTTTTAGTGTTTTGTCTTTCTTTTTGTGAAACAGGAGACTAACCTCTTCTCCTATTGCAAATAGTCTGATGATCGATTCAACCAGCTCGACATCAATGGATATTGCTATGTTTAGCCATAGGTATCCTCCATGCACTTGAGAAAACAATAATTCTGCACACTTTTGTACATATGGAGTATTTCCAAAGAAGGGAATTTTGAGTAAATTCAAACCTCCAGACCTAGATAAACCAATAGTCCATTCATGGAGTATTGGTTCGCTCAATGCTCCCTTCTCCATATAATTTTTCTTGGTAGGACTAGGAAACTTTACCAGTCTCGAATATCATAGTCTGTGATGATGAGTTTGTCCACTTGAGCATACAGTCTCCTTCGTTCATTACACCTTCACATTCCTTTTGACCCTGGAAGATCGTATTTTCTAACTCTAAAAGAATGATCATTGGAGCATCAATTCTTCGAGAGGGGATATACTCATAGTAATCCTGAACAGGTGTTGAAGAATTCATGTCTTGAGCTCGTTTCCCAGATGCCATGGTTTTTAGATTTTGGTCGTTTGTACCTTGAAGGCCATTGAAAACAAAGTTTTTCTTAACACTACATTTTTAGGGTTTTGAAGGCATTGATAATAGCTTAGGAATTTCGTTGATATAGTCCGCCATTACTTTAAAGGTCCCTTTTTTATTATTATCTGTTTTCTGATTGACATTGTCCAAGTTCACTGTACTAAAGATCATCATGGTTGGGAATTTATTGCCATTTATGTCATTTCCCTCTTTTTGTTGCGGTTCATACTTTCCAGACTTTCTAAATCCCTTGTACATGCCGCGCTTAGCACTAATAAGCTCTATGCCTTGAGATTTCACTTGGATTTGGTCATTTCTTGAAAAATGGAATTTTTTTGAGTTTTTAAAAGGAGCAATCCATATCAAATTCTTACCTTTAATAATTGAAATTTCCATCTAATATTAATTGCCACTAGTTTTCATTAAATCTGTGCTTCACCCATTTTGTCGCAATATACTTGAGTGCACAAGTCCTACTTCGACTGGTTTGTATACCCATGGATCAGTCAGGAGGTGAAGTGCAGACTGATTTGTTGTCCATACTTCTTGTTGTTGAGAAAGACTCGGGAGTAACAATTTTGTTTCTCCATACCATAATCTTTTCCCCATTTGAGATGTTCCTAGGAGAAGTTAGCAGACTTCCCTTACTTGTCTTCCTTCTTCAAACTTCATGCGACTTGAAGTTATCAATTTTATGACACCACTTTGTTGCATCTATAGGAGGTAACGATTTTTCAGTTTTTAGCTCTATGTCCAGCTTTTGCGAACTTCCAATGCATAATAATCTTACTTTGTTTCTTGGTGTTTGCTGCTTTTTATCATGTACCAAATTGATTTAGAGGCAGGGGTTGTTTGCTTTAATTTAGCATTTTTGTGCTTTTGATGAACCTGTTATTTATCTCAAGCTAAGTTTAAAATCTTTTCAATCTCTTGTTCCTTTTCTTTAAGTTTCCTTNAGGTGTTGTTTGCTTTAATTTAGCATTTTTGTGCTTTTGATGAACCTGTTATTTATCTCAAGCTAAGTTTAAAATCTTTTCAATCTCTTGTTCCTTTTCTTTAAGTTTCCTTTCCATTTTATCAAGTGATCTCTTGTACTCGAGATCACTTTTTTGAGCATGATCATCTCATGTTGTTCAGCTTTAATATTGCTTTGATGTTTACTGATCATTTTGCAAATTTCATCACTTTGTCGTTGAAGTTTTTGAAGCTAGTCTTTTAGTGACAAAATTACTTCAGCTAATTTTGTAGCATCCTCCCTTTTTTTTCCCTTCGTATCTTCCAACTTCTTCCTCAAAAGAGAGATTTCCTTAGATAGTCTCTGATTTTCTATTCCAACTTACCCTAATTTTTCCTCTAGTGCATCAATCTTGAGTTTTTTAGATTTACATTGTTCATTCATTTCCTGCAACTAGTTGGTAAAATATGTTGTTGATGTCTTTGATTCTTCTTCTTTCCTTTTCAATGTTTGCATGACATTGGTTGCCACTTGTTTTACATCTTCTATAGTCTTTCTTTGTGTGCAAATTATATCTCTGCTTGCACAATTGAAGGATTATTTTTACTGTCATTTTCTCGTAGCCATGATGCTTCATCCATATCTGCGTTGAATCAGTCTTCTAGATGTTAGTCAGTTTACTGAAGACACCCGCTCTGATACCAATAGTTGGTATTAAGTTATCACTGAGAAGGGGGGTGAATCAATAATTGCATAGATATGTACAAATTATGTAGATTTTCAACTCGAGAACAATCACACCAATAAACAGAACGTCGCAAAAATGTATGAGAGAAAATGTGTGTGTGTGTGTGTATGAATAGTTCCATCAATGGGAGATTACAGTCTCTGATCATGAGCACCCACTCATTTTAGATGTTCACTTGATCTCAAGTTCAACTTGCGGTTTGATGGCACCAACCTGCAACAAATTCTACTTGCATAAGCACCCACTTGGAGAGATATCAGTTTGGTTGTGCAAACTATGACTTGCGTATTCAAGCTTTGATCTGCAGAAGAACTGGGCTCTCCAAGTGTGGAAGTTACAACTTCCTTTTGTTCTCCAACACCCATTAGAAGGATATTGTGATCCCCTAAATTTTATACGCACCCATATAAAGGATGTTGTTGCACCTTGATAGTTCTTCAACACCTACTGGAAGGAGGTTTAATACCCCTAATCCTTGCGCCATCCCGCCTCCTTGCTACAAAATCTGATTGTATGGAAAGTAGAGAAATATTCTTCCTTCAAAATCCGCAACTGCTGAATTATTCCTGATCTGCATCAACCAGTTGCCCAAGATAATTCAGATCAATGTCTTCCTCTTCAAATTACACAACTATAGCAATCCTTGATATGAATATTTATATCTACTTCAAACAATTATCCAAGACAATTCATATCTGCATTTGTGAGTCTACACCTGGATGTCTGCATCAAACCTTTCTTCAAAAATGCGTTTGCGTCTTTCCACGTCAGGCCTTTTTGTAGAATACATTTGAGCTAGGGTTAACCTTGACTCGAGAATGAGTCAAATAGTTTAGGTCTCAACATGTGTTTTTGGGCCCATGATATTTTTCCAAGGTATTTTGTGTTCAATGGTATCTGATGGCCCATTGTATTGTCCCGTGGTATTACCTGTAGAGAATCCTTTATAAGGATTGAGGAGGATCCATTGTAAAGTGGCTTGGAGGTGAGTGGTGGTTAGTTCACTTGGCTTGGTTGGCCAGATTTGGCCATGTAATGAAGATTTTTATTGAAGTTGGTTTTTCCCCGTATGGGGTTTTCCAGGGTAAATGGTTGTGTCTATGTGAATGTTGCTTGTAATGTTTATTTCTTGCATATTATTAAATTTATTACTCGTTTAAAATCCTAAGAACCGGTATCAAATCCATGGTTTGGCATATAGTTATGCTCGTTGTGTTGTACCTAGTTTTTTGAATTAATTGTGAGCTGCACGTTCGGTGGTACCCTACACCCCAATTTTTTTGGTTCATTATTAAAAGTTGATTTTCCCAAGTGTTAGAAGCACAAGGTATCCCTCTTATGCACATAGAAGGGATGTTGCATCAAGTGTGGAATGAACCACTGGGTAGGTAGTAGGGTGGCAAGTGTACTTGAAGCCTAGCTTGATGTAGATCAGAGAGGTTGAGTCTTCGATTGGGGGAGGAATGTGAGATGGTTTAATCTCAGTTATGGGACCAATATTGATGAGCCATGTATGTGAAGAGAATTCCTAGAGAATTGGTGGTTACAACGCCTGAGGACCCATGTAGACCAGTAGATGGATTACTCTTTATATGGACGTTAATGATAGGGTTGGATGCAGGTACAGAAGGATCATGTAAAAATGAGCAAGAAAGAGAGCATGGAAAAGCGAAAGGATGAAGCAACAGATGGTGATGGTGTAGTCACCATGAAGACACATGAAACAAAAAATTAATGGACTAGTTTGCATGTAAAAGGGAATATGGTTGTAAGACCTATTAAGGCATGCATACCACTGGAAACTCACTGGTAAAGTCAAGAGATAGACCTAGGTGATAGGGGTGTATGTGAGATTCCTCGATAAAACTTTAAGAGGGGTTGATAATTAATCCAAGTCAAGTTTAAAGGGGGGATTGTTAGGGTTAACCTTGACTCGAGAATGAGTCAAATGGTTTAGGTCTCAACATGTGTTTTTGGTCCCATTGCATTTTTCTAAGGTATTCGATGTTCAATGGTATTTGGTTTCCCATGGTATTACATGTAAATAAACCTTTATAAGGTTTGAGGAGGCTCCATTGTAAAGTGGCATGGAGGTGAGTGGTGGCTAGCTCACTTGGCTCGGCTTGGCCGATTTGGGTTAAGGGAGATAATAGATCTATTATGGTGGTTTCTCCTGGTTTTGGGTTTTCCATGTAAAAATGGCGTGTCTGTATTAAATGTGTGCTATGTGTATTTGTGTTCTCTCATGTATTATTTAATGATGCTTGTCAAAATCCCAAGAGTATATGTCCTTCCACGCCAGAACTTTCTTCAAAATATGATGTGTGAAGATAACATTGATCTGTGTCTTCTCAGTTGATATGCATCTATGATTATATAAGACTCTCAACACAGTTATACCTACTATTCGCACATCCAGATTTCAGGTATCCTATCAACCAGTGATGGTCATTTTGCACTATGGCTCCGCTCCAAAATAATATTCATCAGTGATCAACAAGGCATTGATACCCCGAAAACAAAAACCTTTGAGCTTGTCAAACAGTTAGATCTTCATCTTCCTCAAACTTACTTCACCACGTCCATCTCTTGCTTATTTATAATCTTTTTGACTCAAGAGATGTGTCCACTTTGTGAAGTTCATTTACTTTGTATATCTTCCCGTTGTATTGCGTCTTCGCAAGTTAATGTTTGTATAGATGTGCCAATTTTTCACTTCATCTTAGAGGTTTAAGACACACAAATGTCAATACACTTGTGGTAGTTTTGCACACATAATTTTCTTAATTCACAAGTCTCATACTTATGGTTATTTACAATTGTTCTTTTATGTACATAAATATGTGCGAAAATGCGACCAATATATATCTTGCATATATTTTCACAACTTGCACAGTTACAAGGACATGCATACAAAAGAAACAAAAACATGTAGGCGCATCAATGCCAAATTTATTATTTCATTATATGTACGTTGTTCTTCATATTTGACATCAATGACAATATATCAACAAAGTATAATTGAGAGTGTTCGAATAGGACCCTCCATCTTTGTTGTAAGCCCAAATAATTTCATCATCCCTAGTAGTAAGTCCTATATGAGCCTTTGTTAATTCATTTGTAAAACTATTCCAAACTGGAACTTGTTCCTCACCAAGACCAAGTTGTTGAGTTGTCATACACTTGCATTTCTACACAGTGGTCACAATAGTCTCCCCAAAGTTTGAAAGTTTTGAACCAAATCAAGAGGCAAAGGATATTCCTATCACAATCCATTACAACATCAATACCCACTCTCACTTGGGGACCATTGCTCACTTTCCATGATGAAAATTTGTTGAGAACTACAAATGGTAATGTCAATGACTTCCACTTTTTAGAAACATTTTTTATATATTTTCTCTCCTTCCTAATCCAACCCAATATAGAATATGGTGAAATGTACTTGTCGATTAGAATTATGCTCTAAAGAATGGATGTTGTAATAACATTCCACAAAGACTTAGTTGCCAATGATTTTCCAAGAGATATAAATCCTTCAATCTCCAACCTCCTAAAGACTTCGGAGTTACAACTTTTTTCCACTTAGCAAGGTGCAATCACTTATATTCTCTTCTCCCTTGCCATAAGATGTTAACACAATTATTCCTTATCTTTTCCAATATACCCTTATGGATGTGAGCAATAATATGCCAATACAATAGAATAACCTCCATAACTACCTTGATTAGGACCAATTTGCCTACCCTAAACAACCATTTGTTACACCAAAAGTTTATCTTTTTTCAATCCTTTCCACCAACCAGAGATAATCCACCCTCCTATAATTATTAGGTTTTACAATGAAACCTAGTAATTGAAAATAAAAATTTCAAATCATAATAATTTTAATATTATTAATTTATGGATAAAATTCCCCAAATAACCTAAAAATATAAATAAAGAGCAACCCAACACCTTAAGTTAAAATAAAGAGATGAATAAGAAGCCTCTTTGAGGGGGGGACATCATTTTACAATGTACCAAATCACAAGATGAGATGATGTCTAAAACTAAATCTCCTTAGTGTACATAGGAGACAAAGGGTACAATTGCAATTAAGGTCCTGGCCAAGCATACAATTACAATTAAGATCCTAGTTGATCAATAAAGACATTTTTTTTAAGACAAGAACGGTTATATTTATAAAAACAATGATGCAACCATTGATATAGAACCACATAGTGTAGATGCCCTTACGGAGTGACATTCATAAAGCCAAAAACTTCAATCCATACAAAGTTTGGATTGTTACAAATTAGAGTTCTAAAGTATGAAGAGACTATCCGCTAGATAAAATATGCATATCTATGTTTAGAAAGAACAAAAAACAAAATTTAGAGAATTCTTGGATCAATTTGCATTTCGGCCATGGAGGGAAGAGGAACCTGAAACTGTTCATGTCTCCAGCTTCGCTACCTTGAGTTCTAGCTTCTCAAACTTGATTTCCAGATCTGCGAGCAGTCTTGTCAATGCTTGTTCGATCTGGTTGATTGAATGATCAAATTCCTTCCGCAATTGGACAATATCATGATCAACTATTTCCAATCGATGCCCACCTTCAGAGTCCAACCTGTGCAGTAAGTGATTCATCCTTTTCACCTTCTTCCTAATGTTTTGAATGTCAGCCTTGACTGTCTGAACTGGAGTTGAGGATGCAGTGAAATCAGAGGATGTTTCCATGGAGACGAGGGTAACCTAAAAACCAATGCTCTCTCCTATTACTTTGAAACTACAAACAAACCAAACTTGAGGAACACATGTTGTGCCACCACCCTACTTAATAATGCATCCAACCTTTGAAATCATTTCACCCGGAGCTGTAGGATGGAGAGCCACAAGCATTGGATGCAGAGGATGGGACATGGAGTAGAAAAAGTCTTGTTTACACATATCGAACGGGACTAAAAACTGAATCGTACATCCACTTTTAACCTTGGGATGTGCTGCATGCGTGAGCCCATGCGCAAACATCTGAATTCAGATTATGCCACAAGAGGAGGGGTTTAAAGCTAGGCTCCACATGGTGAGACATTGGTGTAGGCCCATGAGACCACAAGTTAATGAGTTAAGGGATTTGGCAATAGGAACTAGTGTCATTTATCACTAGAGATCCTTTATCGAGGCTAGAAGCAAAATTCACGGCTTGGTCTGCTTTGAAGTTGAGCTTCCTTAAGACATGGAAATAATCAATTTTTCAGAAAGAGATGGATAGACTTTAGATTTTCCTGATCAAATGTTGGATCTTCAACTGAGAGGGGAGGGTGTTGATCGAGAGAGCTTGTATGATTAGCCTTGAGTCTTCGACTACCGTGATTTCATCGATACCTTGATTTCTGGCTTGATGAAGGCCTTTCCAGAGGGCCAAGGATTTGACAACGTTATTTTATTCATGAACTAGGCCCCAAGAGTAAGTCATTTCCTGATTTCCTTTTGGGGTAATGAGAACCCCTCCCCCCTTGTCACCCCTGGGTTCCCTTTGGAAGAACCATAAAACAAAAAAATACTTCTACGTATATTTATCATCCACCTGTTGAGCTGTAAATCTTCAATCCTTAATTCCCAAGAGCTCATTTTCCTCTGAACATTTGGGACTCCCTTTGGTAAGTGAAGAGTAAGACTGTGAAGCCACGATTCTTCAGAGGAGGAGAGAGGGAAACCAGAGGAGTCACTCCAGAGAGAGTTGAGGCAATCTCCTAAGATGCTAGTGATTTTAGAAACAACTTGCTTCGTAGAAGTGGCTTTCACTTTGAAGATATGGGAGTTCCTTCCAACCATAGCTTCCATAATATAAAATTTGGAAGATTCAGACAACAGGATTTTAACATAACATTCTTTAAGCTATAAAACAGAGACATGGAATCCCAGTTAATCATAAGAGAGTGAATGTTTTCAGGGAGAAGAATTGAACCAGATATGCCAAGAAGGGCTAGATTCCAGACTTGTTTAACAAAAGGGAAAGAGAGCAACAAGTGTTCGGTTGATTCGTCATTGTTTAGGCAGAGAGGGCATCTGGTTGGACCTTCCCAGCCTTTCTTCTTTAGATTGTCTTCGGTCAAGATCCTATTGTGAGCTAGAGTCCAAATAATTTTTTTTACTTTGGGAAGACTTTTCACTTTCCAAATTCCTTCCAAATAGCTGGATTATCAGGGATATGCAAGTTGAAAATAGTGTTATAACCAGCAGAGGTGGTGTAAGCCCCTGTTTTGTCCCCCCATCCCCTTGTGTCCTTAGTTCTCTTTGAAATTGGGGACATCCCTTGGAGACTGGATAGCAAGGTGTTTTTTTCCTCAGTGAGATGAGGAGGACAGACAACGTGCCACCCTTTCCAAGTATTAGAACTATCTGTGTTCCACTCTGAGTGTTAAAATATTGTAACTTCGGAAGATATTCTATTGTACTTTTGTTGTATTCTCCTTTGGAGATGTTATTCCTCCATTCAGAGATGTCCTTAATGTAATTGGTCAAGTAAAATTCAGGAGGTAAACCTTCCATTGTAAGTCGGGGCAATAGTACCCACAAAAGTAATATATAAAATGTATTTTGAGTCTCCCAAGGTAGGCCGACCCTAATTAGGGAACTTGGCCTACCTAGTTAGTTATTTGAGACACTCACTTAATGAATATAAATAGGTGAGTCACCTCTCTCATTAAGACACATCTCACACTCAAGTATTGCGCTGGAGAGAGAGAGAAAGATAAAGAATCTGCTATGGAAGACGAGCAACTATTCTTGTTGCTGGGGTTTTACACTGTCTTGGTTGAATTCTATACTTAGGAAGTTTTGCAGGGTTTTCTCCCTTGTGGTTTCCCCGAGGAAAATCTTTGTAATTTTTTGTGTTCTCTTGTGTTGCTGCATTTGTCTTTCTTTCAGTCATCCATTGCTTATGGTTATGATGCTAAATGTTTTATATCTTGTATAACCATTAAAAATATAACATGTATCAGAGCTACCCTGAAAGAAGTCTTTGTGCAGCTGAAACGGTGCTACAACTACAACTATTGAAGATTAGGGTTTCAAGCTTGAAAACCCTAAAAGACCAAAACTAGTAATTTTGGTACTTTTGCCATATCTCAAGATTGGAGAATCATCAGGAGAGGAAAGTTTTAAAAGTAGAATATAAATTCCCAATGTACCCTATGTAAAAGTTTTAGCCTCCGATTAGCTATAATTTAGGATATATGATTCCTCCAACTCAAGGTTCCAGCCTCTCCCAGATTTCAACCTTAAACAGGTAACTTGGGGAGAATCACTATATCTTGGGCTAGGAAGGTCCAAATGAGATTTCATAAGATGTTCCAGAAAGGGCACCGATTGTAGTTTTTGTGGTAAAAATGTTAGACCCCAAAGGTGAACGAGTAACACGTGGAAGTCCATACAATTTCGTTATGTTGAACAGTCCTGAAATAAGTCACCTTGGGAAAGTTCGCATAAGTCCCGATTGGTGAAACCAATTCTGCTCTAACCTATGGTGGTGGAAAGAGGATAGGTGAGGATACCTCAGTGCAAATTTTCAAACATAGAGGAGTAGTACTTTTAGAGATATCATAGAAACAACATTAGTTATTTCTGCAGAAGAAACCAGAGAAAAACTAGTGCTTCCTTTTTCGGGCACTTCCCTCCACCAATCAGTTGAATAAGGAGGATCATCAAATTCACCCTAGGAAGGTGCATATATCTATGTAAGAAGTTTCTCATTCTATGAACTTTCATTTTTTGACCTAACACTGCTACCAGAGAAAACTAGGGCATCAGATATTTTGCAGTTCTGTCTATAGTTTTGGGAAAATAAGTATACTGCTCAGCTTGCCTTGAGGAGGCACATCTCTCTATCCAATAAGATCTGAAAGACACCTAAGTTGAAAAATTAGGTTTCTCTATCAAACCCTAGGCCCACCAAAAGCAGTCTTTCTAAATATCCTTCAAGCAAGCATCAAGTTGAAGCATTCTCACTGGTAAGTTTCATCCTCTCTATTTCCATTTGAGGTTCTCATTTTTATCATAATGAAAAACGGTACCAAGCTTGAGGGAAAGCTTGAAAGAGTCGAGAAATTCTAAGCATGGAATTATATGAGTCCTTACCATACTTGAAGAAGCATGAATAACTATGTCAAATAAAGAGTTGCATATCCAGACAGAGATGAAGTCAAAGAAAAGCAAAAGAAAGACCTAATCAAAACAAAGATGAGTATTTCCGTCTCCATTGGATCTTGCATGTATCATCCTTGAAGACTCCTTAGGATATGTCCGATGAAATGACCAACATGTACGAATATGACCTTGAGAAATCAACTCAATAATGTGAAGGTGCAATGTCAGAAAACATTCAATGATTACTTCATAAGAAGATCTCATCTTAAGGAGCAATTAGAAGTCGTTGAAGACAATGTCAAAGAAGGAGAAACATAAATTACAACTTTGAATGGTCTTCCAATTTTAGTCAAAATAATTGTTCTAGTAGGAAGATCACATATTGAGAAATGTACGATCAAGCCCTAACAACTCAGGACAAGAAGAGAAAGAACATGAATGAAGAACATTCCCGCCAAGAATAGAAGGACATCTCACAACTCAATAGTTAAGTTGTGATGTGAAAGGACACTTTGTGAAAGAATGTCCCAAGAAGGAAGAACATAAAGATGATATGTTCTAGAAGTACTAGTCGATCATATAGAATGATGTTTGGATATGAGCTTAAGACATGAAGGGAATTTTTATGAAGCAGATTGAGTACACTGTCGATCGAAGTATCAAAAGATACAAAGTAAGTTTCATGGTTTCTATCAACGAAGAGAGTCGATTATAGGAACTAGACTCATCTCTTTAGTAGTAGATATTACACTAGAAAATTGGTGTAGTAAAAGTATAAGAACAAATCAAACAACCTATATGGTTTGAGACTATCTACAAGAACCACTTATGCACAGAAGGATTTGTATAATAGGCACACATGGGATAGCACATACAGTCACATGAGAAACTTGAGGATCAAATAGAGTGATGGGGATCCCAACCTTTACTACAAGGTTGAAGATAAAATCCTATAAAGGACAAGAGAAAACTTGCAACAAATTTTGAGATGAAGGACCCTGCTATCTAGTGACATAGATGGATACAAAGAAGACTAACAATAGAGGAGACTACCTATCACCCCAATGTCCTAATACAGATGCAGAGGGAGGATGGTGCTCCACCTAAGAGGGAGTGACTATGGTAGATCTCAAAGTTTGAGAATCTTGACATGATTCTTGAGATTAGAAGCATGATGAATTCCAGAAGACATTTTACTTATCCAAGTAAAATATGCAGAGCAAATGGTGTGGTACCTAAAGGGTATTGCAAAGGTATGATGACTTTGATTGAGTTGGTAGTAGTATGCACTCCAACATATTGAAGAAAGCACAGTGTTTATCACAATGAAACCAAGGATGAATATATTGCAGCTAAGAAGAAAGCAAGTAAAGATTCCTCAAGTAATGAGGAATATGATCCAGAAAAATTATACCGATGAAGATGAATATTATACTCTTATCCATTCCATCATTGGATAAAAGGGGGTGCTGTGATCTGTGATGTAAGAAGACTTGTTCAGTATTTCCAATCATGAGAAAGATAGGAACAGGTCCTCAGATTTAAAGGATGAAGTTGAATTCATTTGGCAGAGACTCCAGCAATTCAAGAATACAAAGATCAAGATGGAGTCTTGTTGGCAAGGGGTTTGGGGTGAGTGAGTTGCGCAGCGTCGCGGCAGCTGTGCAAGCTCACGTGGTACCGTGTAAGGGAAGATCGGAGCGATAAGCGGGAAAATGAATGCTTTTTGAATACTTTATGTATATTTTGACCAAGTTTTGTTGCAATAGGTCAGTAGTGGTTAGAAGTCATTTATTAGTGGACCCTTGATGTAAAGGCATAATCCTATTTATAGATCTATTTTGGGGCAATTGATAAGGAGAGTCGTGTTTGAGCAGTTGTAAACAATTGTATGTGATTGCATGCATGATTGTAAGGGATAAGACTTGGTGCGATCTGTTTTATGGAGACTTTTCTATCTTGACTGTGATTTTATCTGGCCTTCTTCTTGATGTATGCAGTCTCTAGTTTTGGAGAAGGATTGTGTAATATGGCATATCTGCACAGGATTAATATATGATGCAATGAGTATGGCTCAATTCGTGTCTATTGTTATAGATCTGTTGTGATGTTGCAACTCTATTTTTTTAAAATGACATGATATAGATGTAATTCAGTTTCTTCCTACTATATCAATGCGATTTGTTGGTTTTAAGTTGATGCAATCTATGTTTCTATTTGATGCGCTATGATGTTCCATGAATAATGCTGTGATATTTTGATACTATATGATGATCGCATAAGTTTTGATCTCCCTCTGTCGGATCCCCATATCCTCCTCTCCCACTGTCAGAAACTTGGTTTTGATAGCTCTCCCTTGAACGCCTTAGGTGAGACGTCGTCTGCTCCACAGACGTTGCTGGTTGCTGGGCAAGGTAAAACCTGTATGGGATGGTGCTCAGGGAGATTGCGCTGTAGGGCATCGACAGAGTGGGAACCCCTGTCGACGAAGCTTTGTTGGTGGGCTTCGCCAACAAATGGTTCCATTGCTGGGACAAATTTACAAATAGGGGGATATGTTCTGGCATCTGACTCGATCAGAGATTGAGGGATGGTTTGATTTGAAGTTGCGGGATTTTGCTGAAGCTGAAAACCAGAATTCTAAGCTGTCGACGGGCCACTGGTTGGATAGATATATCCACGACGGTCCTCATGAATGGTTCTTTTGTGAATTCCCTGTGCTCTTGCATGAATGGTTGGAAAAGTTCACTAAGAGGAAGACAAACTTTCAAGGAGGAGAGCCGACATCCTGGACCCCAAAATTGATCCAGGCGTTGCAAGAAACTAGCAACAAGGCGTCGTGGGCAGTCGAGGTATGGTTGGATAGTATCTTAGAGGGATACATCACTAAGTTTGCTGTTGATACTAATAAATCTTTTAGCGAAGCGGAAAGGGAGTTTTTTAGTGGACCTCGTGGAAGATTATTATTGTCGCTGCAACTGTCAATTAAGCAACTATTCTGTGAAAAGGGTATCCTAAAGATGGACCAAGAGCAGTGGACTTTGGTGTGCGAGGGATGTAGGCATTACGATATAAAGGGGGGAAATGCATAAGGAAATAAGGGGTAGATGGGCATGAGTTATGGTGAGAATGTAAAGGTCGCTGAAGAAACAAGTGGTTGTATAAGGGGAGGAGCAAGGTTTCAAGAAAAGAGGTAGAGAATGGGAGAAGGTCCTACTGAAATTGAAGTGTGATACCATGAAGAACAACCGAATGGGATGAAGCGACCTTTTTGTGATGACGAGAACATACAGGCCTAGGCTACACCTGAAAGAATGACAAGATCGAACCCCAGCAGTAATGTGTCTACTCCTCCACACACTACTCCACCATAAGGAAGGAATGCACATTCTATGTCGTCTTGCCTAACGTGTCAGCAATAGTATAGTAATAGAGCACCAGCAGGAGGAAGAAGGTCCATAATGGCGAGAGATGAAATGAATTTGTCGATATTCAATGGAAATGGCACCGATTATCCAGAGCAGTACTGGTTCTTATGTGAAGCGATATGGACTGCTTGACAAACTATCAATGATGTCAAGAAAAGTCAGCTAGCCACTACTCTGAGGGGCCGTGCATTGAAATGGTTTATGAGATTCTCATGGGTGTCCTAGGGAGGTACTGTAGAAACATTGGATGAGATCAGAACAAGGATATTTGAGGAATTTAAGAAGCTAAAGTCCAAAGCTTAGTACATTACTGAATTGAAAGAGATCAAACAATTCCCTAATGAAATAATTTGGGATTTTGATCAGCAATTTAAGACAATGATGGTGCGGGTTAGTTTTCAGATGAATGATGTTCAACATAAAGAATGGTTTATCGTAGGGCTTGTCCTGTATATCCGACAACCATTAATGCAACAAAATATTGAGACATAGAGCGAGGCTCTGGAAACTGCGATGAAATTGGAGGCATCGCCAGTAGGGGAAACCATCGTCGGAATGAATCCGATTTAGGCGTAGTTGGCCAATTTAACGTTGCAATTGCAAGACATCAAAAAGGCTAAGGAATATTGCGATGATTTTTGGTGCACCCATTGCCATGCAAGCGGACATACCAAGGATACCTGTCCGACATTTTGGAACTATTTGTTGTCAGGAGCCCCTAACCCGTTGAGTGGTGTTGGTACACCATGGTGCCACATCTGCCAGGTCTATGGGCATCGACATGAGAACTGTGATTATATGTAGAAGATGCTTACCAAAGAAGAAATTTTGTACTGTACATTTTGTCAGTCAGTTGGACATGATGACAAAAAACTATCGTGCTTATGATTTGCTCCAGGAAAGGACGTATGATTCATACTTTGTGAAAGGAGAGGACCCCCGGACAGCGCAAGCACAACCTCAAGTAGTACAACTAGTAGCATAGGTACCGTATACACCATCACCTCCGTTGTGGTTTGTCCTTGCACAACCATAGCAATAGTTTATGGCGCAGCCGCAGTTCGCACCATAGCCACAAATGGTGGTACAACCACAATATAACCAAGCACTGTGCCTCCACTATAATCAACCACAATATGTTCAAGCAGTGCAATATGTCCAGCAATAACCTAACCCACCACAACAACAAATGGCCCAACCGCAGTATCAGCAAGGAGTCCGAGGAGGGTTCAGAGGTCAAGGAGGAGGATTCGGCCGCAGGGGAGGACGAGGTTGTGAATCAGTCCAGTGCTACACCTGTGGGGTATTTGGGCATTACAAGAGGGAGTGCCCTCATGCACAGTGCACATACTGTGTAGCTAGCAATCATAATGTTGAAAGTTTCCCTCAGTTGATTGCAAAATGGTAGGCAAGACAAGTTCTTCAGTTACAGAATGCGCAGAATCAGAATCAGGCTGCATTCCAAGTACAAAATCAACTGATAATATAGAACCAAGTCACACCGTAGACTCAAACTCAGAACCCACCTCAGACATAGAACCAACCAATGAATCAACCATTGAATCAGAACCTACCCCAGGGATCGACAGTTGCCACTATTCAGGTCGAGCCGCGGATGAAGGATGTTGACGTTGGGATTGTCCCTCGTGTTGGTGTGACAACTGGAGATGATGGACCATGGCTACAAGTTTGGATCGCTGGTAAGAAGATGGTTGCATTTGATATTGCAACAGAGAAAGATACCTTCCTTGACGCAAAGAACGAAATCAAGAGAAATCTGGGTAAGTTACCAATTGTTGATATGTCATTTGCTTTCGATCCATCTGCAGAGGCAGGACCATCGTGGTAGTATGGTACCCTGTGCAATTTCTTTGAGAGTTGTCTATCACTGGCAAGGGACTCAGATGCCCTTGTCGAGCTTGAGACATTATTGCACCTCCCAGATAAGACAGTGAAGGATTTCGCTGTGAATTCCTTCCAAAAAAGGAAGACCGGTAAGGAGATGAGGATGATTGTCTAGATTGGAGATTATGAGGTTGACTCAGTCATTTTGGACCTTGGATCAGATGTAAACATCCTGAAAAAGAAAAGCTGGAAATTGATGGGAAAGCTAATGTTGGGATGGTTGCCGGTACAACTGTGTTTAGCAAACCAGGCGAAGGTTCATCCCATTGGTCGTGTTTCAAACTTGGTTGTCAACATTGAAGGTATGAAAACAAGTGCTGACTTTAATGTTATAGAAGTTGTAGGAGATGGTGGTTCCTATCCCGCGCTGCTAGGAATTGGATGGGCTAATGATAGCATGGCATTTATCATCTTCAAGAAACTTGTTATGGCATTTGAAAACCAAGATGTTAGGGTCATTGCTCCTATGGACCCTTAGGAAGGATGACGATATATCAAACCAGTAAAGGATGAAGTCGAGAGAAGTTGGGATCATGCTTATAACATCTCTAAGGACTATATCCATCCTACTTTCGATGGTGAACTTGGATAGCGCAATGTAAGTTTTGCGTCCTCCAACTTTGACGATGCTCTAGAAAATTGGCAGAATCGGTTGCATGAGGTATCATTTAGAAAATGTGGGTTGATTACACAGTCTCTCCGACGTGTTGCAACTGAGACTGTCGATTTGCCCATTTATGAAGGACTGCTAGGACTATCTGAGTTCTTTCAAGAATTTGAAGAGAAGGTATTTGATTCGTAAAGGATATTGGCTCTTGATGTAGTGCTGAAGGCTACTCCGACTCGATGATGGGCGACACACAAACAAACGATCCATGTCTGGGAGTAGTGCTGTAGGTTGATGATGGTCCGTTTTGGTGATGCAGAGGTCTATCATGCTGGAAGATATGATGGATGAAATAACCCCGCCAGTCATTTGATCGAATGTTAGACGTTATGGACATCACGGACTAGAGATGAGTGGGTTCACGCTTTTGTTCATACTCTAGAAGAGATTCCAAGATCTTGGTATGCGGCAACACAATTACGCCAAACCATTACCACCTGGGAGGAGTTGTCAGTTTGCTCCATGCAAATGTTTAGCTTCCAGGACGCAAACCCTGAGGTATGTAACGCTTTGCACATTATCCACGATGTCGTACTGAAAGTCATCCCTGTTGCATACCCCGTTGATCCTCATGCAAATTGCTCCATCCAATCCATGATGACATGCTACAACTTGTCTGGGGAACCTGAAGATGATGACAAGCTGCAGAATGTTAATATTCCAGAGTCCGAAGGAAGTCACAGTGTCGCAGCTCCCGACATACTGATAGACTCGGTGAACCAGCCGCTGAGGATTTGAAAGGTTAACATTGGGACGACAGAGAATCTGAAATTTGCCAATGTCGGAGACTATTGGGGCGAAGAGATGATGGCCAAACTCACAGATCTACTACATGAATTCCAGGACCTTTATCCAACGTGATTTTAAAAAATGAAAGGGAATATTCGGTGACTTGGGGGAAATGAAGATTCCATTCAAGCCAGATGCAAAACCAGTATGCCAGAGGCCATATAGATTGAACTCGTGATACAAGGATCGCATGAAAGCTGAGATCGATAGGATGCTCGATGCTGGGATCATCGAACTTGTAGAAGAATCATAATGGATAAGACCGATGGTGGTCCAAGATAAGAAGACTAGTGAAATCCACATTTGTGTTGATATGAGAAAATTGAATGATGCATGTGTACATGATTTGTTCCTGAGCCCTTTCATAGATGAAGTCCTGGAAGGTGTAGGCGGCCAGGAGGTATATTCCTTCACAGATGGATTTTCGGGATACCACCAGATCTGGATTGTGAAGGAGGATTGCCATAAGACTACATTTGTCACCGAGTGGGGCTGTTTCCAATATACCGTCATGCCATTTGGGATGAAGAATGCACCTGCTGTATTCTCCCGCGTAGTCGTCACTGTATTTAAAGATTTTATTCAAAAATTCCTGCAGGTATATATGGATGACTGGATCGTCTATGGCTTGGTTAAAGACCATATGGACAATCTGCGATTGATGCTGGAACGGTGTAGACAGCATTAGATTGCATTGAATTCAAAAAAATGTATTTTCTGTGCACCCTTTGGCATACTAGTTGGGCACATCGTATGCAAAGAAGGTATGTTAGTAGATCCGACAAAGATTGCGCTAATCCTCAGTTTACCACCATCGATGAATGTAAAGATGCTCCGAGAAACACTACGACATACAGGTTACTATCGCAAGTTTATCAGGGGATATGTTGCGATTACCGCTCCCATGGAAAAGCTGTTAAAGAAAGACACTGCGTTTGAATGGACTCCGGAATGTCAAGGCAGCTTTGACACCCTGAAGGACAAGATGGCCTCCACACCAATATTGGTTTTTCCTAATTGGAATAAAGAATTCCATGTGCATGTTGATGCTTCTTCTATTGCGCTAGGGGTTGTTCTTATGCAGCCAGGTGAAGGCGACTTGGATCATCCAATAGCATATGCCAGTAGAAAGTTATCATTTGATGAATGAAATTATACCACAATTGAAAGGGAAGGAATGGCGATGGTTTATGCATTGCAAAAATTTAGGAACCATTTGTTGGGAGGACATTTCAAGATGTTCACTGATCATTCTTCTTTACAATACCTAGTCAATAAGCCTGTGTTGGGGGGGATAATCTGTTGGTGGTTGCTTTTGTTCAAAGAGTTTGATTTTGAAATAGTGGTAAATCCAGGACGGTTGAATGTTGGTTCGGATCATCTGTCACGTGTTGAGAATGGTGAAGAACCAACCAATATTGATGATGGCTTTCCAGATGCACAATTTTTATGAGTTGAAGTTGCAAATGATCACTATGCACCAATTGTTCAGTTTTTGTCTACTGGTGTCGCCCCAGCAGACATGTCGATTAGCCAAAAGAAGCAGCTGGTCAAAAAAGCCTCTGATTTTCAACTAATTGCTGGACAGCTAGAGAGAATTTGAGGTAAAAAATGGGCCTCAAAAGGACCAAAATGTACTATAAAAATCAACCAATTACATTCTAGTAGATGACATCATCCCCCATGGT